>QRFJ01000171.1:676234-1050902 GCA_006176705.1 Cocos nucifera
ATTAGATTTAGGGAAGTGGAAATAAATAGAGAATTCCTCCAAGATTTGAGGGGATAAGATGATTTTATCTTGTAGACATGCTTGTAAAGGAAAGAAAAAAGTTTTACAAGGAGCTCGAGTAAATGAATAGGAAAAAGAGAATTTTGCAGATGCTACTAGGATACATTGTTATTAAATTCATAAGATCTAGCAATACATCGGCAGCTTAGCCATCTGTAAGCATGCAAACAATTCATATCATTAAGTTTAGGTATACCCACCAAGATTTGTACAGGCTTTAGTGATGATATACATGGTGTTTGGATATTGGAAATTTGGAATTACATTTGCTGTGCACAATTGCTCTTACATTTACAAGTAAGCATGTATATGCAAATCCATTGGCTAGGGAAGTGGGCTTAGGCTTCTAATGAATCCAATTTATCACCTTTAGAGAAGGTTGAATGATTTAAGAGGGTTTGAAAACTAGCCAACCTGATTAGTTACAAACTTGGAAGCATGCAATGTTTCTCGGCTCTGGCATGTAGACATTTATCATTCAACATCATCACTGGATTTCTGCATGGTTGGTCATTGATATGAGCTCAACTTAAATTGAAGTATTGAAGCAGTTAGAAGTATTGAAGTGGTCTCAAGTAGCGATATGGTGATGTCGGGAAAGTTTCAGAGATGAAGTTTTATGGAATATAATCATGTTTAGAGATTTTGATGGTCATGACTATGCACTCGGAGATGAAGTTTTATAGAATATAATCATATTTAGAGATTTTGATGGTCATGACCATGCACTCTAGCTATAAAAGTTACATATCCTAATAATTAATCCTCACTGCTATGGGTTTTTTCCCCTTTTCTCCTGCTTCCCTTCTACCTTTTTCCGCTATTGGGTTATCTTGTAGATTTTCTTTTTTGTAGTGTTTAGAATTGCCACTAGAACAATTTGATTAGTTGTTTGTTTTAGGACATCTGTTTAGTGATCAACTTCAACTGAAACATTAGACGGTGATGTATACCTGGAACCTGTCATTGAGCTTGCATACAAGCAAGTTTGTATAGAGGAATGTCATTCTTTGAGGTGAATTTTTATTGAAAGAATCAGTTTCGGAGATTTGGATGGTCTTGATTATGCACACTAAGTCTAAAAGTTACATATTTTAATTAATAATTAATATAAGATTAAAAGATAAGATTGTGATTTAAGGAGAGGTTATCCATAGCTTCATTTTCTTTTCTTTTCTTTTCTTTTTTTGACAAAATTTAGTTTCCTTTTCTTTGCAATAGTTGTGTGGTCTGATGATTTTCATTAACTATCTATAGGATTTATGAAGAAAAATTGTGTTGGATGGTAGTCATAAAAGAGAAGTCTATATACAATTCTAATGTAGTTATGAATCTTGTGGTACACAAGGTTTGTTATGTTTTCTTATTCATGGTTTCTTGATCAAGTAGTGTTGAAGAATATCTTAGAGTCCTTATTAAATCTGGCATGCTATTTCATTTGATTTATGTTTTTAGTTCTATAAATTGAACTTAAATCTTCCACATAAGACAGGCAAGTCAAGTGCCGCATCTATATTGGCTCCACAACGCTTCTCTTCATTTCTTGTTGCAAGATGAAAAAAATCTGTGTAGTGCAAATTTTATGGTCACGATCAAATAAGATTCTAATTCAAATTGGAATAGTATTAGTATGAAATTAGAAGCATACGTATATGATCAAGAGTCGAGAGCTTGGGACAGCAAAGGAATATCAACATTAGGAATATCAGTGGCCCAAGAAACTAGGAGAGTTTTTGTGGACAGCCAAGATCAAGTCATTATTGTTTTGTTGAAGTTCGACTAGATCCATGTCAGTAATAGCAATGAGATTTAGAAGTTAAGATCAAGTCAATAACATTCAACAGCTGTGATCTTCTCTAAATAAAATTATGGGTACTCTATATATAGTATAAATATGGATAGATCTACCTTGGTTACAGACTTGACAATAACACATAAAGGGCAACCTCTGGTTATAACTATGAGGATTGCTGTCTGCTATCATATTTCCTCAAGACTAACTACTAATTTTCTTTTTATAATCATGACTAAGAGTTCTTGCCGTTAGATTACTTACTTGCCAGTATCAGCTAGAGAGAACCCTAGTTGATGAATAGGAGCAGGCAAGAAAATATATGCCTAGAGGTGCATCTCATCCTCATTCATCTTAATATAATCCTAGTAACATATCTTTCTGTTCTCTTCTACAATCAATCCATCGTTGTGAAAACCGATTTGTTTGTGTAATATTTTGGGGTTGTTTAGTTACAAATCCAGATGCAGACCAATTTTCTCATGTAATTATTTAGTATGTTCTAGTAGGTGGTTCTTCGAGCATGTTCATGATCTAGATGAATTCTAATATATTTAAGTAATAGTGTTATCATTTTTCTTTGTTCTCTTAAAATGATGAGGTAGTTTAAGCATGTTTTGGCAGGATATGGGGCTCTTGGAGGTCAAACATGGGCTGCTCCAGATTGCAGAAACCGTAGATTTTCTTCGTAACAATGCTCACCTTGTGCATTGAGCTATATCTTCTGAGGTTACATTTCTGGTCCACTGTTTCAGTTGGCCTCTTTACTAAGATGAAGTACTCCAGATTTGACTAGTGTCATGTTTTTAATCATCTTTTGTTTGTGCTCTTTCGGGATTCATCACTCTTGTATGCTTGCTGGATCATGATGGTTTTATTAGAATACATGTGACACTTAATGTGTCTGTTTTATTATTATGGGAATTTGGCTACTTACCTCTTACAGCACAAAGAATTTGAACCTGGCTTGTGATTACTGGTTCACGATCGATATCACGAATGGAAATTGATCAATTCCACAGCCTAAGTCCATATGTTTTTCACAGAATTGAGTGATAGAGAGTGTATATTAGACTGAGAGAGAGGAGAGTTTCTTTGTTTTTATATCTTAGTTGGGAAGTTATTTCCAAATGGAAAACCAAACGTGAGATAACTGCTAGTGGCTGGCAGTTATTCTCCACATCCCACTTTCTCTGATGGACCGGGCCACCTATTATGGACGGATCTGGATCCATAACCCAACATCTCCCACTCGCACATAATGGGTTCTTTAATCTTGTAATCATTCTAAGAGAACGTAATCTCTTTTCTCTGTATAAGTTCATACAAGGAAATAGGCCGTGCAACTAGCATACTTTATTATTTCAAGAGCTCGTTGCTATACAACTGTTAGGTATATATAGTAGCTCAATTATTAAGTAGAGCAAATATGTAGTACCCTAGATTCATTTAGTCACATTTCAAACTCTTTTGATCTTTTTTATAATAATAGTTTTATATTCACAATTATGCACAAAGCTTAATTGGCCGATCGGTGAATACAATTAAATATGACACCAAAATGATCTTTCCTTTTTCTATAGTTTTTCCATTTCTATTCCAACTATTCTCTGGATATGCTCCATTAGATCAAATCATTCATGATCATTGGCAACAATCCAAGGTAATTAATATTGAATTAGAACTTCAAGAAATAGTCAAAAGTTAAGGGTACTAATATGAAATTCTTTATAATCTCAAGGGTCTCACACAACTAAGAAGTAGAGATCTTGTCTTCTGTTACCCTTTTGGTCGAATAATGCACGTGTGGTATGAAACACGTTATGGTATTATTCTCTTTTTCCCATGGAGTGTACTTTTACATCGTAGAAGTAATATCGTACAGATGATAGTTCAGATATACTCAATATCTAACTTGAGTCCTCAACTCTACTTCATCCTTTTAAGAATATTTCAATAGGACTTCCACCAGGCATATAAAGATAGGTAAAGTGAATTGTGGGTTTATTCACCTCGGTCACAAAAATTTATATTATCATGGTGACCTTATCTTGACCTATCATCAAGGCGATTTCGTTTTGAGTTTGAGCTCTTTAGATTCATAAAGGATACTCAAAATTAATCTTATCTCTATAATAATACTAAAATTATAGAGACGATTGCTTGTAGGAGAAGGCTAATCTCCTATCCAACATACCATTTCAATATATATATACAAAAAATATAAAAAAATTATTAAACTTGTGTGTATGCTTTATCTGATAAAATTATCAAATTAACATTAATTTGGTAAAGGAACATCATCCATTACTCATAAAACTGGGAAAAATCATTACAAATTATTATAAAGCTAGTTTATGCAATTACATTAGCATTTACGCAATCCTAGAGACCTAACATGGCCATTATATACACCTTTAGGTATGGGCTTTGTAAATGGATCTGCAACCATTTTGTGAGTAAAGATATATTGCATATTGACTGCTTTACATGCAACCATGTCTCTCATGAAGTTGTACTTGGTGTCAATGTGTTTGGTCTTTGCATGATATTTAGGATCCTTAGTGAATACGATTGCTACTTGACTATTGCAATTTACTAATACAGAGTTCGATCCATCTTCATTGAATCCCAGGTGGGTTAGGAATCTCTTAAGTCAAACCGCTTCTGCAATTGCTGCGGAAAATGCCATAAATTTTGCTTTCATTATGGACAAAGCTATACATGTTTGTTTCTTGCTACTCCATGAGATTGCTTCATTGTTTAGCAAGAAAACATAACCAGAGGTGGACTTTCTTTCGTCTAGATTACCTTCCCAATCTGCATCTGTATAGCTCACAAGTCGCAGATTATGTCTTTGGTAACATAGTGAATAGTTCATAGTGCTTTTGAGACATCTTAATATTCTTTTCACTGCCTTCCTGTGAGATTGTCCTGGATATGATTGATACTTGCTTACCATGCCAACGGCAAAACATATATCTGGCCTTGTACATATCATTACATACATTAGGCTTTCTACAACACTAGAGTAAGAAACTTTTGCCATTTGTTCTTTTGTTGTGGAGTCTTGGGACACATTTTTAGGCTTAGACGCTTGCCTTTTGCGATAGGAGTATTAATGGACTTGCAATTTTGCATATGAAATCGTTCAAGAATTTTCTTAATGTATTGCTCTTGTGAAAGAGCTACCAATCCTTAGAACGATCTCTAGAAATCTTAACTCTTAGAATGTAAGCTGCTTTGCCCATATCCTTCATCTCAAAGTTGGAGGATAACTATACTTTTATGGTTATGATATACTTTTTATCATTTCCAGCTAATAGTATGTTATCCATATAAAATGAGAGAATCATAAATTTGTCTTTAGATCTCTTGACATACATGCAATGGTCTTCATCGATCATGATAAAATCATACGAGATTATCGCTTGATAAAATTTAATATACCATTGCCTAGAAGATTGCTTAAGACCATAAATTGATCTTAAAAGTCTACACACTTTGTGCTCTTGATCTTTACTTACGAAACCTACAGGTTATTCCATGTTGATTTCTTCGTCTAGTTTCCCGTTTAGAAAAGCAGTGGTTATATTCATTTGATATAACTCCAAGTCTAAACTTATCACTATGGCCAGAATTAGACGTATAGAGTTAAATCTCATAACATGAGAGAAAGTCTCTTTGTAGTCAATTCCTTTTTGTTGAGTATATCCTTTTGCTACAAGGCGAGCCTTATATCTTTCAATTATCCCATCCGTCTTATGCTTGATTTTAAGAACTCATTTGTTCTCAATCGCTTTACGTCCCTTAAGAAGATCAATTAATTCCCAAATATTGTTTGATCTCATTAACTTCATTTCATCTTCTATTGCTTTCAACCATTTATCTTTCTGCGAAAGAGCTTTACGAAATGCTTTAGGCTTGTCTTCATTTTATAGCGTAATTATGAAGACTTCACCTTCAATCTCAAAACGTCGTCGAAGAATATTTCCACGATTACTATGCTTGATTTGTGAATTTGATAAACCAATTCCATCATTTTTAGTCTTGCTCCCACTTGGATGACATACTGTTGGCTGATTTTCAGGTATGCGTATTAAGCGATTTGCAACAATCAAATCATTTTGGCCTTCAATCTTATAAAGAAATAGACCCAAATTTATCTCACCCTTGGAAATTCATTTTCGAGAAAAGTGGCATCCCGAGATTTGAATTCAGTTACGCTCCTGCTCTCTTGTTCACCAATGAACGTGTATCATTTTGAATGTTCGAAGTATTTTATAAATATACTCTTTTTATTTCTTGGACCTAATTTGCCATATTGATGAGCTGGCTCATGAACATATAGGCAGCACAACCCTAAGGTTTGAGGTAATTAAGATCCGATTTTCTTTCGGCCCATAATTCATAAAGGGTCGATGCAATCGATTTGGAGGGTACTCGATTGAGTATATATCCAGTAGTTAATAAGGCATCACCCTAAAAGGTGATAGATAATTCAGCCTGAGCCATCATTGATCTAACCATCTCCAAAAGAGTCTTACTTCTTCATTCAGCAACTCCATTTTGTTGTGGAGTGCTTGGTATTGTCAACTATCTATTTATTCCTTTTTGATTACATAATTTCTCAAATTCGTGAGATAAATACTCACGCCCACAATTGATCCTTAACACTTTAATTTTTTTTTGTCTAATTGATTTTCCACTAGGATCATGTATTTTCTAAAGCATTCTAAAGCTTCAGACTTGTGGAAAATCAAATAGACATAATCGAAACGTGTGTAATCATCTATGCATATAATGAAATATACACCTTCATGTCGAGCCCTAACATTTATTGGGCCATAAATATCGAAATGTATCAATTGTAATGGAGTATCAACTCTAGTTGCTTTACCGAATGGCTTTCTTGCCATTTTTCCTACTAGATAATTTTCACAAGTTGGTAGATTAACTTTTTCATTTGGGCCTAATAATCCCTCTTTAGCTAATCTATCCATTCGGTGTTGTCCTATGTGGCCTAATCTAGTATGCTATACATTCACATCAATATCATTAGAAGATGTAATAAAAGAAGAACAAACACTATATATATCATTACGCGAAATGTAGTTAACATCCAACACAATAAGTTATCCAACAAATAATCAGAACCATTATAACATGTATCCAAAAATATATTTAATATGGTGCCATAGAAATTTAAAGCAAATCCAGACTTAAGAAAAACAATAACTGAAACAAGATTTCGTTAGATATCAAGAGTAAAATGAACATCGAGTAAAACACGTTCATTTTACATACACAATTTGCAGGTGCTAATACCTTTGACCTCAACACGAGCATTGTTGCCCACATAAAGCCATCTTGTTCCATGCTAAATCCAATGAAAGTCCATGAACACATCGCGATCTTTTGCTACATGGTCGGTGGCCCCTGAGTCTATAGTCCACAAATGATGAGATTCAGTTAAAAAAGTAGAACTAGCAATTAATACTATACTTGCAGTTACATATGAAATTGAAGCATTTCTATATGCTTTTAAAGTTTCCATACTGACAATCGTATGAGAATATGAAACATATGTAAACTCATGTAAGGTTAATACCTTCTTTGGCTCGTTGCACTCATGAGCATAATGGTTGTTCTTGTTGTAGTTGTAGTGTTTAATCTTAGTCTTGTTCTTCTTCTTGGGATGAACCATAGGACCTTTTCCCTTTCCTTGATGTTTTCTCGTACCACCTTTTTGCTTCTTCGATTTCTTGCCGTTATAACCATACGCACCATATGACTTGCGCTTATGCCCAGAAGCTCTGTATGAGCTCGAGCCAGTTATATACACGTCAGTATTAAGCCTTGATGCCTTAATACGATCTTCCTCAAGCTTCAAATGACATGCAGCATCAGTGAGAGTCTTTATACTCTCATTATGGATAAGGTGCATCTTCATGTGCTCCCAGTTATGGGGCAAGGACCGAATAATAGCCTGAACTTGTTCATCGGTAAGCATGTGATCTGCATTCTTTAACTCACTAATCATATTGGACATCTCCCTTAGATGTTGCCTTATGTTATGATTTGGACGCTTCTTATAGGTATCAAACCTAATAGTAAGTTGTCTAAAGTTTGGTAACAGAGGTGTCACCAAACTTCACTTTCAAATAATCCTAAATCTCCTTAGTGGTATCAAACTTTTGGAATTGACGCATAACATTATCTTCCATACTGTTAGGTAAGATAATGCAAGCTTTAGAATTCTTTTTCTTTCGGGCCTTATAAGCTTCTTGGTTCTTTCTATGGTGGGCCATATTCCCTTCTTCAGGTTCATCCAGGACATAGTTCAAAACATCAAGAGTCTCTTGCTCTTCCAGGATATATTGGATTTTCATATGCCAAATTTCATAGTTTTTACCATTAAGCTTCATTCGATTATTCGATTCAGCAATTATATGCTTTGTTGCAGTAGTCATTTTTGCAAATGGTTCTACATAGAGAGACATATATACATTAATTAATGTCTAGCATAGCACAATTATCTTTATATAATCCAATAAATTATCATAATTAATCATGTAACATGTAATCGAAAGATCACTAAGTTTCACAATCATCATTCATGTTTACATGTTTCATTATATTAATTTATTTTCTTATGTAAAGACTTTCACTTAAGTAACAAATACTTAATTAAATATGGTTAAACATATTGATGCAATGGAAGCAAATTAACATAACAGTAATAATAAAACAAATACATTAACCAATTTACTAAAATAAGCAAAATAAGAAAATCATAAAAAAAATAATAAATCAACAAATTGTCCAACCATACAAAATTAAAACAAATATTTACAAAACACATAAGTTCTTCAGAAAAACACCAAGAGACTAAGTCACACCCTTCTAATAGGGATCGGGTTCAGGAACCTATCATGCAGGTCCATAGGAAGTGTATAGCGCAAGTTCGACAGCCATGGGATTCCCAAGCAGACACATCTTCCACTATGAAGCATCATTTCAGTAGATAGACAAACAGATCATCTAGCTTCCCTCCTTACATACTTGGCTATGAACTTCTGAATCACAACTTTATAGCACTTATATTCTGATTCGGTTTTTCTAATTTGGATAAGAAATCCTTGCTGATATGGGCTACGCAAAGATCTATGCATTATCAGGTACACTCCCAAATCAGTTTTCAAGCCATCTATCCATATGACATCCCGAATCCTATGATGCAGGTAGATAATATAGTTCAGAAGTTGATTCATATCATCCTCATGGGTGTTAGGATCCATGACAACATCCATCAGAGATGCAAGATTCATCTGAAGCCTTTATCTTGATGCTTGAGTTCGAGCTACTATAGGTGTCCTCATCAAGGTCCCTTTTTTTTTTTTTTGTAACAAATACTAGGACAGTTAGTATATGCAAAATACACAAACAATGATTAAAAACTTATTTTAATCAATCCAAAGTAGCATAGAACATAGTAAAAATATTTTCTGGATCCCGATAGTGGCAGCAGTGTGGATTATCAAGTGGCCTATATTGAACTCTTATATCTCATTGGTTTCTAGTTCAGATTTCGCAAATCATATATCATCTTGAAGCTTTACATATCTACTTTATAAAGACATTAGTTTCATAGGCCAAAATATGCATTATTATAGTAAACTTATGCCTCCAAGACAGTAAATTAAAACTAGAAAACACTGTTTCCAGAAATGACGGATTTAATGGGTCAACTTTGGAGAGTCGTAACTCTCTCAATCCTTAACAAAACTAAGCATATGATATACCAAATCGAAGCTCAACATGCCAACTATAAAATGGTATAAAAATTCGTTACATATACCAATATTTTTCACAAAAAAAAGAAGACCCAAAGTAGGCTGCGCATTAACTAAAAAATGCAGATACCAGGTTTCCAGAATTAAGTACCTAACTTGGAGGAGACATAATTTACTCAATATGCATCCAAATAATGCAAATAAGGTGTCAAATTAAAGTTAATCATGCCAACTACAAGATTGAAACATAAAATAGTGCATTGGAAAACATATGAACAGAGTAAAATAATTTTAAAGTATGCACTTCAACAAGCATGAAAAATTAAAAAAAAAGGGTTTTCATGCCTCCAATCATGTTTAATCTAGAAAAACAAGCCTTATTGCTCTGATACCAATGTGAGAATTTGGCTACTTACCTCTTATAGCGCAAAGAATCCAAACCCGGCTTGTGATTACTGGTTTATGATTGAAATCACGAATGAAAATCGATCAGTTTCATAGCCTAAATCCTTGTGTTTTTCACATAATTGAGTGATAGAGAGTCTATATTAGAGTGAGAGAGAGGAGAGTTTTTTTGTTTTCATATCTTAGTTGGGAGGTTATTTCCAAATGAAAAACCAAATGTGAGATAACTACTAGAGGCTGGCAGTTATTCTCTACATCCCACTTTCTCTGATGGATCGGGCCCCTCCATTATGGGCGGATCCAGATCCATAACCCAACAATTATTGTTGGCCATATTGTTGTTTCATATCAGTAACTTGTTTTTGCTCTATTTTGCATCTAGGTGACTATTTATTGAACTTATAAACGCGTGATGTAAAGGACAATATGCAAGTTCAAAATTAAAAACAAGAATCATGCGAATTATTGCTAAGGGAGACTCCTTGGATATCCTAATTTGCCACAAAAATGCACAACTCTGGATTTAGTTCCTTAATGGAGATCCAATTTTTTTCATTAGAATTAATACAAAATAAACAATGGAGATAATTTTTTAAATGAAAATGTTGCTACATTTCCAATAGAAATAAATTGGAAGAGTGGGAGATAATAAAATAAATCCATTTTATATAGCATCACAACCATTCTCTCCTTTGCTGTTGGAAAGGTCTGATGGAGCATGGGAAAGGCTATCTCATGGTAGTTAAATGCATTTTTCTACTGGTGTAGATCTTTCAAACGTCCGGTGAGAAATATAAACTTGCAGTTGTCAAACTTGAATGAGAGCTACAGTGTTGAACAATTTGTCAGGGAGAGAGACTGTATAGTGCTCCAGTTGGAAACTTTGAATGGAGGCTGTTAAAAGCTGTGCGAGAAAAGTGAGTGTAATTATAGACGAGCAAGACTCTACATGACACCCATTTCATAACTCACATTTTATTATCTAGCTACAACCAGTGTACTGAACAGACATCCATATGGAAGGAAATTGTATCGGCCAACTTGATCGAATTGGTTATGGGTCAATCTGCGCCAAAGAAGTGTACCTACTGATATGTAATTGTTGTTTCTTGGGGCTCTTATGAGCTATCATGTGCCTTGAATGCTGGATGTTAGTGCAACAGGATTTATATCCTTTTTTGAATTGTTTCCAAAGTTCCGAAAGTTCTGTTGAAAGCTGGATGTTGGTGCAAACCGGATTTGTATTTCTTTTTTCTTTTCTTTCTTTCTTTCTTTTTTTTTTAGAATTGTTGCCAAGATACCTAAAGTCCTGCTGCCATTGTGTTCCAGGGTTGAGAATTAAAGTTTAATGGGATACATAATCATAAAGTAAGAATTAAGCTTATTGTAAGTTCTGTCAGAGATGCTTCTTGTTTTATATTGTTGAAGTGGGATGCTGTAAATTAATCTTCAGGCAGTTGTTTCCTCGCAAGGGCAAATTTTGATCTTTATGTGATTTAATGAGCATTCAGCACGGCAGAAAACATGTCTTGACAAAGGTGCAGCTTGGATAAAGCAGTACCTTATATATCTGAGATATGAAGTTTGTGACAAAATCTGTTTCAAAACCAAATGTTAATTTAGAGAAGCTTCAGTCTGTAGTTATGCGCTGGTTAGCCCTATCAATACCCTGTTAGTATGTCACAAGAGTTTATTGGATCCTCATTGTTTTAATTTCTCTTTAAGCCGTTATGATATATTCTGCAACACTTTGAAGCGTTTGTACCAACTCAGGCAAGTTTACAGGGGACCCGCAAGTTCTTTGCTGAATGAGTCTGTGAGAAAGTCTGGTCTCATACAAAGACAACCTGACGACACGGGGGTTGATTCAAATTTCAGAACATGCTTTGCTGAAGGATGATCCTTCTTTTTCTTCTCCCTCAATTTTTTGATGTTGCAATATATTATAAACAGGAGAGCATTTTGAGCTGTCCCGCCAAAACTGTGGACCTGATCAAGTGCTGTTATAGTGCTTTTGACCATTTTTTATGCTCTACATGGTTGTCCCTTCTCATGTTTTTAGCCTTTTTCCTGATTGGACATCAATCTAGCCTCCATTTGGCACAAATAGGTGCAGTCAAGGACTGGCATAGTGTCGTTGCTTTCATTAGCGTCGAGACCTGCATGTTTGTTTCTCGTGCTCGATTGCATCAAAGAAACAACAGTGGTTACCAACAGAAAGAAGACAGGATGGGTATAGCTTCCCAACCATTACATCACTGCGTTATGGTACACAAAATGAAGTCGGGTACCTGTTCGTTGATTAAGCAAAAGGTCTGAGACTGAGACTTCTTGCTAGGTTGGAGTGGAAAGACTGAGACAGTGCTTTTTCGAGAGAAAAGAATGGGATGATGGATGAAAAGCCAGCACAATCAAGGAGGGATTGGGGATGAGGTACCTTCCTTTGACAATGATGACTCAGATGCCACTGTATGGATATGGGTATTTGCGTGAAGTTGGCCATATTCAAGTCATGCCATGGAAGAGAAACCTGAAGGAAGCTTTTATTCTCCCTTATCCAGAACCACCGTTTGGACGGGAGAAGGGGGTGCAAAAGACCGAGATATATTTCATGGTCCCCAACCAAAATCTTCCATCAGAAGATGTCAGTACCCATCTGACGAACCGTCATCATCTTTGAAGCCTTCTGCCATTAAATATGGAATTGGTATTTAATGGAAGATTTCGGGCAAATCTTACAACCAGTTGTCGAAATCTTAACCAAGCCAAAGTCAGATAGGTAGCTGTTATATGACTGGCCGATAGGTAGAAACATCAAGACCACACAAGGGCTAAATGGAATTGCTGCTAACTTTTTAGCCGAAAACCTCCATAAGAGGAGAAGCAGCGAGTAATAGACAAAGTAGCGAGAGTTTTCAATCCCAAGAAAAAATAAAAATCAATTAAAAAAGAGAGAGAGAGAGAGAGAGACAAAGTAGCGAGAGTTGGAAATGAGGACAGAAGGAAGAGTATGGGAACAGGAGCTGAGGATGGACAAAGAGCGGCCAAACCATGAAATGAGAACTGCCACCTCATCCACAGCACTCTCCATTGTGGAGCTCAACCCCACCATGTGGCGCACGGGGCTTGGTCAGCACCCTTCACGTGCCCCCATTGCCGAACCACGTGCAGTCCCAACACTCCCGCACCACCTCCTGCCCACGTGATCACGTCACACAGATTCGAGCAACCTTGGAACGCCCCCCCACTCCCTAATTCCCCCTCTCCTTCCATATCCAAAATATAAACCTCTTGGTGGGGAGCTGATGACTGTGGTGTCGGAGCTCCTCCACAAGTTTCCTTCTACACTGAGGGGCCTCGTCGCACATTGGAGATTCCCTCCTCCTAGACATTCTACTCCCCCACTTGGTGGGCTTCTTGGGAGATGGGAAGCTGGGGTCTGACATGTAACAATGTTCCCATTTGGGTGCACCGCATCATTACTTGGTAAGAGTTTGGATACCTGCCATTAAGTTTGTAATTTTCTCTGCCATGTTTTTGTTTCTTGAGCAGTCGTGGGTACTTTGTTGGGTTTTCAAATCTTTTGGGGGGAAAGATTAGGACCTGTTTGATGGACTTTACTTTGGCCAGTGATGGGCACTATATAAGGCTGCAGTGTGGTTCAAAGGTTTAGTGTAGGACAACTGCCATTAGAGCTATGACTGAAGGAGAACGGAGAAAATAAAACAACAGAGTAGCAAGCTAAGCAAACCTGTAAATAGAGAAGTTGGGGTCCTGTGCACCTATAGGAGGCCTTGCCTCTAAGAGAGACTATGAATAATAAACAACTAGGTAAATAGATGAACAATTTGAAGTTCATTTTTTTAAAAAAAAGATGAGATTTTGAACTTAGCATCATCAAACTGTCTGCTTTTTCTATTTATCCCTCATCTTTTCCTCTTTTTACTTGTACTCGATGGTATTTTTCTCCATTCAAGTACCATAAAGTATAAACTTTTTCCATTTTAAGCAGGATCTTTGAGGCAGTTTAAAGAGATACTTTGGATGTATTCAAAGTCTTTAACAACTTATCATGTTGTGATCAACAACTCTTTAACAGTACAAGATTTCAAATCCTTCCTATGTATGAAGTCGGCAAGGCAAGATTCAGTGAGATCAGAATTAACCGAACATGTACCATCAAAGATTCATTTTGCAAACTAGAAATGCTCTTGGTTGTTGTTGTATAAATGTGCATCCAAAGGTTTTAAACTTATTATCCATTTGCCTATGCAATTCTTTGCTAGAAACTGAAGCAAGCCAACTATATTCGATGCCGTGCCTTGCAAACTCCATTCTTTACACAAATTATTTGTACTTTGATGGATAAACTTTTTAAATGGAACCAACTGACCCTTATGCTGGAGGCAAGTCTCCAGATCCATAGCAAAAGGAATTTATGAAAGTGGTTTAGGGGAATTATTAATGGTGGCCTTGCAAGCCTTGCATGGTACTTCTCTACACTTGAGGTCAAAGCATATATGGTGATAATAATAATAAAGTCTTCACCTAGTGCTATGTAATATTTTGTAGCATCAAGCAATCATTAAATATTGACAGGTGGATGGTGACTTCATTAAGGGGACAGGTGGCTATCAACTACTTTTTCTTCAGTGTGTGGGTGGAAAAGGTTTCCTAATAAATGTTAGCAAAGGGCATCATCTTTAGCATCAGGAGCCACGGCTTTTGACACATGGATTCCGTAGCCATCTTAATAGGTTGGACATACTTGTGTACTTACTCATAGTCATAATGCTCTCCAAGTTATAGAATAATTTTCATGTATTCAGCTATTTATCATTGATTTAGAGGCCCCCCATTTCAACAAATGGTTAGATAAACTAAGAAGCTGCTCAAAATTTGTGGAAGAATCATTTGCAATTTATTCATAAAATATCCTTGGGTTTTGTAAATTACCAGAAGCTTTGTTGCCATTGCTACCGATGTTTTTTGTTTTTTTAAATGTTCCGATATATCTTTTTGCTTGTTAACTATGTTTCTGCATGATTATTTTTATTTATTTTTTTACTAAAATAACTTTGCACCATGCTTTTAGATGCCCTTTTTCAATTTTCCCCTCTCATCTCATTAGATTGATCTGCTGATCAAAAAAATGGAATGCCCTTTAGTTATATCTTATATTACCGTGTTATGATCATTATAAGTGACATGGTCTCCCCTGACGACCCCCTTTGCAAGTCCCAAAAATACGAATATTTTCTGACCGAAGGACATGAAGCTTTACATACAGTGAACCTTCTCAAAAAGATCTGATGCCTTCTGCTAACGAGCAGGGATCTTGTCCTTCCAAGCATCATCATTTAACCGGACATAAGAATTACCAAAAAAAATTTTGTTTAAGGCACACACATGCCAATGCTTGTATAGGAGAAAGTACTTTATATTCTTAATCATTCCACAATGCCATGGAATCTAACAAGCTTGCCTTTCAGGGGAAGGAGGCAGAAGCTTGCAAGCCATTCTATCAAAAAATTTAATGGGCCTGACGACCCCATGTGGACTTCTCGGTGTAACTTGTTAAAAGACATTGTAAGAAGGGCAAAACAATGACCTTTTATGTGTCCTGGTGGCTTTAGTTTGGTCTCCTACAAGGGGAAAACACAACTAATCAACATTTATAAAGAAGGTATCAGATCTTCCTTCTATAAGCATATTATTTTTGTTTTTAACTGGTAGGGGAGGGCAAAGCCCACCCAGATATAAAAGAAGGAAAGGGAAGACGAAGAAGACAACAGCAGGTGGGCAGACTGCACTTTGGAATTCCTTAGCAGATTGCCAAAACTAGCTTATCCAAGCACTTTTGTAGTGTTTGTGAATTCTTTTCTTTCTCCGTGGTGTCCAAAGAGATAACTCTCTTTCATTTCAGCATTCTCCTCAAAACTCAGAGAGCTTCTTATAAACCAAGTATTAGCCCTTCGATTTCAACAATTAAACACGGCTACATTCTGTTTAACGATTGCTTGGTATAAGCCCGGGATAGGATGCGAGATTAATACAATTTTCTTTGGTCAGCTTTTTATTGCTTTGAGGTTGTCTTTTTTCCTCTTTGAGGTTTAACATATCAGAGAATCTAAGAGCCATACTTGCATTTTCTTCCTAATATACATGGAAACCAAAAGTTAGCAAATTAAGTCTGGTCAATGGTTGTTTCTTTCTTTTTTTTTTTTAAATGTTGTCCGTGGTTAAAACCACATGGAGTCTCTCTCTCTCTCTCTCTCTTTCTCTCTCTCTCTCTTTCTCTCAACTGGAAATGATGGCAAGCATTAAAGTAAACCCAACTTAAACAACAGCTTGAACAGCTAGACAAGGACCTTGCTCTTTTTGAGCACAAGGTCGTATTAAACAAATTCTCAAGCACTAAACCCAACTTAAACAGCTTGATGAGCCTTGTGGATTTTACTTTTTGTGTTACAAATGCCTACAAAGCTGTTCTTAGCTGGGCCTATTCCATCTCATGGTTCTCAATTCAGTGTAGGTTATTATTCCAAAACCACGAGCTATAAGTCATTTTAGTTGTGCAATTAAATGATCCATAATAAGTGGGAGTTCATTATTCTCTGCATGTAATTGACAAACATCCGTTACTAATCTTTGAGCAGAGAAAAGAAATGTCCCCTGGAAAACAAACCACATGAGACGAAATTATATCCAGTATTAGTCCCTTGACTACGTAATTTAAATGAAACACAGGTATACTTGACCAAATCAAGAGGACTTAATGATCTATTGACCCAAAACCGTGTGCTGCTTGATGTGTGGTATGTACATTTCTATTGTAGCCTTTGATATTGAAATCATATAATTATACACAGACTGCGTACCTACCGTCTGCGATAATTTCTTGTGGCATAACACATGCATTAAGACATGTGATTAAGAATACCTAAAACTGATTAAGAAAACTTGTGTTGTTTAATGGGGAGCCGAGCCCTCCAATTCGAAGGTTGGAGGAAGAGTTGTGTAGGACTCTTGACCAGAATACTAGAAGCCTGGTTGTTTTGAATACCCGTAGATAATACGGTAAAGTTCTCAGGTTAGGTGAGATCCAAAGCCGTTTAAGTTGGCTTTTGTTAGTCTCTGCAAACCTCTGTACACTGGACCCAAGAATGTGTTATGATTTTACTTGTGCATCTAATGGAGGAAATGAATGCTGAGGGACTTTGGAACAATGGCCTGTAAATATAGGTGCAATGATCCAAAATTTCAATGCAAGCATCTTGAATAGGTCAAGGAAAAAGATGAAGAGAGTCAATCATCAACCACCAAAATGTCCCTACAAATCATTATAAAGATTAGCAGTTAGCTCCATAATATTAATCAAACACATAGACAACAAGATAATTGGATTTGAGTCGGAGGATAAACAGCATCGCCAGCTCGATCACATCTAAGTCATGCCCAGAACAAAAAAAAATGGGATCTAAAAATAAAAGATACTTTCTTTACCTAGAGTATTGTACGGCAACAGATTATCCTGTTAATGGCTGCGTTAAGGGGTGACGTTCGACCATATATAAGGGAGGAAGCTAGAGTGCTAAATCCTTCATAAACCTTTCCTAGTTTATTCTTAGTATTCCTTCCTTCAGAATCCTAAGGCCTCTGTCTTGATCTATTTTTGATGTGCCTCTGTCGGTATACTCTAAATATAATTATAACCATGTAAGTATTATCGAAAGAGAGTGCAACAATCCATCACATGCTTATCCTCAATGTGTAGCATGCATTTCGCATGCCACAAGGTTTGGTTGTTATCAGATACATATAAAACTCCTCTAAGTCTCCCTATAAGATGCATAGCACTAACAATTTTGTTTCAGCAAAAAATATTTTGACCAACATTTCATTTTAAAGAACAAATACATCTTAAAATCTGAAGAAATAGAAAAGTTACAGAATTCATATATCAAATCTATGTCAAACTATTATAACCGATAGGTTCGCAATCTTCATCCAACTGCATCTCTTTTTGAATCAACCATAATTAAAATGTCAAAAGCAATTGAAATCAAAAGAGATATGCGCCCACGTGGTTACAAGTAACTATTTTGTTTATAAGCAGTACTTGTTATCTATAGTTGTTTAATCATATACATAATCACCGTTTCAGTTCATTTTGATTAGCTATAGAATTAGCTTAAAAATACATTTACATGATGTAACTTAGGAGCCATTATTATACCATTAATAATTACAACTAGTCCTATGGCCTATTTGGCATTGGACACGTTATTGTAACCACAAAAAAGATCGATAAGTTCAACTATTTATTATCTACCAAATTTTACATTTGACTACATGTTTCTAGCCGGTTCGGAAAGTGTAAAATGTATTTTTTTTTTTTTAAAAAAAAAAATTAGAGGGTATTTCTAGACCCCCGGTTTTGAATTCTCCATTTGCAATCATATCACGGGAAGGAGTCCCCCCCCCCCCCCTAACGTCCTGGCAGTGGGGCAGGGTCGCAATCATAGGTCATAATCAGTTTGTTTGGGGGAATGATTGCATCCATGGACCCGGATGCCTAATGGCCATCAATAGCCCTCTGATCATGGAAATATACCTCGAGATTCTCACACGTAGCAATTTGGTACCACGGGTGATCCGCTGCTCCAGGTCTCGTGTCTTTTCTTTCTCATCCCTCCCTTTCCGCCAGATTTTACCATATCGGTGCATGCCGTGTCCTTTTATACATCAGGCGCATATTCCTGATATGGGAATGGCTGTACCTGGTATAATCGACGTACGGACTTATTAATTCGCAAAAGAATTTCTATGCATTTATTTGAGGTGTCCAATAACGATGTATCAACAATGACACTGTTCCATTAATCTCTAGAAATCAGGTCTTTGATAATGACCACAAAACCCATTATTTGTTCCAAAACATATCTTTTATTTTTTTTCAACATTAAAATAATGATTGCTGTAATGATTACTCCATGAAGAATAACGGACAATGATTAAAGCTAATCCTATCATTTTCCTGTTCATGTAAAAAAATATTATTTTTCAAATGGTACAAGATTTTTTTAAAAGAAAAAATTGATACAAAATTGAATTTCCAACAAAGGACTATCGTTTAAAGAGAAATAGAATGTCTTATAAAAAAACCAAGAAATAGATTGAGTGTAAATAAAGACCATGATTGGTGTTTATAATCCTAAACAGTCCCTTATAATTAGCTTTTCTCCATTATTTTTTTATCCATAATACAACAGAAGCGGCCCAAAAATGTTATGACATCACGATCTCGCAAGTAAGTTCTTACGCTGCATAAGTACTGGCAGTGGATAGTATACTCTGTACATCGACGCGGCCGCGGCCAGGACCGCGCTTCGCACGCTTCTGGATCGCAATAAGTGGAAGGTGGTGGGCCCAGTCCCAGTTTGGGACCGCCAGAACAGCCAGGAGAAGCAACGCGATCTTTTGTCTCGACGGTTGGCTCCATCATTACCGTAGAATTTGGTGGACCCGTCACAGGGAATCAGAGTACCAAGTTGATGGTTTCCATTGCAGTGGATACGGGGTCCAGAATTATAACAGGGTCCAAGTTGCTCCACTTTGGCCCCAGCATAGATAGAGCGGGCTGGTGAGAGAGGTCAGGATGGTCACCAGACGCGTCGGGCTCGGCCCAACTTGGATAGTTTGGGGCTTATATTTGTGCTTACGGTTGGGTGCTATGCCTTTTGACAGTGCTGTAGTTTCTTAAGTTACAAATTAATTAAATGAGTGCCAACTTTTTAGTGGTATATAAGTGAGAACCCATTACGCAGTACATGTAGCAGAGAACATATAGATATGTGTGGGTTCGGGCGGCTGGCTGCCAGCATATACTTTGTTGACCTATGTCCAAGAGAAATGTTATCAAATTCTATAAAAATATGACAAAGGGCAATTCATATTTTTGAAAAAAATATACCAAAAATTAGTTTATCAATTTGTTTATTATATTGACTAGTTGGAGGAATTTTTTTTTTTAAAAAAAAATTAATTGTTGCAATCGCTGTGTCCCTTTCAACTAGTAAATTTCAGCATGTTATCTAATTCATCTCACTTGTAATTTGTAAACATGATGGGACTTGTTGAAGACACCCAATTGTTTTATCTTGGTCAGTGAGTGTTTGCATACCTTTACACACGCACAAATAGAGAGAGAAAATGCATGCTCGTACACGGCAAGTCGGAGGAGGACGCCAACCTACTATATCCTGGATAGCTAGGGATATTCTGTTAGACGAGCCATTGGAAGGAATAAGAATAAGTCCTAACAGATTTGCTTATCATCTTACATTGGCATACACAAAGACTATATCCTATATTTAATAAATAAATCCAAGATCGCACTGTGAGAATCATATGCTAAATTGTGGAGCTGAAAGATTTTTAAGTTTCTATTATGAATTGTCATGGCGGCAGAGAATTTATATGATGAACAACCTAATTTGATAGTTCGAAGAAAGTGGTTGATGAGTGATCAGTTAGTGGGGCGAGAAACTAAAACAAGCTATTCCTTTGCATGGAACGTGTTTGTTATTGTGGAGGGGGATTGAATAAATTTTTTATAATCATCCTTAGCAATAATAATAATAATAATAATATTAATAATTTTCTATCATCCTTGCTGGAGAGAATCTGATCTTATTGGCAAAGCAAATATCTAGATCATTTAAAAAAGAATAGCAGACAGATTTGACGAATAGTTAGAAGCAAAGTAAGCTGAGTGCAATTAAGAATGCAACAAATGACGTGGATCCCATTTTTTTTGAAAAACCAATAAATCTAGTTCTACATGTTGAAGCTGACATCCTCTAACACCCAGAAAAGCAATTAATTAGAAGTTGATTTTTTACTGGTAAATTTAGCTATTTATTTATTTTACCACACTCATTCTTGCACTTTGCTTTCTATCATGCCTAGAACTCCATGCTAGCTACCAAGGGTAATCCGTTTCCGGCAAGTTTGAATCCACAAATGCTCCATCACATTGGGCCTCATAATTAAGGGTTCTGCACAAATTAATTTTGCAGTCCTTACATAGGTTAGTTATAAAAGTGAAACTACAAGATTAATGAGAGGTTTTGCAAGCATAGGTTCGTTTTAGAGATGAAGCAATCAAAAGAGGTTTTCTAATAATGGAATACACTACTAGGTAGGAAGAAGAATTAGGCGTTAATTAACAAGGGTCAAAAGATGGTGGTTCAGTGCTGGTGGTTTCGGCTTTTCTTATTTTCGTGTCTTTTGAAAATAACATCTGTTACAAATATTTAAGCTCTTTTGATACTATCTTCAACTTTATTTAATTTGTTGCAAGAATAAATTTTCTTGGAAATCGAAGGTGTTTATCAAGAGAGTTGGTAGAGTCTCTTGTATTTGCTATAATATCCAATCTAACACGATCTCTAGCTGGGCTTTTGTCTTTGAAAAATAAAAAAAACCTCATATAGGAAACACAAAGAATGGTATTAAATGAAACCAAAATCCACCCAACTTAATTTCAAACACTTGCAATGTGCAAAATAATAAATCTTGAACGTCCACTTATAGCAACCAAATAAATGAATCCAATAACTACCAGCGAACCATGAACAATATGTCTTCATTGCTATTTAGTTGTGGTCTTAAAAACCAGGACTGGCCTTAATTCACAAGAACTAATTATGCTTTATTAGCGCCGCGCGGGCCCTGTGTGGTGGGCCGGACGTCACCGGCGATCCAGGCCGGTCACCGCTCGCCAGGATTTGGCTCGACCCGCCGCCACCGCGAGGTTAATGGGCAAAAAGCCTCCCGGTCTCGCGTCTCCGTCCACGGAATATTCCGTGGCATCGGGATGGCGCCGTCACCGTCGCCGTTACGTGCTAAGCTGGAGGGCGATGGAACGCGCAGGTTTCCTGGACGGGCCAGCTGGCACGGCACCCTGCACATGGTCAGCTGTCCCTCTCGGGAGGGCATTCCGAATTACCATAATACCCCCAACCGTCTCGCAGTAACTTTGCCGGTTTTTCGTAATTCTCCTCGGTAAATGAGGGTATTTAGGTCATCCCGACTGGTTTTTGAATCCCCTCCTTGCTTCCGGCTGGCGTAAGAGGAGACCTCTGGAAAGTACGGAATCTGACCCTGACCATAAATTTCGCATATGGAATTGGACAAGACAAGAGGAAATAAATATATCCACAAAAAAAAAAAAAAAAACATCTATTAACAATGAGCAAAGGGAAGGAACCAAGCTAATTAGCTGGATGAGTGACTCGATCTCGAGGTATGCGATAGGCAGGGACGGGATTTAAAGTTCTAAGCAGAGTCAATAAAAATCATATAAATTGAATTAAAAAAATGTAAATTAGAAAGACAGAGAGTAAGTGCAGTCTAAATTATCGTATGGATTATTGGATTTTGATGCATATGGATCCTCCGGGACAAATAAAAGGAAACGAAGGAGGTTTATATGACAGTTTAAGCAAGCCACAATTTGATTAATAATAAATAGTACGATATGACTAAAAATAAGCATAGTAGTTTAGAGCTGAAACTAAATCTAAATTAATCGAGTTGGATCTTAACTAATATGACATTATGATAAACATGGAAAGATTAGAAGAGAATAAGATTTAAGCAAATTATTATTAAATCAAGAATATTCTATTAAATGGATAAAGAAAGGAGATTTAGAAGACAAACAGATCAAATCTCCAACAATCAGTGGATGATATCATCGTTCTATGAAAAAAAAATTGGAGGAAAGCAAGAATACAGTATTTATACATGGCGATGGGAGATGGTAGAGGACAACAGGGTTTCTCGTTAAATCGCAGGGGGTGAGAGAGAGGGGCAGTGGAGTGAAAGTTTGCCCTTCTATTTGTTTACATAACCCTCATCTTCTTGTTTTTTTTTTTTTTTTCTCCTCTCCTCCCTTCCTCCCTTCTTCTCCTTTCCTGTCCATCTCCAAACCTACTCACATTCATTCCCTGCTTCCTCCTTTCCAAATCACGAGATCCCCATCTCTCCCACTCTGTTCTCCTCTCGCTCTTTCTTAGTCCATTTCTTCTTCAATGTCGTCAGTTCTCTGTCGCCGTCCAAGAACTCTCTATTGTTCATTTCTCGCCTTCTCTTGTAGCCGCTACACTACTGCTAGCCACGGACAGTAACCAAGTGGTGGAAGAGAAGGGAAGGAAATTAAAAGAAAAAGCAAAAAAAAAAAAGGGTGGTGCGGTAGCCGGAGGAGATCTAAGCCGCGAGCCCGAGAGGCCTCTTGAGCCCTGATGTCGCGCCCCGGTGAGCCGACCGGCCGGACCCAAAGGCCCCATCTTGGCGCGGGGGTCGAGCCCCCCATCGATCGCTTCCACTCCGCGCTCGCCCTTGACGGCAACAAGCCCGACTCCAAGGACTTGGCCCTCGATCTCGGCTCCCCCGTCTCCCCGCTCCGGTCCCGCACCGCCTCGGCGGCCGTCACCAACACCAGCAGCAGCTCCAGCTCTTCCGGCTCCTTCTCTGGCAAGCTACCGGCGAGCGCCGCCGCCGCCCGGAACGTCGCCTCCGGTGGTCCTCCCGGGAGGCCGAACCACCCCGGGGAGATATCCGGCGAGAGTGGCCCCACTGCCTTGGAAGGCAGAAGTTTGAGGCCTGGCCACCGCCGGACCGGCTCCGCCCCGCTCGTCTACTCCGGCGGCGGGAGTAGCTCAGCAAGTTCTCCGATGACCAATGTCCTTCCTGCGGGGAACATTTGTCCCTCGGGGATAATCGGCAAGACGGGAATGATCGCCCAGAAGACGCCGAGAAGCGACGTGCTGGGCTCCGGCACCGGGAATTACGGCCACGGGAGTATCATGCGCGGCGGGACTCCCGGCGTCGGGGTGGGGAAGATGGGCTGGGAGGTGGGAATGGGGAATCTGGTGGATTCGGTGGCGCGGAGGGCAGTGACGAGCTCGGATCTACAGGAGGCGACGAGAGCGGCGAACAAGCAGTACAAAAGGGGGCAGTTCGCAGAGGCGCTGAGGCTCTATGATCGAGGGATTACGATGTGCGAGCACAATGCCGCGTACCGGAGTAGCCTAGTGTCGTGTCGGAGTAACCGGGCGGCGGCGCTTATGGGGCTTGGCAGGTTGGGGGAGGCGGTGAAGGAGTGCGAGGAAGTGCTCCGTCTGGATCCGATGAACGAGCGGGCGCACCTGAGATTGGCTTCACTATATTTACGGTGAGGAATCCCAGTCATTTACTATTTTCCATCTAAATTTCTTTCAAAAATTTCTTTATTTTTGGGAGATTTTAGTACTTGTGAAGTGGTTGCTGGTTGAAAGATTTGATCTTTATGAGTTGATCATGCCTGGACGTGTTTGTTGTCTGAAAGTTTGGATCTTTATGCGGGATATGTCTCTTCTTCTGATCTGCCTATCATATGTTGATCCTTGGTTGTTGGTGAATTCCTTTTTGTCGACTGATATTAACTGACACTTTTGCTCAGATCCTTGGTTTGTTGTTTGGTGTGATCTTCTGCTTTGCATTCTCTTTCCTTTCACATTGTTTGGTTGTCCGTTATTATAGAAATATGGGTTCTTTTTGAGTTGCAGCTTTACTCTTTTTATTTGTTGTCTGTTTGTGCTGTTCGGTTGAAGTTTTAATTTTATTAGGTGACTCCTAGTCTCGTCAGCTATCCACGATGCTCTTTGCTTTGATTTTTAGATGATAAGTTTTCGCTACGTTGACCAGTCACTGGTCTACCAAAACTCAACAGTTTGGCTATGAAGGGTCGCTTGATATCTACTTAATGAATAGAAAGAACCTTTTCTTTTTGAAAAATGATTGAATTACTAGTCCATTATCATCTGCTCATTCCACTTTGGGATGAATTTTTATTGAACATTCTAGAGTGAATTGATCTCTGTGATATGTTTCTTAATGCTTTCTCAATGTAATAATTATAACTTTATTTGTTTTTGATTATGTAATCCTTTTAAATTTCAATTGTTTTCCTGTATTACATTGTCTAAGTGATTTCTCATGCCAGGTTGGGGCAGGTTGAGAATGCAAAGCGGCATATCTACTTTGGGGGCCAGCAGCCTGAGCCCTCTGAGTTGCAGAAGCTCCAAGCAGTGGAGATGCATCTGGCAAAGTGTGCAAATGCGAGGAAGATTGGTGATTGGAAGAGCGCCTTAAGAGAAGCTGATGCAGCTATTGCTGCAGGGGCTGACTCTTCTCTGTTGGTAAAATTCATAATTTGTTTGTTCATAAAATGTTGTTCCTTAGCTGTAATTAAGGGGATAAATGAATGTAGAAGTCATAACCAGTTGGAATTTGCAGCTCATTGCATTGAGAGCAGAAGCCCTTCTCCATCTCCACCAGCTCGATGAGGCTGATTCAGCTCTTTCAAGTGCATGCAAATTTGAAACATCCTCCTTGTCTTCCTCACAGACTAAACTTTTTGGCATGCCATCAGATTCCTATATCTACATTGTTCGAGCCAAGGTTGATATGGCATTGGGAAGGTGAGCTTGGTAATTTTGAGTTCCTTAAGTTTTGTATTAAAGGGCCTTTGGGTTAATGAGGTTGATAAATGAAATTTCACAGGTTTGAGAATGCAGTTGCAATGGCCGAGAAGGCCTGGCAGATAGATCCTACAAATACAGAAGTGACAATGGTGTTGAATAGTGTGAGATCTGTGTCAAGAGCTCGAGCTCAAGGAAATGAGCTCTTCAAATCTGGATACTTTGCAGAAGCATGCATGGCATATGGGGAAGGTCTTAAATATGATCCATCAAACCCTGTCCTCCATTGTAACAGAGCAGCTTGTCGGTCCAAGCTTGGACAGTGGGAGAAATCTGTTGAGGATTGCGATGAAGCCCTCAGGATCCATCCCAGTTATACCAAGGCCCTTCTCAGACGTGCTGCCTCCTATGCGAAGGTAAATTATCTCTTATTGGCTGTTTCTTGTCCTTTGCTCACTAGGTCATGCGAGATTAGTGTACCAAGAACAGCTTGGATTTATCTGTTTAATGTTTTACTTTTTGGGTGGATAGCTTGAGCGCTGGGCTGAAGCTGTGCGAGATTATGAAGCCCTAAGAAAGGAGCTTCCAGGTGACAGTGAGGTGGCTGAAGCCTTATTCCATGCTCAAGTTGCACTGAAAACATGTCGTGGTGAGGAAGTCTCTAATATGAAATTTGGAGGGGAGGTTGAGGAGATTGCTAGTTTGGAACAATTCCAAGCAGCGATATCTTTACCTGGTGAGCTTTGCTTTTACATTCACCTATCCTTCTGGCTACCTGGATGTCCGTTTTATTGGTGTAAGCATTTACATCGATCCTATTTATCAACCTCAAACAATTCTTGTATATCTATATGAGTTTTTATTTTCAATCAAATGCTTGTGAGTCGATCACCTGGAAACTCTTGTTCAGTTCCCGTTACTATTTTAATTATAATGATATATTTGGTAGCATAGTTTCTTCAACATTGCTGTGTGTGATATTTGATATAGCCATTGCCCATGCAACTAATTGTACTAAGGTGGAACTTGAATCATTTCAGGAGCTTCTGTTGTTTATTTCATGGCACCATCAAACCAACAATGCGCCCAAATGTCCCCATTTGTGGATGCACTGTGCACACAAAATCCTTCTGCAAATTTTCTCAAGGTAATCTGATATTCCCTTCATTATGTCTAGTTTCTTTTTGTAGCATTCATCTTTTTCCCCCTTCTTGTTATCTGATTTTACTGGATTTGAATTGAAGGTTAATGTCAACGAGAGCCCAGTCATTGCCAGGGCGGAGAACGTGAGGATAGTCCCGACCTTTAAGATCTACAAGGACGGGATGAAGATGAAGGAGATGATCTGCCCCAGCGAAAAGGTTTTGGAGGTGTCTGTGAGGCACTACAGTATCTTGCATTGAAACAGAGTTGATTTGATTTGCTGCTCCACCTTCAATTTATATGAATATTAGCTACTGCCACAAACCAGCAACATAATAATTCATCGAGCTGAAGCACGGACCAGATTGATAGAGAAGAGCCTATTTGTTCCTTTTTTTTTTTTTTGTTGTATTTACCATCTCCTTTAATCTCAGCCCACCTTATTTATTCTTTACATTCACAGAACTTTAAGTCTTATTTCAACAGTTTAGCCCATTCCCTGATTAGCCTAGGATGCTCTTAAATTTTCTTTCATAAGAATCCACCATTCTGTTCTTTTTGGGAAGCTCAAGTGTATCATTTATTTGGCCCTGCAGTCATAGGGAGATTGAGATAGCTGAGAGGGATGGCTGCTTAAAATTACTACCTGTATATATCCCACTTGCAATTACTGGGAGCCATTAGGAAGATTGTGCATCTGGTGGTTGGTCGGGGGGGGGGGGGGAGAAAGAGAGTACACAGTTATCATTGTTAGTTTTTCTGCTGCTGCTGGTGCTGATATATGCTTCCATTTTTATGAATAAAGAACTTAAAATTCTTTCTCATGTCATCACAACCTCTCTCTTTCTCTCTCACGCGCGCGCGCGCACACGCACACACATTCTCTGAATGATCTTGCCATACTTTGGAAACCGCAGAGAAATTATTTGTTATCAGAATATTTGGTAATGTAACCCTCCTGCACAAAGCTCTTTTGGTGTGCTTGTACTGACAAGAAAGGGTGCATTTGGGAAGTGCATGATCTCCATAACATGCCAGCATCACCGTGAAATCATTTCACATTTTGGTTCCTTCCCTGCAGTCTGCTACCGTTAATGTGACATTCTAAATTTCTAATGCTTTAGCCTTTGGGGTATTAGTTTATGATAAGCAAAGTTAGCAGGAAGTGATTGGAGAAGGCTCTTTTTTTTTTATCTAGCTGGGAGGTCGGTTTAGTCGGCATGCTTCATATTGAAATGATTGATTGCTTTGTAGATCCTCCACAAAGCAGTTAGGGTGGAGATAAGGAGGTGGGGTGGGGTTGGTGCTTGGCTCTTTCCCCTTTCTCTCTCTCTCTCTCTCTCTCTCTCTCTCTCTTCTTCTTTGTTGGGAAGGGGAGTACAACTTTTTGGACCTGAAGAAAACGCATGCATTCCAAAATCACATGTTGAACGGGGAACCACGACATCAATTTTCGTCATACCAGGGAATGGTAAGTTTGACTCATGTGTGCACCAACATCGAGGTGACGTCTCATCGTAGGCTCCATTGACAAAATAGGACCTAGTAAAGCAACATAAACACCAGAGGTTTGGTAAGTTAAGTTTAGCTCGAGAAACAGGTGAATCTTGTAATAGTGGCTTTAGAAATAAGAGCAGGAAATTATTGTTGAGAGCTAAGGCCTCACGAGTGCAATGGGAGGCTGCGAAAGCAATCACCTCTTCATTAATTAGTAAAAGGTAACTCTGTTTATTTGATTCGTGTGTGAAAAAGGATGCATTTTATTGCTTCTTGTTTTCCTAAGATATTTATACATATCTTTAATTTGTTTTTCAGTGATTTCTTCACCTATTCGATTGTTGCTGCGCTCTGGTACTTTCTTCTATCTCCCTATTTCAATGAAAATTAAATCGAGAAACGTTGTCTTCTAATGCGAAAAAGGAGACAATAACCTTGCGCTCAGTTTTTCCATTTGAAAGGAGTGAAAAAGGAATGTTTAAAGAGGAAACTAAGTAGGACCCAAAACTATAGAAGCCAACCGAGACGAGGGTCTTGCTCCTATTGTCGAAGATTCTTTGGTTGATCTGTTCGTAAGCGTAAGCCGGCAGTTGTTTTCCTTCTCTTCTGTTGTTTGTCGGCAGGGATCCAACCCGAGACATGGGTGGCCCACCTCCACCTCCAAATGATCCATGGCCAAATATTTCTTCATGATGTGTGAGGCCTCTCTTATTAAGGAACAAAGAGAAGTCTCTAATGGCTTTTTTATGGGCACCAGTGTTGGATGAGGCCTAACCCGTGATGCCAGCGTCGTGACCCTGGGGCGCCATAAAGGCTGGCGCGGGCTCAACCACTTCCCCCCTACGTACCAACTATTATTTTTAAATTTTATCCCTGCTGCTCCTCCAGCTAAAACTATATCAACTACTTGAATGCTGCCTTAGGCTTAGAGATTTTGATGTTCCTTTGGTAGTTGAGCTCAGGTAATTTTCTCGCAGCAATACGCCATTTGGGTCAGATAGTTGGGCAAAGTACTTTATGCCTCTTACTTGTACCAGAATATTCAAATTTACAACCTCTCCCAAACTAGTAGATATTTTTGGAAGCCTATGAACGTGTTTAGAAGTCTATACTGTGTTGAGCATTGCTTGAATTTGATATAATCCACGGTATGAATCTGATCTGTTTTGAACTTTAATTGATCTATTTAAATATTTAGATATTTTTTTTAAATTTTAGAATTTGATGACTATATATATATATATATATATAGTAATTACACATCTTTTATTATTGAAGGGCTTTGTTATTTGAGCTGCCATATATTTTCCTTCTCAACTTAATTTGATATAGTAAAATTTCTTCCCATCTTCGTCTATGAATATGTACCAAGATCGAATCACATAAATCATTATATTCTATTTATATATATAATTATTTACTATAATTTTAAATTTTATACTAATTAACAAATAATCTTGCAACATATTTTGCTTTTCTTCTTCTTTTGTATTTTTTTTTCCCTCATGAATTAACTTGGTTTTTGATTCATTTACTTAATGAAAGCATTTAACTATGCCTATCTTTCCATAAAAAAATAAAAATAATAATAAAAAAAAGCAAACAAAGTGAAAAAAACAAACATGCATAACGAAATGATTAGCATTAATTAATAAACCAATCAATTAATAAATTGACATCTTCCTTGTGACATTGTTTATGAAGTTTGCAGACTTTTGATACATTCAGTTTGATAACAGCCCAAATTTGGCTCATTTAAATGGGCTACACTTGTGGCCAACGCCACCTCATGGTTTAAGAGAGGGGAAATTCTTTGTGCACTAGCGTAGAAAAACTACACCGTCCTATCTAATGAGCCACATAGCCATCATTTTTTAATATATATTTAATACTTATAGTTTTATTTTTTTATTTAAAATTTTGAATGATGAAAATGTCTCTCATCTTTTGAAAAATTCATGGCATCTTGTATCCATATTATGGCATTCTATGATAAAATTATAACTTATTACATAGGATGCCATAATTTTCTTCTAGAAGTCATGAAGAGAGAATGACATTTTCATTATTAAAAACTTTTGATACATGCCTATAATTTTATTTTTTTATTTAAAATTTTAAATAACAAAAATATTCTTTTTTTTGAAAAAATTTTGACATCCTATGTTATATTATGACATCTTATGGTCAAATTATGATTGTCTACATAGGATATTAAAATTTTTATAAATTTTTAATGATAAATTTTTTTTATGATTTTTGGAAGAAAATTATCACATCCTATGCAAAATGTTATAATTTTACTATAGGATATCATAGTGTTGGGGATAAATCCCACTTCCATCGAAGTCCAGTTTGAAGCTTAGCCTAATGTAGTTGGTAATCACGGAAGAGCTTCAATCAAAAATTCTCTTCCTAACAGTCGGATTCATTCAGTGGCCGAACTATTCAACAGACAAATCTAGCCAAACTTCTCAGCGGTTGAGCCCTAGCCGAACCTCTTTAGGCTGCCGAACTCCTCAGCAGTCGAGTTTCTACGAAAGCAAAACTCCTCCAGTAGTCGGGCTCCTACGAGAGCCGAACTCCTTCCGGACTCCTCCAGCAGCCGGGCTCCTACGAAAGCCGAACTCCTTCTGAACTCCTTCAGCAACCAAGCTTCTATGAAAGCCGAACTCCTTCCGAACTGCTCTAGCGATCGGATTCCTATAGGAGCCAAATTTCTTCCAGACCGTTCCTTCAGACGGATTCCTACAAGCAATCCCACTATCGAACGGCTACAATTATCACGATAATTATGATTGTCATTTATCAAGACAATCACGATCGACATTTATCAAGACAATCATGATCGGCATTTATCAGAATGGTTATGATGGTCATTTATCAGGACAGTTACAACAAGCTTTGTCTATAAAAGAGACCTTCCAGATGCATTTTCGCTAAGCTTTCTTTTCCTTTCCGAAACTCTGCCGAACTTTTCTCTAAGCACTCCATTTCTGTTGGTCAGAAGAGCTAGCTTGACCGTCAGAGGGTCCTACCGGAGTCACCACCACCAACTCCGGATGAAACTTTATTTTATATGTCATCGACGGCGACCTCGTCTTCCTTGACTCTAGCTCGATCCAACGTCAACCAAATTCTGTACCAACAGAATTGGCGCTAGAGGAAGGGCCCTCTATTCTTGAGGTTTTCTTGATCCTAAAAGAGTGCTCAGCAGTGATCTAGAGTTCTTTCCCAAAAAAAATGCCTCTCAGGAAAGCTTCGACCCGATGATCAACAGTCTTTACAGCCAGACCCCATCCAGATACATCGGTTACCACTTTAGCTTCGGTAACTCAAGCTCCACCTACAGCCATAGTGGATTCGGAGCAGTTTAATCTACTGATGCAGTGGGTTCAGGGCCTTACCGAGATGGTGCAGGCCATGCGGTAGCTCCCGACAATGACTCCGCTAAGAAATCCACCATCAGGATGTCAGAAATCGATCCCAAGGAAGAGCATTTGGGCTAGCATGCCCATCGCCATTAGGAAGAGGAAACAGAGAGTAGAGGATCCAAGTTTGGATCATAGTTCTCCTCTGGAGGAGACCTTCCACATCTCTAGCCAGAAGCCCTCCAAGGTCTGCGATCGAGACGACGTCCTCAATCACAAACTATGAAAGATGGACCGACAGATTGAGAAGCTCGATCACGTCGCCCTAGCTCACCATGACGACCTCCACACCAATCCTTTCTTTTTTTTTTCGAATTATGCAAGAGCCCATTCCACCGAACTTCAAGCTTCCTTAACTTGAAAGCTACAATGGAACCTCTGATCTAGTTGATCATCTGAATGCCTTTCGGACCATGATGTTGCTTCATGGTGCATCAGATGTCATATTATGCCGAGCTTTTTCATCTACCTTAAAGAGAGTAGCAAGAAACTGGTACTCAACGTTGAAGTCGAGTACGATCTTCTCTTTTGATTAGATGAGCCATCAGTTCGTGGCTTATTTCATCAACTACCGACGTCCGTGCCGAGGTTCGAATTTTCTGATGAATGTCAAGCAGAAGGAGGGAGAATCCATCCGGACTTATGTCACCCAATTTAACGCTGCGGCATTAGAGGTCCGAGCTCTGAACCAGTCTGTTGTAATGGCCGCATTCAAGGGTGGCCTTCAGAAGAATGATTTACTATTTTTCTAAAAAAAAAGTACCCCAGAAACTTTGCCGATCTGCTAGTCCGGGCCGAGAGATATGTCCGTACGGAAGAAGCCTTCAAATTGAAGGATGAAAAAGTTGCAGGAGAGCGGTGGGTGGACGAGTCTAATAGACCCACCATCGATGGAGGGCCGAGTGAAGTTCAGCTGCGCTCACGGACTCCCTCCGAGCGCAAGCGAGCCCGAACTCCTCGAGCTCATCATCAAGGAAGCCCCGACAGAAAGGCTCGAAAAAATCCTCTCCCCGAAAGATTCCACAACTATGCCCCCCTTAACGCTCCTCGAACTCAAGTTCTAATGGAAATCAAGAGTCAACCACCAAGATCAAAGAAATTATGGTCTCCTCCGAACAAGCGCAATCAAAGCAAATACTGTCTCTACCACCATGACCACGACCACGATACTGAGGAATGCATTCAGCTCTGAGATGAAATTAAGAAGCTCATCAGAAAGAGCCAGCTGGGTCAATTCCTCCGACGTCGGTCTGAAGCAGGAGAAGATCGACCAAGGGTGCTACCGTAGCTAGAACAACAAGGAGGTCGGCCGCCTCCCGGTGTTATCAACGTTACCCCTAGGGGGGCTCGGTACCTTGGTGAGCCGTCATCTCTCAGTCTCAAAGCTAAGAGAAGTATGCTCAAAATTGAGAAGGCCAGTATGAAATAGAGGAGGTCGTCCGATCCGAATCTTATCGTCTAAAGGAACTCGAAGCAACAATGCTCCTACGATCCTAAAATACAAAGAATTTGGAAACGTGCTGCCAGTAATTTTTCTTTAATAAAATTCCTTCATTTCAATATTATTATTTTTTGGTGCAAAAGCTATGTGATGACAGAAAAGAAGCAATCAATAGTGGCCGTGTTAAGAACAGGAGGAGAACCTCATCCTAATATGAGCAGGTCGAAGTTCTTCAACCTTGGCTAGAGATAGGATCTCTTCCGAGCATCCGAGTTAACCTCGGCTAGAGATAGGATCTCTCTCGAGCATCGGAGCCAACCTCGATCAGAGATAAGATCTCTTCCGAGCAACCGAACCAACCTCGGTCAGAGATAAGATCTCTCCCGAGTGCCCGAGCCAACCTCGATCAGAGATAAGATTTTTCCCAAGCGATCGAGCCAACCTCAGCTATAGGAGATAAGATCTATCCTGAGCTTCAACCTCGACTAGAGATAAGATCTCTCCCGAGCGACCGTGCCAACCTCGGCTAGAGATAAGATCTCTCCCGACCATGTTAGGAATAGAAGGAGAATCTCGTCCTAACATAAGCAAGTCGAAGGCCTCGTTTATTTTAGACGAGATGGAGGGAGATGCCCTGACAATAGTCCTTATGTGCCCCCACAGCCTGTTAGGAATAAGAGGAGAACCTCATCCTAATGCAAGCAAAGTCGAAGACCTCATTCATTTTAGATGAGATAGAGGGAGAGGTCTTGTCAATGGCTCTTATGTGCCCCCACAGTCCGTTAGAAATAGGAGAAGAACCTCGTCCTAATATGAGCAAAGTCGAAGGCCTCGTTCATTTTAGATAAGATGGGGGGAGAGATCCTGACAACAGCCCTTATATACCCCAACAGTCCATTAGAAATAGGAGGAGAACCTTATCCTAATGCGAGCAAAGTCGAAGATCTCGTTCATTTTAGACGAGATGGAGGGAGAGGCCCTGTCAATGGCCCTTATGTGCCCCCACAGTCCGTTAGGAATAGGAGGAGAACCTCATCCTAACATGAGCAAAGTCGAAGACCTCGTTCATTTTAGATGAGAAGGACGGAGAGGCCCTATCAACGGCCCTTATATGCCCCCACAGTCCGTTAGGAACAGAAGGAGAACCTCATCCTAACATGAGTAAAGTCGAAGGTCTCGTTCATTTTAGATGAGATGGAGGAAGAGGTCCTGACAACGGTCCTTATGTGCCCCCACAGTCCGTTAGGAACAGAAGAAGAATCTCATCCTAACGTGAGCAAAGTCGAAGACCTCATCTATTTCGGTCATTTTAGACGGGATGAGAGGAAAGGCCTCGAAGATGGTCCCATTGTGCTCGATAACAATAGGAGACAAGATCTCCTCCAAGCTTCAACTATACTTTCAACCTCAATTGGAGATAAGGTGCATAGCCTTAAAGAGGACTTCGGCAGTCACACTTTTTGTACTCCCTTTCTTCGAGTTTCGAACTCAAAAGTGAGAGAACTATTGTTGGAGATAAATTTCACTCCCGCCGAAGTCCAGTCTGAAGCTTAGCCTAAAGTAGTTGGTAATCACGGAAGAGCTTCAATCGAAAATTCTCTCCCTAGCAGTCGGATTCATTCAGTGGTCGAACTATCCAACAGACAAACCTAGTCGAACTTCTTAGCGGTCGAGCCCCAGCCGAACCTCTTCAGCAGGCCAAACTTTTCAGCAGTCGAGCTTCTACAAAAGCCAAACTCCTTTCGGACTCCTCCAGTAGTCAGGCTCCTACGAGAGCCAAACTCCTTCCGGACTTCTCCAGCAGTCGGGCTTCTACGAAAGTCGAACTCCTTCCAAACTCCTCCAGCAGACGGACTTCTACGGAAGTCGAACTCCTTCAGCAATCGAGCTTCTACAAAAGTCAAACTTCTTTCGGACTCCTCTAGCGGTCGGATTTCTATAGGAGCCGAACTCCTTCCGGACCATTCCTTCGGACGAATTCCTACAGGCGATCCTACTATTGAATGGTTATAATTATCATGATAATTATGATTGTCATTTATCAAGACAATCACGATCGATATTTAAGATGAGATGGGGGAGAGGTTCTATCAATGGCCCTTATTTACCCCCACAGGCCATTAGGAACAGGAGGAGAATCTCGTCCTAACATGAGTAAAGTCGAAGACCTCATTCATTTTAGACGAGATGGGAGGAGAGGCTCTATCAACGGTCCTTATGTGCCCCCATAGCCCATTAGAAATAGGAGGAGAACCTCGTCCTAACATGAGCAAAGTCGAAAGCCTCGTTTATTTTAGATGAGATGGAGGGAGAGGCCCTGATAACGGTCTTTATGTGCCCCCACAGTTCATTAAGAACAGGAGAAGAACCTCGTCCTAATGTGAGCAAAGTCGAAGACCTATTCCATTTCGATCATTTTAGACGGGATGAGAGGAAAGGCCTCGAAGATGGCCCCATTGTGCTCGACAATAACAGAAGACAAGATCTCTTCCGAGCTTCAACTACACTTTCAACCTCGACTGGAGATAAGGTGCATAGCCTTGAAGAGGACTTCGACAGTCGCCATTTTTGTACTCTCTTTCTTTGAGTTTCGAACTCAAAAATGGAAGGACTATTGTTGGAGATAAATCCCACTCCCATCGAAATCCAGTCTAAAGCTTAGCCTAATGCAGCTGGTAATCATGAAAAAGCTTCAATCGAAAATTCTCTCCTTAGCAGTCGGATTCATTCAGTGGCCGAACTATCTAGCGGACAAACCTAGCCAAACTTCTCAACGGTCGAGCCCCAATCGAACCTGTTTAGTCGGTCGAACTTCTCAGCAGTCGAGCTTCTATGAAAGTCGAACTCCTTCCGGACTCCTTCAATAGTCGAGCTCCTATGGAAGTCAAACTCCTTCCGGACTCCTCCAGTAGTCGGACTCCTACGAGAGCCGAACTCCTTCCGGACTCCTCCAGCAGTCGGACTTCTATGAAAGTTGAACTTCTTTTGAACTCCTTCAGCAGACGGGCTTCTATGGAAGCCGAACTTCTTCTGGACTCCTCTAGTAATCGAACTTCTACGAAAGTCGAACTCCTTCCGGACTCCTCTAGCGGTCGGATTTTTATAGGAGCTGAACTCCTTCCAGACCATTCCTTCAAATGAATTCCTACAAACGATTCCACTACTGAACAATTTTAATTATCACGATAATTATGATTGTCATTTATCAAGACAATCATGATCGGCATTTATCAAGATAATCATGATCGGCATTTATCAGAATGGTTACGATGGTCATTTATCAGGACAGTTACAACAAGCTCCGTCTATAAAAAGAACCCTCCAGATACGTTTTCACTAAGCTTTCTTTTTCTTCCCGAAACTCTACCAAACTCCTCTCTGAGCACTCCATTTCTGTTGGTCAAAAGAGCTAACTTGATTGTCGGAGGGTCCTACCGGAGTCACCACCAACAACTCCGGATGAAACTTTATTTTGTAGGTGACCGACAGTGACCTCGTCTTTCTCGACTCTAGCTCGATTCGGCGTCAACCAAATTCTGCACCAACACATACTATAGATATAAAATGTCATAATTTTTTAGAAGAGGAGTAATTTCATCATTTAAAATTTTAAAAAAGTAAAATTATAGGTATTTAAATATATATTAGAAAATAATGGCTATGTGATCCAATCAGATAGAGTAGTGTAGTTTTTCTACACTGCATGCGGTGTACAAAGAATTTCTCTTTAAAAAAATAATTCTTTATCCACCACATTCAATGGAGAAAAAATATACCACTTTATCGGATTGTGCCATATAGTATAATTAATAAAAAAATAGGTATTTAATACAACTCAACTTTTTCTTAATTTTTTTCTAACCAAAATATCTTTTTTCTATTGAATACTATGATATTCCAGATAATATTATGACATCTATTGCTTTTTCATAGGATGTAACGCCATAATTATTATGACGTCTTGTTAGTTTTTATGATATCGATAATTATTTATAAAATATAATAAAATATAATAATATTATTATGATATCATGTTAGTTTTTATGATATCATAATAATTATTTATAGAATATAACATGATGTTATAATATTATTATAATATCCTATTAGTTTTTATGATATATTAATAATTATTTATAGAATGCAATAGAATATTATAAGATGTAATAGGATATTATAATATTATTATGATATCTTATTAATTTTTATGGTATCCCGATAATTATTTATCAGATGTAATAGAATGTCATAATATTATTATGATATTATATTAGTTTTTATGATATCTCAATAATTATTTATAAGATGTAACAATATGTCTTAGGATGTAATAGAATATTATAATATCATCATGATGTCTTGTTATTTTTTATGACATCTCGATAATTATTTATAACATGCAACATGATGTCATAAGATACAATAGAAGATTATAATATTATTATAATATTTTGTTAGTTTTTATAATATTTTGATAATTATTTATAGGATACAATATGATATATAATGTAATAGGATGTCATAATATTATTATGACATCCTATTAATTTTTATGTCATCCCAATAATTATTTATAAGATGTCATAGAATATAATATAATGTTATAATATTATTATGATATTCTGTTAGTTTTTATGATATTTTGATAATTATTTATAAGATGTAATAGAATATCATAGGATGCAATAAAATGTTATAGGAGTACAATAGATTAAAAGGAGAAAAATGATATTTTGATTAGTAAAAAATTGATAAAAAAAATTGAGTGGCATGAAATGCCTTTTTATTAATTATGCTATGTGATCCAATCCGGTAAAATGGTGTATTTTTTTCCATGAGGGTGGTGGACAAAAAATTTCTTAATCTTTGGTCCAAAACTAACCAGTCTAATGCTAACACAGGGCCGCCTAGACAATTGGAGGCTCTATTTCTCCGGTTGTTTCGTTGTGGAACAAGGATTGTTTTCCCTGCTCCCAGAAAATAGTGTCAAAATGACACATAGCATTCTAAAGAAGAAGGAAAAGCATTCTTTTTTGGTAACAAAGGAGAAAAATAAAGCCCGACTTGGAAGTGGGCTAAGAGTCGCATAGGCGATAAAACTCTGCATCCTAATTATAGGGAAAATTTCTTTCTACACCGGAGTGGTGTAGCTTCATAAGCATCATCCACGGTGATTCGCTCTCACACGGAATCCATACATGATGCTCCAAAAAAAATTATTTTTTTCATTTTGGCCACCTGTCGGTGTCCACGAAGCTATACCACCTATGGTATAGAAAGTATTTTCCTTACAGAGAATGAGAAAATCTTTCAATACTATAAAAATTCTAACTATTAGCGACAGCTAAATGCCATCGTAAATAGTCAATATACTATCACTAATAATCTTGCCATCGCTAACACCATCGTAAAATTCAATCTAAAAAATTTTTATTACTAATTATCATTATTAGGGACGGCAACTATTGCCGTCCCTAATAACTAATTAGTGATGGCATTAGCAACAAAGATGCCATCACTAAAAATTTTAATTTTTATCAATTCAATCGGTAAAAATCTATTAGTGACAGCATTTTTGTCATTAATGTTGTCGCTAATAATTTTTAATTTTTATATAAAAAACTTAAAAAACTATTAGCGACGATAATTTTATCACTAATGCCATCACTAATATCTTTTTTATTTTTTTAAATTCTAAAAAATTATTAGCGATGGTAATCAGCTATCGCTAATGCTGTCACTAATAGTTTTAAATTTTTTTAAAAAAATTATAATTAAATAATTTAAAATCTATTAATAAATAATAATATTTTTTAAAATTTATTAAAAAAAATAATAACTATTTAACATAATCATAAATATAAATTATATAATTTTATATTAAGATACTGCTTTACAAGTATCAAAATTATATATAAATAAAAAAAAATAGGTAACATCCTCCTCATCCTTCTGCTTATCTTCAGCAGCTGGTGGATGAGAGCCAAATATTTCAGTATTCTAAAATAAAAAAAATAAAATATTATTTATAAGTTTCGATATGGAGGCGTATCTTTCGATACTCTCTTTCGATTTTCGAATAAATTGGTTCTACACATTTTATTCTATGATATGAAACTATAGACACTCCCAATCTTTCAATTAGATAGTTAGATTGAATTTTTAGCCCTTAGATCTCTTTTTCTGACTCAAACTTGGTCAAATATGTAAAGCTTCTAAATATGAAACTTAAAATAAATAAAAGAGTTTACTAATAGAATTATCTAATGAGATGGCTGGAACAACGAGTTCAGCTGGTTGCTCAGCCATAGATCTTGAAGATCCTCCATGACCGCATCATGGACGGCATTCTAGATGTTCTAAGGTCACTGACTCAGAAGCTTTTGCATGATCTTCTCCACATGGGCATCGCTTCAAATCTAGGACGTCGAGGCCTGTGAGGATGTCAAAGAGGATTGTCGGTGGAGAGTCAAAGCTGTGGCCAAATTCTATTATCCGATTCCTACTCACCCCTCTGGTGACCCTGAGCCATCCCTTATGGTCAAGGGTGGGCCAAGTGGATGGGTCATTGCCATATCGTACAATGACGTACTCTGCATAATCCGCCTCCATGGTTTAGAAATACATTAGTTCTAATATACATATCAGATCATGTAACAACTTAATAAATATAGTTTGAAACTCTTACCGTGATCTGCTATGACATAGAATTTAAATAATCATCAGTCCTTCTAGATTTATGTGTGGCCTCGCACAACTGCAGTTAGCTTGGTGGATGATCTAGTTACCATATTTACAATAAGTAAATAATAAAATTAAATTAATTAAAGAATACATATAAGAATTTTTATAATTCTAGTGAAAAGTTTTAGTATAGATTTCTTAACAGTCTGTCAGCCACAATATGTGTGTCGATGGAGCCGTCCGTATGCTTGATCAGAGCCTGCTGGATAGCCCGATTCTGCCAGGCCCTCTGCGACCTACTGGTATACTCCTCGCTGCTCCACTAGGGCACATAAAATAATAATGTATCAAAATTATATATAAATAAAAAAAAATTAAGTTCTCCTCATCCTCCTGCTCAACTCCAGTAACTGGTGGATGAGAGCTGGATGTCCCAACATCCTGAAATGAAGAAAAATAAAATATTATTTATAAGTTTCGATACAAAAAATATATCTTTCGATACAGAAGCGTATCTTTCGATATCCTCCTTTGATTCTCAAATAAATTATTTCTATACATTCCATTATATGATACGGAGCTATAGATACTCCAGCCAAAATCAATTGGATGATTAGATTAAATTTTTAGCCCCTAAATTCTCTTTCCCGACTCATATTTAATCTAAATATGTGAAGCTTCTAAATATAAAAACTTAAAACAAGTAAAAGAGTTTACTAATAAAATTATATGATGTGATGGTTGGAATAACGAGCCCAACTGATCACACAGCCACGAATCTTGATATATGATATATAATATTATTTTAGAAACTTATACATTGATTAATTTTTTAAAATTTTTTCTTCGCTTGTACTGAAAATCAAAAAATAAATATTACATTTCTATGTTATAAACTTGCGTACATATCATAATTAAATAAAATAATTATTATAGCAAAAAAATAAGCTACTTAAAGTTAAATTACGTGATATGTATTTTTTTCTTTGATGATAATATTATCTTAGCTCTATATAAGAAAAGAGAAATTAGTTCTTCTAAAAAAATAATGAGGAAATACAAAGTATAATGAGTGATTAAATAAACAAAAAAAAGGATAGAGTGAAATTCACTATAAGAAAATATGATTTTAGCGATCAAAAAATCAATCACTTAAAATCAAAAATCGATCACTAATAATTTAGTGATCGATTTTGCGATTGAATATTATTGACTTATGATTTATCAATTATCAATACCATTACTTATCAATTATTAATTTTTAATATAAAAAATTATCAATCAATAAATTCAATGGATCCTGAATTTAATTAAATATAATATAACAAACTAACAATGAATCGATAATAATTATTTGAATATATTTTATTAAAAATAGATAATTAAAAATGGACAAAATTACAAAAAAATCAAAAAAAAATCTAATCAAACTAAATCAAAATTCTTGGTTCGGTTCCTTTCTTATTCGGATCGATTTTCGATTTTTATTTTTTTTGTTATTTGATTTTCGGGTTGGATCAGTTTGGATCGATTAAAATCGAATGAACAATCCTAATCTAAATACAAAACATGCTTAATAAAAAAAAATTATTCATGGATTTACCTTTCCGCTGGAGGAGGGTGACAGGTTGGGAGAGGGGAGTTCTCGAACAAGCTCAGAAAGGATTGACGGAGCAAGGAGGATGCATCGTAGACTGGGAGCCAGGAGGGGGCCATAAGCCACTGCATGGGGCGTGACCGGCGATGGGAGGGAGGGCTTCGATGGTGTTGAGATGGAGAAAAAGAGAGAAGGGAGGGCTCCAACGATGGTAGGATGGAGGAAGGAGTGGCGGGACAGAGGAAGGGAGGAGAGGAAGGGCTTCGATGGTGATGAGACAGAGGAGATGGAGGGCTCTGGCAGTGTCAGCAATGGCGGGACGGAGGAGAGGGAGGGCTTCGACGATGTCGGGACAGAGGAAGGAAGGAGAGGGAGTGCTCTAACGGTGTCGGGATGGAGGAAGGAAGAAGAGGGAGGGCTTCGGTGATGGTGGGATGGAGGAGAGGGAGGGCTCCGACGATGTCGGGATGGAGGAAAGGAGGGGAGGGAGGGCTCCGATAGTGGCAGGATGGAAGAAGGGAGGAGAGGGAGAGCTCGACCGTAGGACATTAGAGGATTGAGATGAGAAGGGAGGAAAGGAGGGTTGGGGGTGAGGGAGGTTTGGACACTGGTGAGAGGAGGATGAGGGGTGGGAATGAGAGAGAATGAGCGTCGAAATAATTTTTTTTTCCTCAAATGTTTTGAAGTTGCAGACAATTAGCGACGACAAACTTATCATTGCTAATGCCGTCAGTAAAAGCATTAGCAACGAAACTCTATCGCTAAAAATAAAAATCAATCGCTAATATTTTTATTAGATAATTAATTTTTTATTAGCGATGACAAACTTGTTGTCGCTAATGCCATCGGTAAAAAATCTATCATTAATACTTTTTTAATTTTTTCTCTAAATATGATATATTTTAGAATTTAAAATTCATCTTCACCATTCATTATCTAAATAATTATCGTTAGAATATCATTACAAAAGACTGCCTCGATTTGATAGCCCTAGCAATGTCGATAAATAAAATTTGATTTTGATGGCCACGAACAATCACTTGATGATATGATAGATAGAGACCACCGATGGATTTGAAGTCTTGCAACAATGATCTCGATGATATTTTTAGTATATGATCAAAATTTCATTTCAATCGGATATCACTATCATGGTCAAGTTAGCATAGGATGATTTTAGCTATTAAATAAAAAATGAGTGATCAAAAAGCCAAACAGCATCCGATTAAGATGATTTTTTAGATAAATGATCTTTGCTACTATTTTAATCATTGGTGCGGTGGTGATCCTAAAATCCAAACTATACATATATGAACCATCTATGTTAAGCAAATTTTATAAAAGCACAAGTATAATTATTTAAGGACTTCAATAAGTATCAAGAGTCATATAGTTTTGGATTGTTCATATACGCGTAGTTTCAATTTTACGATCACCATCATACAAATGATCAAAGTAGTAGCAAAGATCATTAATCTAAAAAATTATCTTATTATCGAACATCATTTGGCCTTTTGATCACTCATTTTTTATTTAACAGTCCAAATCATTCCATGCTAAATTGACCATGATAATGATATTTGATTGAAATAAAATTTTGATAGTATGCTACAAATATCACCAAGATCATTATTGTAAGTTTTCGAACCCATTAGTGGTTTCTATCTATCAAATCATTAAGCGATTGTTCCTGATTATCGAAATCAAATTTTATTGATCAACATAGCTAGGACTATCAGATCGAGGCAATATTTTATGATGATATTTTAAAGATAATTATTTAAATAATAAATAATGAAGATGAATTTTAAATTTTAAAATTATACCATATTTAAAAAAATAAAAAAAATTAAAATTAGCTATGGCATTTAAAGATGACATTTTTGTCATCGCTAATACGTATTAGCGATGGATTTCTGACTATTAACGACTAATAAATTTAAATTTTTTAAAAAATATTAATTATAATTATATTTAAATTAATTAATTATCGATGGCTATTAGTGATAGCTCAATTTACCATCGCTAATAATTTTTTTAAAAAATATTTAATAATTTTTAAAAATATTTTTTAAAATTATTAATATTAGCAACGATTTTTTTCATCGCTAATAATATAATTCCATCGCTAATAATCCTATAATCAAATTTTAAAAAAATAAAATTATTTTTTATTAGCGACGATAAAATACCATCACTAATAATTTTCTACCATCGTTAATAATAATAAAATCTAATTAAAAAAATAAAATTATTTAATATTAGCGATGACTAACTATCATCGTTAATATTATCGCTAAAATCTATAGCGATGGTATTGCCATCGTCATTAATAATTATTAGCGATGGCTAAACTTCTGTCGTTAAAATCGTCAATAAAGAGAATTTTATCATTATTAATTTCATCACTAATATTTATTATTTACGATGATAAAAATACCGTAATTAATATCCGTTATTAATATTTTTTATATAAAAAAATAAAAGAAGAAAAATGTAGGCAAACTTAAAAAATATGCGGACACATGCGGGCAAAGTGCAGTATCTCAGCACAGCGTAAAAATTGCAAATCCCTGTTTGTTTTTTTTTCTCGAAAGTGAAAACTGCGATCCTCTTGGTACTCCAGCCTTCGTCACATACGTCAGTACGTCGACCTCAATAAACAATGCATGACTTTACGTTTTATCTGCCTGGTGAGGCCAATACCTGTTTAGGCTTTCCAACTTGCAGCTGTCACAGGCTCGGTTTGGGTTCCACGGCATCCAACACAACCTCAGTGTTCAACCACCACCAATCATGGTAGAAAGAAAAGAAAATAAGTATCGAATCCACAAATAATTGATAGTTATCTCTGGTGTTAAATTTTAAGAAGTTGTTTCTCGAACACATAGGCTTTTCCTATAGCTTCTCTTCCTTCAACAAGCTGAGATCATCATGGATGTGTTTTCTTATTGTTTTTGGTCGGTACGTGGATGTTCTTTTTCGGTTGGTTTGGAGGGTTGGAGAGTTCGGGTTGTCTCTTTCATGCGCAAAAATGGTTCACCTTCCTTCGCAATGTCAACCATTGGTTCCTGCTTTCAGATCTGCGCAGATGGATTGAAGAAAGATGTTGGAGTGCTTTGAGGATTGTGCAACATGCATGCCAATGGTTGATGTCGTGTAGGAAGATCAATCAAAGATACAACCCGAATCCGGTTAGGGGTGGGTGTGGTGTAGATTATTGGGCATGTAATCAAATGGAAGAATTTTGCGGCGGTGAGTCTGTGACATCGCCATGATCTCATGAACGATTAATTCCTTATAATTCCCCGTCTTCTGTCAACCGATGCGGCCGGTGGCACGGTTGCTGATTGCCTTTGAATTGGAAAGAAGCTAAGATATTATGGAGGTTTGCCTGGGTCATCCTGCGAACTAATCCGAGACAATACAACTCTTTGCTGCAATATTTACTGGCCAGGTCCGATGCAAGGGGAAGCACATCTGCGAGCTGTTCTCGGTCAAATCCGAAGCCAAAAATTTAATCAGAATGTTGTTTTCAACAACCATGTTTTACCACGTGACATAGCAACTATGTGTGGATCGGTCAAATCACAATTTTAAAAAGGTGATATTATTAATTCGGATCAATGAAGATCTGCCAGGAAATCAACTTCATTTGCTCTGAAACACGACACCCCTGAATTTTTTTAGGGAGTGTCGGGGTTGTCAACATGTAAGCCTGGTAATTCAATAGAAAACTTCCACTTGAGGTCTCTTTTTATTAATGGGATCAAATTGTGATTGAAAGAGGAGTGATGTGGCAAAATTACAACCGCTCCTTATAGCAGTAGTTGTTGAGAGGAACTCAACTTTGCAGAATGCTGTATTTGATATTTGTGATCATCTGTTTTTGCTCTCCTAATGATACTTTTGGCAGAATAAGAAGGGAGCTTTAACCCCTTCCATTTGCGCTCGGAAGAAAACTTGAAGAGATGAGCACCACTAGGATGACTCCAATTCCATTATATTGGAGTTACTTGGACCTTTCTCGCAAGTGATCAGGGAGTGCATGCATTGTGGGATATTTCATAGTTTCTCAGAGCAAGTCATTCAAACTAATATAAATATTTATAATTATCTTTTCTTGTATGAGATTGCATGTCTACAACTTTACGATTAAGCATTAAGCACTAATTATATATATGTTGCTTCTTATTGGATCACATCTAATCCTTACCACGATGGAAGAGTAATATTAAGATGCTATATATGGCATGGAAGTGTCTATCTGAATTCTGATTAAACCAGCATCATATCCATAGAATGCAACCGACCGTTGAATATGTTCTGATGGTCGCAGGATTTAACGGGTGTCAGAAACTATATGTGGATAATGTCATCAAACACTAATCAGAACCTTCCGATGACGCAAGGTGACCAGGTTAATATCTCAGATTTTAAAAAAATACAGTATTTTGATGAAAAGGTCAAACTGCAAGACGGTAGGTGCTTTCCGCACTAATCCAAAGATGGATCGAAACGCTCTAGTTTTCTCATCTTATAAATTTGAGGTGCAACAAGAAAGGTGAAAGTATTCGTAAACTTAAACCATGAGGGGGCTAAGTCGCTAAAGCTCGAAAGTATATGAAAAACAGTTTGAGATTATGTAAGCCTAGGTGCAATTTAAATCCATCTTTTAATTTAATTGAACCATATGAGAGATGCTGAGTTTGGATGGCAGAGAAGAGTGACTCGGGAACTTCCCAGCAAAGGGATGTATATTGCTTCCTCAGGTAGATGCTGCAGGCACCTGATAGGAGAGATTGTAACAGTAGAGGAGGAGGCAATGTTCCTCCTCTTATCCTAGCCACAAGAAGAAGAAGAAGAAGAAGAAGAAGAAGAAAGCAATATATCTAGCTAGCCTTGGAATTGTTTACATCATTAGCTCCAGATGTTAAGCAAAAGCATAAGTGTGTCAACTTAATTTCTCGGGATTCGGAGTTTTATTTAAATTATAAATCGGGTACCATGAATCCAAAACCGGGCATTCTTGATTCTTATTTATCACCAAGCGTACAGTTTTGATGACACACAACTCAGTAACTTTTTGCATGTATTGCAAAGAGGTGTGCAGCAATGCTTTAACTTGACATCTCAGACAACTTTTTCTTTTTTTTTATTTGAATGAAATGGAAGGCGTAACTCACTGAGATTTCATTATAAGCAGATGAAATCATAGTACAGATCAGGAGAGAGTGGTGAAGGGAGACTTGAGTCTGCCAATAAGCTGGGTTAGAAGGGGGGATGAATTATTATTCAAAAAGGTCGATAAATTGCTGGCCAGGTGTGCGCAGAGTAAGGCGCCATTAATTGTTTGGAAGTTGAACGTTGTATTATTAGCTTCCCTTCCATAAACACCAAATGAAGAGCTTAATTTTTTACATGCAGCAAACAAAATCTCTATTTGGTAGTTGGTCATGTTTCATCACTTGTAGCAGAAGGTTTCTTCCGAAGGACTGGCGTGGGCGAACACATGCAGATGGCCATCATCCATCCATTTCCCTTTTCTTTTTGCAATTATGTGGCAGCAATAATAGAAGAAAAGGCCTGGTCACCTACACCGTGTTCATAAGATGAAATTCTCCTAACCTGACCCAACCTTTTGATTATATCTACATGGGATCATACAAATAAAGGGAAGGAAAATTAGTTTCGCAAACCCCCCCTCCCCCTCCCAAAACTTATTTTAAAAAGAAGTATCTAGCAACTTTTGTGGTCGAATTTGGAATCTCTCCCCAGCTTATGGAATGAAGAAAGAGGAAACCAACAGACTCAAGTCTTGTTGGCGACGCTTATCCATCAAATATCGAGAGAGTATTCCTAGCTATAATCTTCCTTTAATTCTATATTACTACAGCTCCTTCAATTAACTGCATCATAATACCAGCATTGGATAACATATATACATGATCGATCTTCCTATTCCCTCACTTGTTCGATCATTAATCCCCCCCAAAAAATGCAAAAATATAAGATAAAGAATAAAGGAGATATTATTTAAATTAACGATCGAGCAAAAGGTATAAGAAAAAAGTTTGCACACCCCTAATTTTCCCTTCTCTCTCAACAGCTTTCTTTTCCCCTTCTTATGCAGGGAGTAAAACAATGAACAAATTAAGCCATCCTGACTTCAGATTTTCTATGTAAATCTCTGTTGCGTTGTAATGTGATTTCAATAAAATAGGAGTAGCTTCACCTACCTCCTACTTCAATCGACAAAAAAGCCATCCTCTTCCAAGAAAAGTTCTAAATAAACTGGTGTAATGATCTAAGCCATAATACCAAGTGTTCATATTATACAGTGATTCTATTCTCCTAACAACTTACGCAGCTCGTCCAAGGCTGCCGCTCCCATGAGCTCCCCCTCTTGCACCCGTGCGGCCGCCGTCGGATCGTTGCCTTGCTCTCTTCCCCCTCCTGCTCGACCAATAGCTTCTCGAGCCCTCTCAGTCTTTTGCCCGGAGCAGCTGGGTGCCGCGGATGCCTTGGCCGCCGCCGGGGAGTCCTTCCCGGTGAGGCTCTGGACGACGGACTTGAAGTGGGTGGCGTCCGTTTCGACGTACTGCGTCTCGATTATCCTGACCTTCGTTCCCACGTCCGTCATGGAATTAATAAAACTTCGCTTCCTGTTGATGAACTGATGATATGTGATGATTGATGGAGCCCTGGCAGCCTCGCAAATGATGATATAAATATAATCCGGGAGGATTTGTTGCCGCTTAAACCAGGGAGGACCGACCACGAATGGTCAGAGAACCACAACGGGAAGAGCACCAGAGTCTAGATAATTATGTGCGCACCCAAGAGTAGTAAAACTGTGGAAGTTTCAACGTTGGACCAGCTGCTTGAAATTTTATTTGCATAAGATGTAGCAGGTACTTCTGTTGTGATCCTCTAATAACTGCCGTTAATTACTTTGACATTTTTTTTTCGCAGTTTACCCGAACAAAATAACATTTTTGAATCCGAGTTAGAAAGAAAATATTAATTATTTAGATTGAGTGAACAAATTAATCGATCGCAGGGACAACAATGGCAGATCACGTACGGTTTTTCATTGTTTATTTGGAATGCTAGACATTACTGAAATGTTAGACCTTATGGAAATCCAGAGCAAAAGTAACGTACGTATTAGTTTCGAGCATATAGATTTAAAATTGAAAAACTATTTTCAATAGATGAAAAGTGGAAGGATATATACGAAGGTTGCTAGTAAAATGACGAGTCTGCAGCCTTCCTCTGGAAAGAAATTGGAAAAGACGGTAGACAAAAGGAGGTACTGTTTTTTTTTTATAGGAATTAATAGGAATTCAATGCAGAAAAAAAATTTGACCTTGCTGGTCTTTTTTAACAACATCCATTATTTTTGATAAAAATGAAAACAAAAAATTTTTATTTCTATTTTTCTTTTTAAAGGATTCTCAATCTTCTCTTTCCAACCTTTCTTTGTCCGCCCAATCTCATCCTAAGTCTCATCGTCCCTACCAAACAAAACCAAGTCCTCGGCCCTTGCTAGCGTCTAATGCCGAGTTATCCTTTCCCCCAATTGTGTCATTGACTCCATTTGTACTTTCTTTTCCTCTGTAGCTCCCTCAACTGTGTCTCTTCCTTATCCTTGATCATTTTGCCAACCCCATGCCCTTCCCTCTCCCTCGCCATAGAACACATTGCTGGCCCTCATTATTAAAAAAAAAATGATGGAAATTATACATAGATTCTCCTTGATTCTTTTGACATCAGATTAGATAGATATAGGCAGCTATATGATCCTATATGATGAAATTCATTCCTTGACATGTGATCAAAATCTCTCCTTGATTCTCTTAATCAAATTTGGCAAATATGACCAACTATGATATGATCGGATATGCATTCAAGATATATCCCATTCTCTAATCAAATTTTACCATATGCCTCATATTGTATATATATATATATCATATCATATTAAATCTTATACAATCCCTTCGATATAGAGATATTGATCTCATACAAGCTGTATGTAAACCCACTGTCATAGCTGATGAAAACAAGCTTTTTAGATGTAAATTTCTTCCTTAACACCTTTTTGCTACGGTTTCATTAGCATGATATCAAAGTAGGAAATTGCTCTTTTTCTTCTTTCTCTTATATTCTTCCTACATCTATAATTTTCTTTCCTACATCCATGTTTTCATAGGCTATCAAATCCCCATGGTGGGGAGAGATGATGGAGAAAGAAATTCAAGCCCTTGAAACAAATCATACTTATACCATTATTACTTAATCTCCTAGAAAAACAATCCATTGATTGCAAATGAGTGTATAAAATCAAATATAAATTTGATGGTATAGTAGAGCAATATAAAGTCAAGCTTGTGGCTAAGAGATGTACACAGCGGGAAGGCTTTGATCGATTACCGGTGAGACCTTTTCCAAAATTGTCAAACTTGTGATTGTTTAGTGCTTACTATTGCTATAATTCGTGGTTAGGATCGACATCAATTAATTGTCAATAATACATTTTTATATGGTGAATTTTCTGAATGGGTCTATATAAAAATTTCATGAGGTTATTCTTGTCAGCGGTAGAATCAAGTTTGCAAATTAAACAAGTCATTATATGGCCTTAAATAAACTAGCAGAAATTATTCTCAAAAGTTCTCTTAAGTCTTATTTAATACATGCTTCTCTCAGTCTCAAGCTTTATTATTTTCTTTTCTTTCACATTTAAGGCACATCTCAACTCTTCAACCTAATTTATATTGACAATATCATCATAATAGGTAATCATATATATTGTGGCCATTGATGCACTTAAATCCTATCTCTATCCAAATTTCATGTTAAAGATTTGGGATTCTTGAAATATTTGTTATGCATTGAGGTTGCCCGATCTTCTAAAGGCATTTTTCTTTCACAATGAAAATTTACTTTAAAAATTTTAAAAGACATGGATTTCTTAGGAGCCCGAACTGCCAAGATCCTTATAAAATAACATATGAAATTTATAAAATTTGACGGTCCATTGCTTGATGATTCTTCTTCCTACCGTCACCTTGTTGGTCAACTCATCTATCTTACAATCACTCTGGCTTAATATTATTTACTCAATTCATATTCTTGATCAATTTATGCATCCACCTCACAAGCCTCATCTTGATGCTGCTCTCTGCTTGCTTCTTTATTTTAAAGGCACCTTTGGACAAGGCATTCTATTTTCTCCTTCTAGCTCTCTTCATCTCATAGTTTATTGTGACTCAAATTAGGCCAACTATCCTATGACTTATGCTCCACTACTAATTCTTGCATTTTTTTTTTATTCTTCTCTTATTTCTTGGAAAACAAAAAAATAAACTACCGCCTCATGCTCCTCTATGGAAGTTTGAGTATCGCACTATGGTTAAAACAGCATGTGAGATGCAATCGTTAAAATACTTGCTTCAAGATCTAAGTATCACTCGTACAATATCTATGACATTGTATTGTGATAATAAAGCTACTCTTCACATTGCCGCCAATTCCATATTCCATGAATGCACGAAGTATATCGAATTGGATTGCCATTTCATTTATAAGAAAATTCCATCCTATTTACTCTATACCAAGTTTGTTTCCTCCATTCACCACCAGTTAGTTGATGTTTTCACTAAAATATTAGGCAAATATATATATTCCAAGTCATTGTTGGTTGGGCATTATAAAATCCCATGTGCCAACTTGAGAGAAAGTGATGGAAATCGTATGTCGATTCATCTTGATTTTCTTGACACCGAATTAGGCAGATATAGGCAGCTATAGGTTCCTATGTGATGGAAATAATTCCATGACATGTGATCAAAATCTCTTCTTGATTCCATATACAATCAAGGAGATATAGGCAGATATGATCAAAATCTCTCCTTGATTCCTATATAGGCAGATATAGGCACATATGACTTGCTATGATATGGCCCCATATACAATCAAAATATATTCCATTCCTTGATCAAATTTCACTACATGCCTGATGTCAAGATTGTACATATTTATGCAAGATATTAATCTCATATGGGGTGTATATAAATTCATGATCATAGCTAATGAAAGCAAGCTTTTTAGATGCAAATTCTTCCTTTAACACCTTTTAACTACAAGTTTCTTACTTAACCAAAAAAAAAAAAAAAAAAATCTATTATCAAAAATTAGAAGAAAATAAAAACAAAATTTTTGTTTTTAGATTTTTTTTTTTTTTAAAGTGACGATGATTAGTGCATAATTAGTCCAAGTCCAGCTTCAGGTGGGAAGATCTGAGAGCAGCTCCGTGGTGGAATTCAAAAGCCCTGCGCCTATGGCATCTTTCACCCACTCAAATTCTAACACGGAAGTGGGCGAAGTACATTTTTCCATGGACCAAGCCGCGTCCCGCTGGAAATTTCTCGTCAACCCACAACCGAAGATTCCGGCAATCCAGGCTCTTTTATGTGCCGATGCGTTGGATGGCAAGGCTCTATATCAGAGGGCAGAAGGCCAGAAGTTGGAAACTATTTCCAGATATCCTTTGGAATATGTAACCATGCAATATATAAAAAAGGTATATCAGGTGGAAATTATAGAATGGCCAACTGAGATGATGAGCAAAAAGACATTAAATTTGTCCCATCAAGAAAAATCATTAAGGGCCCATTTTTTAGTGGATAAATCTCATAAAAAAATTGATCAACTTTTCTACCGACCAATTTATCCATATTTTCATACTTTTCAAAATAGTTAACTTACTTTTTCATGGATAGCATTTATTCATGAAATGAGAGAAAATCTTATTCATCTAAGGAATGGCTAAATCATTTTTTCATCAACAGATATTTAATTTTATTTTTAAAATATTTCATCCTCATTTTCAATGCCTCCATGATTCCATGATCAATAACTCAGTTGTTCACTTTCTCCAAATCTAAAAAGCATAAAGAATATTATAAAAAATATAGATAAGTTTTAGCAAATGAAAAATAGTAATGCAAAATAACACGAATAATAAATTTCGAAACCACTTATACAAAAAAAATATAAATAAATTATTTTTTATCTAAATATTATCTAAAAAATATTTATTTAAAAAAATATAGATTCTTAGATAAATTTTTTATCCATAAAAGAATGGCTCCTTAATTTGTGAAGATTTTGAGATGGAGAATAACATGGAGAGTTAAGTTATAAAGCACATTAGAGTCAGAGATCGACCCAAATCTATGGCATGATCTTTAAGAAATGTGGCCATGGCCAAAACTTTCATAATTCTTTCAAGAAATTAAATCCTCATGATTAAAGAATATGATATCAAGCCTAATAGGTGAAACAAAGCGATTTTAAGGGGGGAACGCTGGAGAAATAGTCCTTTGGGCATCGTGTTTGACATCATTAACACATTTCAACATGCATCAGATGGTATCCTATTTACAGACCATCAACTATAATTCTCATAAATACAGACAGGCACTAATTTTGCATTTAATGAAGAACACACTTGCACCAAGTGGTTTGACCAGTTACAGACATCGTAGTCATTGTATGCTCGTGGTGGAAATACTCAAAACTAGCTAAAAAGGGATCAATGATCGAAAGTTAAAACAAGGATCCCACCCTTCCTATTTTATTGTTGGCGTATATTACTTCCCTCCATCGCGATCCCACCTTTATTTACATTTTTCCTTTGCATGACGTATGATAATCTTATACTAAGATCCACTTGTTCCTTATTATCCCTTGTGTTTCATTATCTATTCTAGCTTGTTGAAATGGTGAAACTCTAGATCTTAATCTTTCCAACCATTCCAGAACAGGCAGGCAGGAACCAAATGACTTAGAGAACCATTTCGCCGTGAGCCAACCACTCTAAAAAGTGTTTTTTTTCTGCTGTGGAAATGGTCATAATCCAATAATCAAGTTGCTCTCTTTCGTGCAAAAGAATAACGTGCATCTAATGGTAGAAAGGAGATGGCGACAACGTGCTTTCAGTCTATGCCTTAAATAGTGCATAATACCATGATGCGTAGGGGTAGCAATTCTTAATCATTTAACTTATTTCAACTCATTATAGGTTGAATTAGATTACTTGTCCAATAAAATGGTTAGATGCTATTAGGGATAAACCCTGCTCCTATCGAAATTCAATTTGATATTTAGCCTAATGTAACCGATAATCACGAAAGAATTTCGATCGAAAATTCTTCCTCCAGCGGCCGAACCCCAATCGAAGTCCTTCAGCAGCCAAACTTCTCCAGCAGCCGAACCCTAACCGAACTCCTTCAGTGGCCGAACCCCTCCTAGACTCCTCCAACGGCCGAACTTCTTCCAGACTTCTCCTTCAAGCGGACTCCTCCATCAATCGAGCTCCATCCGGACTTCTTCTTCAGTCGAACCCCTTCCGAACTCCTCCAACAGTCGAATTCCTTCCAAATCTCTCCTTCAGTCAGATTTCTCTAGGAGCCGAACTTCTTCCGGACTTCTCCTTCAATCGAATTCCTCCAAAAGTCGAACTCTTTTTGGACTTCTTCCTCGGTCGGATTCCTCCAGGAGCCGAACTCCTTCCGGACTACTTTTTAATCAAGTTCCTCCAGAAACCGAACTCCTTCCAGACTTCTCTTTAGTCAAGTTCCTCCAGGAGCCGAACTTCTTCTAAATTTTTCCTTCAGTTGGATTCCTCCAAGAGCCAAATTTCTTTCGGACTTCTCCCTCAGTCGAATTCCTCCAGGAGCTGAACTCCTTCCAGACTTCTCTTTAATCAAGTTCCTTCAGAAGCCAAACTTCTTCCAAATTTCCCCTTCAGTCAGATTTCTCCAGGAGCCAAACTCATTCCGAACTTCTTTCAGTTAAGTTCTTCTAGGAACCGATCTCCTTCCAGACTTCTCCCTCAGTCGAATTCCTCCATGAGCCAAACTCCTTCCAAATTTTTTCTTCAGTCAGATTCCTCTAGGAGCTGAATTCCTTCCTGATTATTCTTCAGTCAAATTTCTTCAGGAGCCGAACTCCTTCTAGACTTCTCTTCAGTTAAGTTCCTCTAGGAGCCGAACTTCTTCTAGATTTCTCCTTCAGTCGAATTCCTCTAGGAGCCGAACTCTTCTTCAGTCAAGTTCCTCCAAGAGCCGAACTCCTTCCGGATTTCTCCTTCAATCGGATTCCTCCAGGAGTCCGAACTTCTTTGGAATTGATATATATCAAAGCTCTTCATCAATCAACGCCTGCTTCCTCCGAACTTCAATTATTAAATCCCAACGAACTGCCACATCATGACAACGGACCCCTCTCTCTATAACAAGCTCCATGCGGCCCTAGATGGCCTACTATCGGACAGCTATGGCTGTCACTATCAGTCTACTACAGGCGACACCTCCTTCCGTGATAAACTTCATGCGGCCCCAAACGATCCGCTACCAGACAGCTATGGCTGTCACTATCAGTCTGCTACTAGCTCCGTCTATAAAAAGGAACCCTCCAGATACGTTTTCTCTAAGCTCTCTTCTCCTTTCCAAAAATTCTGTCGAATTCTTTCTTGAGCACTCCATTTCTATTGACTAGAAGAGCTGACTTGATCGTCGGAGAATTCTACCAGAGCCACCACCGTCGACTCCAGACAGAACTTTATTTTGTAGGTCACCGACGGCGACCTCTTCTTCCTCAACTCTAGCTCGATTCTGCGTCAATCAAATTCTACACCAAAAGATGCAAAGCTAGATTTTTTATTTATTTAATAAATTTATTTTCATATGTGGAGTTCGTGCCCTTTCCTTGCCCATTTACTTTTTGTTTTTTATTTTCCAAGTAACCTTCAAGCCTTTTGCACCCGTGTTTTCTAAGCTGACAGTGGAGGACCTATTTGGTATTTCTGTAGTTTTTCATATTTTTGTTTCTCTATAAATTAGAATACTTCATGAAAATTTCATATTGGAGAGACCATTTTGCACAGAACTTTTGCCTTTCATGCTCTTCATTTTTCTGGAAGCAATAAATTGTTGCTACCAAAAGCTCTTAAGCATTCACAAATATATATATATTTTTAAAAGAATTTCATCATATATCTTCATCCTATTCCTGATTTTGCTAAAATTGAGGAGACAAATTCTTCAGTATAATATAAAAAATTCCAAAGTTGTTATTAATTTAAATGTAGACACAAATTATCTACTTGTGCTCCAACGAAGATGCTTGCTTTATGTATAAAAGAGGAAATAAAAAGTTCTATGTAAAAGCAAATATAGTAACCTTATACAGGCTGTTTCGATTTTGCTCATAGTAAAATCTGTTTGGAGCTCAATTTGATGAGTCTAGATTCCTTTAGGCATTTTGCTAATTTGCAGACTATAGTCTCAATCGCAAGAAAAATACTGCCTTACCAGAGAGAGAGAGAGAGAGAGAGAGAGCGGCAACTTATGATCCGTCACAAAGTTGCACACCAATTCCCACATGTTACAAATTTTGTTGCACGCCGCATGGCAGGAGATACTTTTTATATGACCCGAAATGGGTATCCCAAAGAATTACTCCAACTCTGGTATTGCTTTTTTTTTTTTTTTTTTTTAGGAGGACAGATGTAAGATCTTTTAATTTGGTGATTACAAATGTTCTAGTAAATTTTTGGACAAATCTATTACTTTCATCGCTCAAAAAAAAAAATAAAATCCAACTAATATATTTTTTTTAATTTTTAGAAATCTAACCAAAATTATCATAAAAAGAAGTATAAAAAAATGAGATTAGAAAGACAAAACAAAAAATATAAACAAGCCCTATTCAATATCACAAGATTGATGGATATCATCTAAATCAAGTGATAACCACTTTTTCTTTCAAATATATGTCCCAACTAAATTTTTGATACTCTCTTTTTTTCTTTTATCAAACCAAAACTAAATAACACTAAGCTAACACTATAGACAAATATATCTGCATAGCAAAAAAAATAGTATACTAAAGCACCAATCCTCTCTAATATATAAATTAGAGTATAAAGTGCTATACCATGACCATCATTAGAAGATGGACAGTTACCAACAGTTATACAATATTATAGCTATACACAGTATGTCATTGTTGATAGCCGTTCATCTCTTAATGACAATCAATACCGTATAATTCTCCTACCATCTTGCGTCAACATATCATTTTTAGAGTGATATCAGATTGTAACACCCAACATAAGCACGATGACACATCCAAAAAGATGTGGCATCAATAAAATCAGCGGGCCATTCATGATTGATGGCATAACATCATGCATGTGCCCCTACGCCGATCAATGGAAAAACCGTTGCCTACGTTATACGCGCCAGCATGGCCATGCAAACGACCAGTCACGATGCGCATTTGGTGATCGAGGCCTACAAAAATCATCGGCTATTATCGGTTGTGTGCCGGTGCATGCAGTTAAGACGGTAATTTCTCTTTCCAGTGAGGCACAGGACAACCGTGCTTTGAAATGAAACGCATGGCGTTTCTCGATCACTGTAGCTTTCCCGCTTCCTCGCTTCATGTCGCAGGAGAAACGCTTCTTCCTCGGTATCCACAGGCGTGTCTTTCGTATTCTTAGTTCTATTTCTTGAAATCCTTTGGTCTTGTGTGTAGGAGGTGGCCATAGGAGCAAGTAGGAGGGCAAATAGCTTTTCATCACAATGCGTGAGAGGGAGGAGAATGGTCAAGAGATGCCAGCCAAAAGAGGGGAAAAAAAAATAGGCACACCCAGCAATCTTGCGCGAAATTGATTTGATTGGCCGGAGATCGTCTGGTCTCTGCGTTGCGTGCTCGTTGGGGCAACTGAAGGCTCCGCCCCTGAAATTTGTGTAGCTACGGAAACTACATGAGAACGAGGAAATAAAGAACCTGGAAAATGAGCTAAGCGCGGCTTGACAAGAGAGAGGCGTATGGTTTTAGAGCTTGTGATGGAATAGTTTTGTACGCAATGAGGTAGGTATTAGAAGCCGAGAAAATGATCAAGATGCACAGGATCAGTAGGTCAGCTGTTGAATTATGAGCTTTGGATGATGGAATTTCCATACACTGGATGCCTGTCGGGTTCCATCTCGGCGACGGTATTGGATTGCACCGGTAATATATATATACACCCACTCATACGCTACTCCTGTAGTTAAACCCCCTATTTTCTCAGCTGATGTATATGAGATATCCAAAATATTCGACCAAGATGTTTCAACTTTTCTTAAACTTTATTGAATATTTTTTTTGTAATAAATATATGTCAATAATCAAAGCTCCCGAAAAATTGTTGATACAGGATTTACTATACAAAATTCAAGACATCAACAACTTAATTCTCTTAAAAATTTCCAGTGTATCCCAAACAAGATGAATTGAGATCTTCATTCACCTCAATACGAGGAACTCATTAAAATAGACAATATTTCAATGTTCAAAATTTTCGCTGTTTGACCTGAGGCTCCCCCATGATCCGGCCGCCTTTGTCCAGAGGTCAAGCAAAGTTCGGAAGTTATGTTGAGGATCCTTCTTCTCTCTCTCTCTCTTTGGTAGAAGTTAAGGATTTCATGAAGGAAACTCCGCGTACAGCTAAATAATGTCAATAGAGACGAATGTCTGAGTATTTTACCTGACTGTTTTAAAAGAAATTAAATTGGAAAGATTTCGGTGTTAGATTTAAAAATTAAAATTAATCTGGTTCTGGTTTTGGTTATGATTTTAATGATTCTTCAACCCAAAACTAAATCCGAAATCAACCAAAACATATCTGATTTAATATCTAAAACCAAACATATCTGATTTAATACCCTTTATTCGATGAATTGGTTTAAATTATATTATGAAAATTATGGAAAATATCTTTAATTTGGTTATTTTATATATGAAAATTTTGAAACGAATAAAAAGAAGTTTAAATGAATTATGTAGCGGTTATGATTTTTTTTATTTTGAGAAGTTTTGATTTCGCAAGACGTTGGTGGATTTCAATTCCAATTGCATTTTTTAAATAAAGCACCCTAAATCCGCTGTAATGACATCCCTAACATGGTGATGGGAGCTTCTTTGGAAGGTTCAATGCGAAGAAAATATTGATTATGGTCACATGGGTCAAACTTATTGTCTGGACCCTAGAAGATATAGAACATGTTCTTAAATAGATATAGAACAAGATCTTAAATAACAGTACTACAACCATGATGATAGATGGTTTGCAACGGCTATCGTTTTCCATTAAATAACAGTCCATTATGTATTATGTTACCAAGATAAATAGTAAAAAAAAAAAAAAAAATATTGGCTATTATTTTCCATTAGTTTCTATTATTTACCATTATAGTCGAACATTATAACATAAATAACAATCATTATTTTCATTACTTAGTAAATATAATAATTTTTTAGAAAACTAATACTTCTTACCCTAATATTCTCTCAAAAACTGATTTTCATGCCAAAAAATAATAATATTTCGGCTAATGAAAAACAAAGAGAAGATAATGCTGCTCTTTATTTCCCATTATAAAACTCATTCTTCAGTAATTATTTTAATATTAAAATTTTGAAAAATTGGTTTTCGTGTTAACGGTTATCACACTATTACAACAGTTCAGTGGGGATCCGATATAACAGATACCATATTATTTGAAAACTTTACCGTGATCGAGTCATGCCAAGCAGGGCTCTCTCTGCTATCTTTTTTCCCTTTCAATAACAGAAATTCAGAGGCTTATCGTGATCTAGTCATCCCAACCCAGGTTTTTCTTTTTCCCTTCCCTTCTCTCCTTTTAGCAAACAGATTGCAATTGCAGGCAGCCAAGCCCCTCATAAATCAGTCAGTCATCCTACGTATAGCTGTTGAGTTCCTCACAAAGCCAACGAATGCCTAAGAAAACAGCCTGCGCTTTGCCTTACAGAGCCCCAAACCCACCATGCCTGAACTATGGTGCCCAACATTAAAGATTTATCATTGAGCGTCAGCAAATGGACCATATATCTTACGTACCCATGTAACTTTACTATCAGATACTTTGTTAGCTGACTGCAGGGTGATTGCATAAATCAATACCACCATGGTTTGTTGTAGATGAGGAAGCACTCTGATCATTTCACCCAAGCAGGAATAGGAGAACAAAAACTTGTAAAATATGAAGCGCAAGGAACATTAAAGAAGATAAGCAGACCTTCTACTCAATAATAACTTCAGTTTTCTGGCCACAGCATACTTTCAGTATCCCTATTTGTCTTCATATCAGCTTAAACCACATATGGGCATGAATTCTGCATCCTAGTAACATCCATTTCTGCATTTCCATTCAGAAAGAAATAGAAATATACTGATATCTGATCAGTATTCAATCCATTTCCAGCTTAAGCTCATACATATGCAGGCAAGTGGTTTTCATCAACCGCGAACTGAAAAATTTCAACATAAACCATGCTTGTCATGGGTCCCAGAACAGTGAGTCCCAGCGCTAGTTGCTAGACCTACATATTTAAGCACCTTTCTTGTTCTAACACTTGTCAATGAACTCCTGCAAAAGATTTACCATAAAAGCACAGCAAATCCCCCAGTGAGTTTGAAAACTTAATTGTGCAGCAGACATTCTTGCTATCTTCATTCTGATGTTCTGATCAGTTTGTTTCCCTGCTAAATGAAAACAAACTAGGCACTGAACCAGAAAATCTGCATCCAATAGTAATGTAGACCATAATAATAGACATTTTGCAGAATTCTAATGACATTCTAGAAAATCCAAATCACTGTTGCACATATACTGTAATAACATTTATCATTCAGCACAACTGTGGCTTCAATTCTTCCAGGAAATTGTGAAATCTAAGCTCCAGTTGTCATAACAGTCTGCTCTGAGAAACATGGTCAGAGAAGAACAGTGGAGAAGATGAGTCAGTTAGCCTCACCCCACCCACCCTTATCCAAAGGTTTTGGAACTAACAAAGTTAAGATCAGGTTGTATGCTGATATGGAAACCCATCAGACCACAGCCAGCAAACCAGCTGGGACTAGACACTGACAAGTCACCATTAAAATGACCAGGTAAGATAAAACAGGAAACTAGAGAGAAGTATAAGCAGCAGCTAGAATCAATAAACCATCCTTAGTGCTGGAAACATGTATCAAACAGCATAATGAACCATCATTCCCCTGCATCCAGCAAATCCAATGCTAAATAGCTTTACACTGCAACAAAAAAAAATAATGACCAATTGTCATCTCCAGTCTAGAATAAAAAAACTTGAAATTAAAAAACTGTTAAATGTCTTTAGGGGGTAAAGACTGAGGTATACATCAAGAATATGCTATGAGAAAAAATGGAAGTAAATGCACATGTGAGAACAAACGAAATCTGAATGATCAGTCAATTAAATTATAAACCAGCACACCAGCAAAGGAGATTGGCCAAGAAAAAGAATTTCGAAGCAGCTGATTTATATAAGGGTGCACCTAAGCTTTACACTAATGGGAGAAGAAACCTAAATAGCAGCATGGCAAGACAGGTACCATTTCATCACAGATGTCACAGAAGAAAAGATTCTGTATGAATAAAGTACTGCAGGACCTAAAGTTAATGCGGGAAGGAAAAAAAAAACTAAACACAAAGGGCTAGTTCAAGACATCTCTCCATTAGCAAATACTTAGCTTGCAAGAAATCTGCTTAAGAATAACTGGAAAACTAAGTGGGTCATGAATTTCCATCGCACATATCATTGGAAAACACTTACAGTCACTGTTTTGAATGCAACAATAATATCCAAAATATTTAGATGCAATATCTGGGTTTTAATAGTGATATCTTCCATTCTCAAGGAGTGGGAAGATATTTCTCATGCTTATTTTTAAGTGTTCATGCCAGGTCATCTTAGATCCTTATAGACATTGTGTCAGCTGAAGGTACGCCCCTAACTATAACCATCATACAGCCTTTTCCCCACTATTTGGCCCAGCTTTATGAATCCTCATTCGCCAAGTATTCCTATTTAGGGCCACCTCCATATTATTCCCAAGTCAAGGAACATCCTAATCCATGCATATCAAATTTGGATCCATTTCTTAGTTATTGACATTTTTTTCGACCGGCTGTCAACCTTATGTAGCTGATCAAGGAGATTTCATCTTTGGATCAACAATGTAAGCATTGAAAGAGATAAGGAATCCAAAACAAAATCAAGATATGCATAATAAGGGGACCCTAAAAGAGTCTGTAGCTGAGAAGAAAGATGATCAAAACAAAAATGAAGTTATTTGGACTAAGAAACCATGGGTACAGAGGCAAAAGAAGAAAATAGGATAGAAGTAACTTTAAGCTTCAAGCTGCAGACAAGGCACAACCAATTTAAACAACATAGTGGGATCACAGGCCACAGTCTCAGACCTTTTAGGAATTATAAATAGAGATCACATGCGCAATGAATCTCATCAAAGGCCCAAGGGAATTTGCTCAAGGTAACACTATGAAGCAAGTTAATCCTAGAAGCAACGACAATCAGAAGTTTAATATGTGTAATTTCAAAAGTTTTCCAGAATCATCAGCCACAACATTTTAGTTACTGTCAACAATACCGGTCTCGGATATACCTCACTGAATCAGAACATCAAATTTTGAATTTATATAGGGATGCAGCAGACTAGAAAATTATAATTGTTTTGCTTGCAAATCAAAGGTCAGATACAAAAATCCCTGGTATCCTTTATGTAATTTTTTTTTTAATCCATAGTTTTTAGGCAAAAGTTTTTATCTGAAGTTCTCATTCTTCATTCTATTATTTCACATACCACAACAAATATTATGGTACCTACCAAAGATTCTGTTGCCATCCACTAGTACGTGTCATGGTTGGATGATCTTCATCCAACATGGATTAAATTCAATGGTCAACAAATACCATACAAAAGACAAGCATTTGGCAATAGCTATAGGGTCACCAGAACAGTGCATCCAAGAGTAACCATTAAGGGCCTGTTTTTGGGAAATCCAGTGGGATTGTGCTGGATGTCCCAGAGGATCATGGATTACACAGTCTATTTAACACCCATATCAACTTAATCCCTCTCCAGCCCAAATCCTATGAAAGGGCAAAAAAACCTATGGACCTCCATAGGTCTTTTCTTCATCTTGCAGTCCAACAAGCCCATAGATGGGATTTAGGTCAAAACTAGGACGGAACTTTAGAAAAAACAGACCAGGCAGGTTAACAGCCCCGATTCCTACAGGAAAATCCAACCCAATTCTGCTGGATTTTCGAAATAGGCCCTAAAAGTACAAAAATTTCTTTTAAGCACAGCTTCTTTAGCCCATGACCCTGCACGGCATGCCAAATTGTATCACATATGAAAGTATAAAAGGACATAATAAGTTAGAAGCAATGAGCTTATCCTTTATGAGGTTGATATGATATCACGACTAAAACCCTACCAGGCATGTAGCTTAGATGGCTTGGAGTGTTTAACGAATCAAAAAAGAAAATGGTACCTTAGGATCTGTTTGGACAGCTCTAAGGGTCAGGAGTGCAGTGAAAACCCAAATAACAGGATTAGTCAAAGAAGACTTTTGTGGACATTATAATTTGAGGAAATAATTGACCATAACTTAAATGTAATCAGTGCTAGGGTTGAAAATAAAATGTCAATTTAAGTGAAAGAGGAGACAGATTGCCTAAGTGCAAGTATGGCTTACAGTGGTTAAGAACAAACTGCTTGTGTTTTGGTTGCTTGGTTATATGATAGACACCCCTCTCCAATCATGGACAGTGTTCAAATAAGCAGACAGGGTTTCTCAAAACCTACCATTTTAATATATTGAACCAAAATACTTGCTACTTTTAGTTTATTGGGTTTCTTGCTAGTTTTAATATATCAGCTTATTTGCTACCTTTGATCCATATGGTTACTTGCTAATAGTCAATGCTCCTAGGTATTGGTGACACTAAGCAGTTTGCCATCATTATGGGCTACAGTTCCAGCTAATGTCATCATTCCTCAAGATCTTCCACCCTTTCAGCAATGTGAATTCCAACTCCATATAGGTTCCCATATTAACCTTAGAGCAACTGTTCCCTTTTTATGGAGAATTCTTGCAAAGTGCAGAATATTGTAAGTTGACAAAAATTTGAAGGCGAAGTCCCTACTATTACATATCCAACATACAGATATGACCGAAATTTTGTAATCCCTTATGATACATGCATAGATTCAGAAGTATGTTTCAGAGGTCTTCAGGCCTAACCAGCATTCTAACTTAACTAGAAAAAGACAATGTCCTTTTAAACCTTAACTACATACTTACCCTCTTTTGCTAGCATTTTCCTTCCAGACACCTTCAAATGGACCTTAAATTATCATTCTTATCAAGTCCATCCATTTTCCAATCTTGGCATACCCTATCCTAGAGATCAATGCACCAGCCAAAGATTAGCCGACACTGGATAATTTGCCATCTTGCAAGTGGGCACCACCTAGGCATAAACATTCCATCCCAACTGTTGAAATTCTCATGAATCCAAAGCAAAATTAACTGTGGCAGCATTTTAATAAGTTCGATAAAGCAAATGATAAGCAACCCAAGGGCAAATCAAGATTCCATGAACATGGTTTCCATCTGTACATTAAATCAAAAATTCTATTATACAAATCAGTGACACATACACCTAGTCATATCCATGGTTAAAGGATATCAACTTAGAGTGTGGCAAGGAGCAGTATATCAGGGAAAAAGGCATCATAGGGCACTGACTCTGATGTAACCCGTGCAAGAAGGGAGAAATGATCCGTGCAGCCCGCTAGAACAGTCTTGCACAAGCTGATAGACAAGTTGGAACTGGAAGAATTGAAGTGGAAAACTAGAGAGCATCCATTCGGGACAGCATAAAGAGGATTCACAGGACCTTGGATCCACTCACAACTGATGTTGAGCTGCTCTTGTTCCAGATATTTGAGGACAAGAAGAACAGTTGTATGGCCTGTAGTGATTCCATCCTATCACAACAAATTGGTAGCATGATACACCTTCATATGCACTCTGAGTTTTCTGATGTTGCCACTGCATATATGTCGGAACATCCTTCTACCATTGTAGTTTGCACTCATGTGACATGGGCTACTGCTATTTATGTTTATTGGACTACTATTTCTAGAATACTTCCATAAGTTATTATGTTATTTGCCAATTTTCATGCTATTTGTGGATTAATTATATATTTATCTGTTATTGTTTGACTATTAACCAGAAGCTTTGTTGTTCTGGGATGGATATGGATTCCTTGTCAACCACCACAGAGACATAGACAGATTGTGCAGGGATGGAGATGACAACCGACTAAGGGATGCGGCTTTTGAATTGTTATTTCCTGTCCCTGTCATGCCAGCACATTTTGAGAGGTTGCCATGTTGAACAAGGCTGTTCATGGGACATGCTCATATAGAACATCCTTAATAATCATCCACATTGTGGATACAACTATTTTAGGATGACCACAATTATATTCTATGCACTATGTGACACATTTGTGTCCAGAGGCTGGATAGCCGATACGAAGCACGTCACTGCTTAGGAGCAGCTAGCCATCCTCTTTTCAACATAGCTCACTAGTCACGAATCTAGTGCTCATGGAGACCTTCCAGCACTCTGGAAAGACATTCAGTTACCGCTTCAACCATGAGCTAAAGGCTATAAAGCATCTCTAGTACAAGCATACAGTCCCCCAAACGGCAATATGCCATAGCACACTCGCATCCTTGACAACCCAAGCTGCTACCCTGCCTTCAAGGTAAATTATGTGCCAAAGAATGATGAGAACTGCTTTGATTCACAATATTAAAATGCTGTACATTCCCTCCATGTAGAATTGCATAGGATGCACCAATGGTAACCACATCCTAACCTCTGACCATGTTATCTTAACAAAAAACTGCGAACCCCACAACACAACATCATAGCATCCTGCTCATTCGATTACACATTCTTATATGTTAACATGGGGTTGCGAGGAATGTGCTAAAATGACAAGACTTGCACTTGAAACATATGTGAAGCATGTCTTAAACAAGTTTTATAGCATTGTACATGCAGGGAAAGTTTACCTGGTTAATGCAGGGTTTGGAAACATGGACAAGTTCCTAACTCCTGTCGCAACTTTTAAGTATCACATCAATGAGTACCCTAGAGTTGGGAACCGATCAACAGGTTCCCTATGAACTGCTTCGACAACCAACATGCACCACCATAGAATGTCCTAGAGACATCATTTGGGACATTTAAGCATCAGTTTAAGATATTCAAGATGACTGCACCCTACAAGTTAAGGATGTAATATGATATTGTTATAGTCTGTTGTGTCATCCATAACTTCATTCGTTGCCACCAGGGAAAAAATAAGTACTTCAAAATGGGGTTTAACCCACCACTCCTGGATGAAGATGTTGATGATCTTGAGGACTGTGACATCTCGATGGGCAGATACAAGCACATGAGAGCAGGTGTCTAGAAAAATGGGAGGGGCTGAGCAGTCAAGCAGTATGCTGTTCAACCAGCCACCATTCCTGTATTGCTCGTTGTTTTGCTTTCAACGTGTATGTCTTCTTTGTTACAATATTACTCAGATTGTTTATGACAAGGAACCAACCAGCCCACTCCAAATGGGGCATAGAGGACACCATGTGGTGCTCATCGGCCATGTTCCAAGGATATAAAAGATGTGGCCCAAGTGTCAGCAGCAGGTCAGTTGCCATTCGTATGCTCTATGTGCGAAATTCAAACACTCAAGGAAGCCACTCATGCTTATCACACCTTCATGTTTGGCATCCCACTCCCTAGCAAAGCCAATTTGTGGTAGTCCACCTCCTACACTACTCATGACATGCCACCTGTCCTCCTGTTACACACCGCATTATACATATGATGGTCTGTGTCCTCCTGCTTGGCATGGTTCTTCTTATCTTCCCGCTTCTTGCATGATGGCCCAGCTATTTATACTACTTTATTAGAAATGCTGCGTTGAGTTACAGGTGTACCCCACAAGGCGTATACCATATAGTTCGTTTGCAAGGTTCTCATCATGGTACCTCGGGCAGATGGTCTATACTTTATTATATCTTCCTTTATGCTCACACATATACAAGATACGATCAGTTTTTTCACATGATCATAGTTTTGGTTACATGATACTTTGCAGGTTAGTTAATTGTACTTTGATAGTATACGCATGTTAACATGTGCTCACTAAAATATCAGCATGCTGTTATTAACGTTGCCTCATCCTAGCTAGAGAGAATCCAATGCTTAAATAGTCACTTTTAAACAAGTAAGAGCTGATGGCAATATTATCAAAGCCAGGCAACTATATGGTCATATTGGCCAATCCAAGAGGAAGGGGGTAGGAGGAAGGCGTTTGCAAGAATGGTGATATCTCCCCAAGGCAATACTCCTATGTAGCCATTTTTTGGCATAAAAAGTGCAGGCCAACTTTGTCCCTAGGCTCAAGCATCATGCAGTGGACGAATTGGAGAGCATGTATGGTAGGCATCACAATACAAACACATGGCAATATACATCCATACAGCCATTTCTGTATAAACAATATATGGGTGATTGTGACCAAACCATATTCTACAAATTCATGAGGCACCAGGGGGGGGGGCGGGGGTGTTGCACCCACATTCAATCCCACCTCGTTTTGCTTGACCGTTTTTCACAAATGGTGGAAGGGCAGTTTTGTCCGAACCAAAAAAAAATCCCCTCAAATTCTTCCTTCAACCAAACAATATCATAATAGAATAACCTCCAAACTTACCCATCCAACCAAACACAAAAACTTATTCTATGGACTGGGTCTTATATTACAAATCAAGGAGAAAATATATAACGAGCATGGGATAAAAATTCCACATTGATCCAACACAATTCATATGCTCCCATTTTCAATAAGATTCTAGCTAAAAGCATGCATGTACTGAAATATACTCCATGCTTATCCGGATATCTTTTCCTCACTCATTCATCCAACCAAATAGGAAAACCTTATTCCACAAAATAAACTTATATGATAAACCAGGGACCACATATAGAATGAGCATCGAGAAAAATTTCATATAGATCCAAATCAATCCATATGCTCCCATTTTCAATAAGATTCCAGCTAGAAGCATGCATGTACAAAAATACACTCCATACTTGGATAAGTTATTCTCATTCATCTAAAATTTCTTCCGTAAGTAAACACTACATAAATATCAATGGCAAGTCAACGAGCTATTTCAGGTTTTGATTCCTGTATTAATAACAGGTGGTGGAAATGTACAAACATCCCAGTATGGCATCACAAATTAAGATAAAATGGCTGTAAAATCATCATGATCAAAATATGATCACTCTCATCTAACAGTAATGCAAAATCCAATTGCAGCATGTCACAGAATACAACAAATTCAAGTTTCCACGGATTATCTAAAGAATAATAACTATGACACTTACAAGAACGCGATAAAGGTTTCTTAGAATTTAGAATTAGTTTTCTGCATATCTAGTGAAATCCTAAAGACCTGTTCAAATAATAATCCGAGGCTATGCATTCAATATTAACGCTCAAGGAAAGCATAACCTGCAATATAGTGAAACATGGAATTTCATCTTTAGCAAGCAATAATGCAATTGCAGTACTTCAGTTACCTGTATGTAGAGTATCATAGAGCAAAAACATATAATCCCAGAAATGCATTCTCAAAATATATACTCAAGTATTGCACCAAAGCAGAGCAAAATAGGTTTTAAGATGGTAAGTATAACTTTGCAACAGTCACAGTACCAATTCCCGTAGCAATGAAGAAGTGTAGCTAAAACGTGAGCATTAACTCTAGACCTTTATCAATCAACCTAAAAGTAAAAAAGGAAAAAGAAGCACAGAGTGGGAGGAAAGCAGCGACCCACCAACGGAAGACCCAGGATCCCCATTAATAGCACCATCTTTCCTTCCAGATTGATCTGCAGAACGTGAACCCCTGCTGTCCCCCTTTAAAAATTCACAGATTACATGAAAGGACAAAACCAAACCCCATTAATTTCTCTGACAGAAGCTAATTCCGTACAAAGAGAGGTGAAAAAAATAGAGAAGAAAAAGAAAGATAAATGACGGCAAAAGGAAATACCTCCATCTTCAGCAACCAACAAAAGTGCGTGCATGCACCAACAGGATTAGATTCAAGGAAAAGAATTAAGCCATACGTAAGTCCAATTGATCAAAATAATCAACTCATGGGTACAGAAATTTAGAGCAAGAAGAGCAGGAAGATCACCTCTCTATAGAGCTGCAGATAGAGCTTGAGTGGCTCCACGTAATCCTCAAAGCCCAGCGTCCCCATCGCCCACAGCAGATCATCTCCATTGATCGTCTTCCTCTTCTCCCTCTGGCACTTATCACTCGCCCTGCCCCAAAAGCCAAGAATTCATAACCAACAGAAACAGATCAGAGAAAGAGACGAGGAAAGGGGGGAGAACGGCACCGACTCGCTGGTGATGAAGCTGATGAACTCGGAGACGCACTCCTGGACGGACTCCTTGGCGTCCTTGGCGATCTTGCCGTTCTCCGGTATCGCCTTCCTCATGATCCTCCCGATGTTGGCGATCGGAAGGAACCGATCCTGCTCCCTCGCGCCGACGCCGACCCCGCCTCCCGGCGGCCCGCCGTGGTCGCCGGAGTGCCCGCTATCCGGCGTCCCTGGAGCGCCAGACTCCGCCATGGGACCCTAAACCACAACCTTCGCCACTCGTGAGACCCAAACCCTAACCATAGCTCCATTGGGGACGTAGAGAGAGAGGGGAAGAGAGCGGGCGGGTTTCTTTTAATATAGAAGCAGTGGGTGGGGGCATGGATCGGAGACTTACCTCGAAGGGTTAAAGTGGGAGGAGAGAAAGGGACGGAGAAGAGAGAGATCGGAAGGGGAGGGGATGGATCGACGGACGTGAAAGCGGGATCGGGGGCTTCTCCGACGGATCACCGCCGTTGGTTTCGACTGCCTCTAGGAGACGTTCATCAGCGGGAGGAGAGCTCCCGCCTGCACCTGGTCCCAGACTCGGTGACTCTCTCCGTGTTTTTGGTTGAACGGTTGATTGATTTATAAAAGGAAGAGACTAGAGAGTGAGGAATAGGGTGATAGGCCGGTGGTTGCGGGTATATCTTAGGCCGTGCAAGTTTGAATGCGGTACACTGTCGGCGATCCATGTGAAGGGTATGAATTTGGACCGGAGGTAGGTCTACGGTGCTTCATGGGAGCAGAGGTGACCGAACTAGAAAGGAAAGAGACCTTAGATAATAGTACATTATATATTATAATAATTAAGATATATATATATATACCGAAAAATGCCTAAGGCTTAAACCGACAACCTCACTGCAATATGAAGAATATTTAATTTATCATTTGGCTATTTAGTTCTTCTTCGGCATCATACTAGACAAGCATGGCATATTTATTTTAGGCTACAAATAAATTTTATAAAATTTTAACTTTATATTTTTATCTTTTCTATATTAAGAAAATAAATTTGTTGAAATTTTTGATAGGTATTGACTGTCAAAAAAAAATGCAAAAGTTCAAAAATGCAAGGCTAGAAAATTCCTGGACTTTGAAAACTTATGCTAAAAATCGGAATTTTTAGTTTCGTAATTTAAGGGATCTTGTAGAAGTTCATTCCACAGTTAAATGCTCACCAAAACTTCTCAATTTAAAAATAAAATGTTATATCTTATGCCCATCCAAATACACCTTTTTTTTTTTTTAAAACCTCTTTGTTGGTGATATAAAGGGGAAAGGGGTTATGCACCAACATAGCTCTCATTGCATTTACAATATGCTTAGCCAAAATGAAATAATTACATGAATGCTATTTTCCTCAATGTATTTAACTTGTTTACAAATTAAATTTTTTATTCCTATGCATGAGCAAAGTTCCTATTCTAAAAATTGTTTCCCATAGTGTCAATTTAATATTTCTTCGACCATTCTTGTTGTTACACATTCTTCTAAACTTTTTACGCCAACCTTCAATTAATATGCTTGTCTAGATTCTTGTTGCATATTGCAATTGGAATTCTACTGCTAAATTCACATTTTTGTTTTGCCCAAATTTGTGCATCATTTGCGTATTTGATCTTTCTGATATGTATAATAAAAGAACCTTCAGGTATGTTGGTTTTATGGATTTGCACTTGCAACCTCGACTACCGAGGAAAAATTTAGCATGTGTCAGCAACATCCCCATTTCTATTTTTGATGCAGGAAAATTTCATATAAAAGGGGATAAATGAATAGAAGATTTTTTAAAAAGTCATTGCATAATATTAAGTCTTGATATTTAAAGAAAGCTTGCCGTGAATAAAGATTTTCTATAGACATATGTAGGAGTTCTGAATTGAAGAGATATCATCAAGGATCAATGATGAGATTCAAATCTTTCACTGTTCCTCACCATTGTTGCTGAGTTTATATAATACTCTAAGAAGCAATACAACTTTAACATTTTATGAAAGAGCATTGAAATGGCATTTGGTTCTCTCTAAACATCAAATGAAATTGCAAATATTTGATTACATTCTAGAGGACTATTTTGCAACGATAAAGGCTCAATTAAGGTGAGAGTAATTTAGCCTCCAAAGTGAGAAATATAGACATGTAAAATTACATGATAAAGAAACTATCCAAAGAATAATGCACGTGGAGATTCTCAACACGGTTGGATTTTGGCATAAGCATCAATATTCTCGTGACAAATGATGGTGGAGCTCATTTTTATTTTATTGATGTTTTTCATACAAAAGAGAATAACATAAATCGTTCTTATATGCCCAGGCTTATCTATGTCATCGGGCCTTTCAGTTGAACAATGACACTTTGCATGGTTCCATATGAAACATAAATTCCCCGATATAACATAGAGAACACAATGTGAAAATATTTACACTGATCACCATCAAGGTGGTAGCCCAATGGGAATGGGTTTTTGCTTCCACCCGCACAGACCTGCTACTCATCCGTCCCAAAATTCGGGAAGGGGATTGTGCTTATTGCCCTCCCTAAATATGTGCTTATTTCTCTCCCTAAGAATAATGATGGACTTGTACCTACACCATTTTAGCCTTGCCGGCAAAAAATAGTATTCTCAATAATTTTTCTGAATTATGTCTTCTTTTTCTTTGTTTTAGTTTATCAACTAAAATGGATATTATACTTAGAGCGGTTTCTTTTTGGGCAACAACTGTTTCAGCTGCATAGAAAAATATAAGATAAGGATACGTTTGGTTCGTACAAGTGGAGAAAGCAAGGAAGAAGAGTCCTTTTATTTGACTAGAATTTTAAGAGAAAGAAAGAGATGAAGATACTTTTCATATTTAATAGAAAATATAAATTCATAAAAAAAGATGGGTTTTCTAACTTCTCGTGAAATAAAAATTACCAATCTCTTTTTTTTCAAAAATATCTTTTTAATATTATCCCTATAAAAATTAATATAATATTATACTAATATTTATATTAATATGATATAATATTTATATTATATGAATGCATATATATTAATTTTGTATTAATATAATTAATTATTATGATCTAATGTTATATTATATTAATATTAATATTATATTGATATTTTTTTAGAATTTGGGAGTAATATCTATTAAGTTTATGATAGATATTTTACACAACTTTTTCGGAAAAGTGAATTCTCTTCTGAACACGAACCACTCTAAAATAAATTATTTTTTTATGATCAACCAAACAAATTAAAATTACGCTTTCAAATATTATATTCTTAAAAATAATTTTTCAGAAAGAAAAATTCTTCAGAAACAAATCTAATGGGTCCTAAAAAAGATGTTTTAAGACTATCTCCTGTTTGAAATGGCCACATGTATATAACGAGTCGGAAAGATGAACGAAGATTTAATACCACGGTGAAACGACAAAGCCTTGAGACGATGACGAGGTAGCTTGGAAGAAAAGGTGTGGGTTGACCTGCGCTGTCGATCTCGAGGTTCGCTTCCGCTAGTTTATCAACGGTGACTTGCCCTGCATCTTCCACCTCCGAGGGAGCATCTCTGAGCTCAGCAAACCTCATTGATGACTTGGTCTACCATGGCCACCTGCCTAAATGTCCATGTCAAGATGCCCTTTGGTTCCAACTCCTCATCTCATCTGACAATTCATTCTCAGATGAAATCTGTCTAGGGCTTTTGGGAGACAATTCCAAGGTTTCTCTCTCTGTGGACGAATAAAATCTCCACCCCTCTTGATCCTCATCCTCCAGTCACATAGTCTTCTATTTCAAATAGAGGATCCACTTCGATGACCACAATGAGGTCTTCAAATAGAAGATCCACTTCGATGACGACAATGAGAAGGCAGAGAGATCCTGCATCTTCACAAGCCTTCTCTAGAGCGGTAATCAAAGAAACATGAATTATTTGATTCAACGAAGAAATCCACTCAAATGGTAAAATCGGGTACGTGCACAATGGACATTCCAAGATGCCAGTATCATGCAGATCTATGAGTGCCGAGTGGAGCGCATGCCGGGCTCATAAGCAAATCTTGTAACAAAATGAGTATAAATTAAGCTTCTACCCTGAGCAACACAGATCTACCGTCTTATGCTTGGCAGTGTGCTGAAAAGTTGACATGCTGAGCCTGACTCACATTTTGGAACAACTCTCAGTAAAGATAACCAGCAGACAGAAGAAGGCTGTATGGCACCAACTCCCTTGATTAAAACCAACTAAGAAGAGAAACCTACAGGAATACCACAAAAAGAATGGAGTGGAAAATATATTCAAGGAAAATAAAAGGTTCAGACAACAGTCTCTGCAGCAGGAGGTGGTGCCTCTGTGGTGGGTGGAACTTCAACAACCTCTGGGGAAGCAACTGAGCTGCTCACAGTCTCAGAGACTGAAAGATTGCTATTTGTTTGCTCGGCAGGTGGAGGAGCTTCCAACATCAACGGCTTATCCGGCTCTGGCTGGGAACTGCCCTGGGTGGCCGTAGAATTGCTATGTGCCATGGTGGGAGCAGTGCTGAAGTGGGAGTAGGGGTCAGTGTTGATGTGGCAGGAGGCCTTTTAATTGTAATAGGCGGAGCTGAGAGAGATGCCATCCCCGGAGGAAGGATCTCTATAGGAGGCTTCTTTCCAGCTTCCCCCAAGCTCGTGAGCTTTGTTTCCTCAAGTGATGCCAAAAATGCTGCAGCAGCATCAGTTTTTGCAGAAGGTGTATGCTCAAGCTCCTTTTGCAGCATCTTATTCCATGCTTGGACCAGGTAATTCAATGTTGAGCGACCATGGGCCTGAAAATATAAGAATATTAGTGGCCAGGCAATCACACAAGATGGCTCTGGTTAGACTCGGAAGGAAACATGCAAACTTTCCACTTTTACCATTTTATTGACAAAAAAAAAAATCTATGATTCTACATAACAGTCATGCTCTTTCATCTTTCTGAGAGTATGCCAAAGTCTCAGAGCATCATAGCCTGTCCAAAGGACCAAAATATGCTGCACTACGCCATAGTCTCAGAGCATCATAACATTTGCCAAGCATATTCATTTGTTCATGGTTGTATCAGCCCTCCTAAAAACCTAATACTCTGCCCAAATAGACCAAATTATATGACAAGAAGGGCTAGAAAACACTGATTGGGACAGATGTTACGCTTATGAGGAGATGATATAGCCAACTTGAATGAGCCACCATTTGTGACTATCATGGAAGATATGATGAACCATTTTAAATTGCAACTATTCTTGTGCAGTCGATGAAAAAGAATCATCAATTATCACAACCAAGCATAGCGCATTGGCTGGCATGCATTTTGAGATAATTATCATGTTTCTACAACTAAAGACCACTTAATTATAGGCAGGCTGGGGACTAAAATCCATTGGCTTCTACTTCACGGAAAGTGAGGTGTGGTCTTCCTGCTGGTGAATGTGGAGAAGAACACTTACATGAGCATGGAGTACGGACTCTGCAAGCATCCAAGTGTCCTGCCATGCCTTCTCCATCAATGCATTATCACCCAAAACTGCAGCAGCAAATGATGCCTTGCGTCCATGGCCAGCGGTAATCAGATTAGTGACCGATGTCTGGAAAATAATAAGTCCGTTAATTAGAACTCTGAGCACTGTCAATCCTGCATGTACAATGACACTTGCAGGTACCAAATCAGTGCCAAGTATTAATTGCTTAAACTAGGCAGGCTGGCCTTCTCATCATATTTAATGAAGAAACTGTTGGAAAGGCATTAGTATCAATCTCTTGCAAACATTACAGCTAAACAAATCACATACATCCCCTATAAAATGTTAAAAGAAGATACGGATAAAATGTCACTGCAAAAAGTTAGAAAAAAGGAAGTAATGCGGAAATACTTTATACAACTATTGGAGTCCAAGTTTCAATAACCAACAAAACAATGCTCCTAGTGACAAAAAAAGTGTCAGATCATTTCCAATATTACAACCATTCTGTGAAAAGGATACCACAACTCCTAGATACTTTAGATGAAAGAACCAGAACCTTTGCTAGTTAAATGGTTAGCCAAGTGGAGCAGCGATGGGGCAATGGTTCAAACGATTTGGAGGCAGAATGCAGATGCAAATAGATGATTGCTGCATCGATAAGATGCTTATGTCTGGTGACTGGGAAAGGAATGGTAGTGGAGATGGTTCAGGATGACAGCAATAGTTACCAGCTCATGCAGGCTCTAGTGATGGAGATGAAGAAGATGAAAGCAAAAGGAAAAGGGGTATTTACTTGGCCTCAAGACCTTAAATCAAATGAATAAGATGTCAACAAGATATTCAATATAGAATTTTCAAATAAAACTTATTAAGCCTAGTTTAAAAAGCCATACATTCTTATGCACCGGACAACATAAAGCATCTCTAAGGACATGCTAAGAGCATACAATTATTAACCACAGAGACAGGTTTAAACATGTCCCACAAACAGATAGAAAGAAGTGAATAATATGATTGAAGAAAAAATCCGAAAGTTGGGTGCAATTTTGGAAAGACTTGAAAGGAATAGGAACACTCCTCATCAAGGATGAACCCAGGTTGTGATCAGCTTTAATGCCCCAGTAAGATAGATGAAAACTCAATGCAGGATTTACTTTTTTGGTTAAGCCAATGTTTCTGCTGTTGGGTGAAGTAATAACAACTCATACCATACCTTTAAGCAGAGACTGAAAAATAAGAATTCAGAGATAATTACATACCGAAAGCCTAGTCAGCTCTCCATGATTTGCAAGACGCAGGGCTACTCTCAAAACTTTCACTTGCAAAGCACCTTTTACAGATCCTGCAGCAGCTAATCTCTTGAGAGCTTCACGGGCTATATCAGCTTGTCCAGTAGCATCTGCAGCATCAATTAGGTCCATAAACTCCTTGGCAAACTTGGATATTCCTTGGACAGCATCCACGAGATTCTCCTGCTTAGCAGCTGTCAAACTGAGAATCTCAGCCACATCTGTGCCAGCAGTTTCCTGCCCAATATCTCTGCTATTACTCATTGTCAACAAGCACTGAAGCGCTCTCTTCAAGTTATTGCTCTGCATGGCCAAGTCAAACTCCAACCTAGGGAGCATCAATGCAATTTTAACATCATGAACTGACCTCTGAACTCTAAGTTGTTACCAATTTTCTCAACCAGGCACAGCCAAAGTCAAATGCCACCAAATGCTGACTGAACCACAGACTAGTAATAGTATTTATGCTGGTTTGCAATTTTTTTTTTGAAAAAAAGTCTATCTAACAATTCCACACAATTCAGTAGCACAATCTGAAGAAGTTCTGCCCTCAAACCTTTTGGATATTCCAGGTAAATGAAGAGCTTCAGTTGCATATCCCATCCCAAGCATGAACTGAGCCAAATCATCATGATGCTCCCGACCAAGTCTACTTGCCCTGTGGAAGTATTGAAATTCAGTGTTCTTTAAGAAGCAATCACAAGGTAAAATCCTGTGTAGCACCATTTCACTGCACTAACTGCATCACCATAGGCAGCAAGACACCGGCAATGAATACCTGGATGGCTGAGAGCCAAGGCATGTGCACACATGTACCTGAGAAAGACATAGTTCAAGCATCAGATACTTGTCAACTGCATAACTGGATGATATAGCAAGCAAGGTTCATGATTTGTTTTAAGAAGTAATCTGCCTAACAAGATCCAGTATATGCTATATTACTCTATCAAAAGGAAAAAAAGAGTAGATAAATCAAGAAAAAATATAATCTTTTGATTGAACAAGATACTAGTTAATAGCACAGAACTTGTGAAGATAAAACGTACTGATCCAAATAAACCTTAACAGTGAACAAAGCAAAAAAACTCAATAGGAAGTCAACGTTCCTTCTTTTGTGGTATACATAAAATGTGTGAGAAAAAAGAAATTATTCTCTTTCAAGCAAACAATTTAAGGATGCTTTCATGCATCTGTTAGTATGGCAATTATTCTCATTAAGATAGTTATCATTATGAAACAACCTCTGATAGTACCCCTGCATGCGCCTGAAACACTCTTGAATGTAACCTACTTGAGTAACTAGAATGAGACCAGCTACAAATCCACAAGTAGTGATATCTGTTTTTTAAAGGAAAAAAATTGATAATATCAGCTGCCAAAGTTAGAGACATTCTGGAATGGGAAGCATGTGTAGTTTATAGCTTCCAGATGATTTATAGATATATGATGGTGGAAGTAGTTGAAAGTGAAGGCACCAATCCAACATACAGCATGCATAGGAATGAATGGAGTATCTGTACTTAAATGGTATCTGAAGCTCTTCAAGAAAACTCCCAATGAATGTCACCTACAAAAAATTAAACATTATATAGCCCAGCTGGTTGGATAGAATGAAAAAGAGTAGGACAAGTCTCAATCAACATTCCACTAAAAGCATTTCACTATGTCAGCAACTAGGTCTCGATAAGTTCACATCATCATGTATTGTCCATAGAGCTAAGCATGTATCCTCTCCTCCAACAATACATATTAGAAATGCTACCCAAGTAACACACAGTTCATGATAATTAAAGCCCTCAAATTTCCAAGTATCAGCTTCCCAACACATTTATATTTGTCACCAAATCAGGTAAGTGATAGATCATGAACAGTTCCTAACAACCATCATTCTTTTTCTGAATTTCACGGTATATTCTCTCAGAGCCATCATTTGCATCCTGGTTTCTTACTATAATTGAACGACATGGATATCTAGATGCCCCAAACATAGCAACATTCAAAATTATCAAATCCTAAACAATGCATAAAGATAGTACTTCTAGTGGAAGAGATGGTAGCTAATGCAATCAGAAATCATCAGGGAAAAAAAAAAAAGAGAAAAACATCAAACTTGGCCCTAGCTGGACGACGTGAATAGCATCATCTACATATACTTCAAACGAACTTATCCGATAAGACTAAACAGTGCCCAGCTGAGGAGAACTGGAAAGGAGTCTTAAAGGTTGTCCCACACAAGCCAGTCATGTGTGGAAGCTTGCAAACAAAAAAATGCATCATGCAATTTAAAGTGTAAAAATTCAGAAAATACAGGCAAACATGTTCCATCCTAGTAATCTTACCAATCTTCAGCATTTGCAAATGTGTAAACCGGCAATAGCAATTAATATACCGCTAATTTGGTGCTAGCATAAAAGATAAAACTTGAAGGGGCATTATCTAATGATTCTTGACATGTTACATGCCATGATAAATTATCAAAAAGAAAAAACATAACATACCATTGAGCCATTGAATCATAATATTCTGATTCCTATGACAGGATGTGTTATTACCTGTCAATAAGCCAAAGAACCCCATCTCTGACACCTACCACAACAAGAGGTCCTATAGGGCGTTTCTGCTCTAGAGGAAAACAAGTGACTGCCACAGATACCCCTCCTCCAGCAACAGCAAGTTCATTAGTTTTTCTTTCGTCAACCTCTTTCTGCATAACTGTATCTTCCCCATCTACTTTGGACTGTTTTGGCAATGCAATGAACCGTGAGGAAAGGAAAACAGGAAGGTAATGGCTTTAGCATTATATTTTTATAACTAAATAAAAAATGTTACAAGAATTGCGTAACTTTCTTCAGATCCAGTTATGATATTCTAGAGGGTATCATCTCAGCCACCACATGTCAGAACATTAGATAATAGATATGACATATAATAACCGCTAGCTGAGACCAAATTCCAATTATAATAGCAGGTCAAGGTCAAACTCCGCAAATGCAACTCCAGTATATAGAGTTATATCAATCAAGTCAAACCAAGCTAATTAATAAAATAAACAAGAAAGATAATTTACAAAAAAAACTTCCCCATGATTTCATTCAGATCTTTGACCCCAGAGAGAGAGAGAGAGAGAGAGAGAGAGATTAGGCTCATCCATGATCTTTAATGCAACTTCAGTATAAAAATAGTAAAATGGGTAAATTTTTAGTGCCTTCTAAAGTTGCACAAGTAATTGTTAAGAAGCTAAATCTAAAACATTTGAAAAAGCCGCACGTTGGAATCGGCCAATTGCAAGTATTTTGGCAGATGACACTGTCTCAATTTAGTATGATCAAAAGCACGATATGAACTTTGATTGCCATAGCTTCAAGCAATTTACATTGCTAATTTAACTTAGCCAATAAGATTCTGATGTATTTATCTTTTGGTAAGGACCATGTTCATATAATAAGTAGCCAAGATACATCTAAGACACTGTTTTCATGTCCAGGAGCCTCCAATATTAAAAAATTAGCAATTATAAACTTCAAGTTAAATAAAAAAAATAAGTACAAGGATTCAAGCCAAAACATTATATATAAAATTTATAATCCTGATCACAAGATATATCCATGAAACCTTCTTTCTAAATGATACAAACTGTCCCTAAAGGAGAATTATGATTAAGGGTTAAGTTCATAACCCAACCTATATCCTTACAAGGTTACATATCTTTATATCACATGTCAACAATAGCATGCTTTTGTATTGTTGTGAGTAGTCTCTACCATGGGTAAAAAGACCACATATCCAATACATTTGGACTTCAAACATTCCATCAACAACTTTTGTTGGGTGAACAAAGTTAGCCCACTTAGAAATTAACCATGAAAAAACTTATGTCCATTTGTGGTTTGTCCTTTTTCTTGAATTTCAAATGCTATCATATCTTGAAGCACATGGTTCAGGCTTTAAGGCTTAACATACTGTTGGAAAAAGCGCCTCGAATTCGACCCATAGCAAAGACCATGATGAAAAGGCCCAAGATAGAAAAGCCCGGCCTGCAAGCGGGCATGACCTAGGCACGCGGGCACAGGCCCAGGTGCGATCATGCGGTCCACTGCATCCAGGCACGCGTGCGGTCCAGGGGGAGCATGGACCTCTTAGCGATCCATGCACGGTCCACTACACACCAGCTCATCTTCACACGGTCCATGCACGAGGCATGGACCACCTAGGGTTCTACGGATGTTTCATGGGATTAATAGCTTGATTTTGCACTATTTTTCATGTGGTGCACAATCGGATGACTGGAGGATCGTGCGGGCGTGATCGGAAGGTCAAGGGGTTAGTTTAAGCCCTGACAGGAGATCTAGATCGCAAGCAAGGGTGAAAAATATGCTGATCCAATAAGGGTTGATTGATGCTCTCTTATACAAGGAGAAGCTGACCACCATGGAAGTGAAGGATTGAAGGCGGCTCCAGATATAGACTATGAGTACGATTCGTTTGTACTTGACGGATAATGTGGTGATCCATGTGCTTAGTGAGACCTCCTTGACGGTGATGTGGACGAAGCTCAAGAAGATATGCATGGCAAAGTCACTCACTAACACTCTCTTCCTCTGGAAGCGGTTCTACCAGCTGCAGATAAGTGAGGGATAGAGCATGCAGGAGTATTTCAGTAACTTCCAGAAGATCCTCACCGATCTTCTTAACATTGGTGAAAAGGATGAGGAGAAGACTAGAACATTGGTCTTGCTATCATTGCTTTCTTTCTCTTTTGAGTATTTGGCGACTGCTCTTCTTGTAGGAAAGAGCACCATCAAGATGGACGAGATTACTTCTGCACTTCTCCAGAATGAGGTTCTCAGATGGAATAACCGAGCCTCGAATTTAGATGATAACTCATCTTTAGCGATGATTGGAGATGGTGGTGGTAGAAGACAAAGCAGCATAAGATCGCAAGGTGGATAATCCAAGTCCAAGTTGAAGGACTACAGCAAGATCAGATGCTACCGATGTGATGAGTTAAGATATCAACTCAGAAATTATCCATAACTCAGAGATCGGATGAAAACTACAGCAGCAGCAGTCCAACATAATGACACTAATGAGATCGATGATGTGCTTATGGTCTCAGATAAGGTACCTATTTTTTTCCAATAGTAAATTTTAAATTCTACATGTTCGCATCATATTTGTTGCAGAGAAGAGCTGTTTGACTCCCTAGAGAGCAATAAGGGCACTTTTTATTTGCCGGATGGATCGATCAAGGGCATTGGGACTATCAGCTTGCAGGCATATGATGAAGTAGTGAGAAAATTGGATAAGATCCAATATATATCTAGTTTCAGGAGAAATCTAATTTGACTGAACACACTAGATTCAAGCAACTACAGGTGGAGAGCTGATGATGGAATCCTGAAGGTCATACATGGTAGTAGGATTATTGTGAGGGGAAAGAGTATGGAGGACACTATCTCTTGGCAGGAAGCTCAATGCGAGGTGGAGTTTTAGATGCCAGTAGAAGCTCCAAGCGAAATGAAGCTCTAGGTGCAGGTAGATTGGATACGAGACAGAGACTCTGGAGGATGATAGGCGATATCCTAGGGTGAAGTTCCTATTGCCGCGGGAGGCTATCCCAAGCAAATCTCTGGTCAGGTAGGTCACAGCATATGATAGAGATGGGATCGAGTGATCTGGCTTGATACCCATATTTATCCATCTATGAGCAGTCAGGTTTATGCCCTAGGGCATGGGGATGAGATCATCTAAAAAGCTCTCAAAGTTAATTGGAGGCCAAATGTCGACTCAAGATGGAAATTATTGGAAAAAGTGCCCCAAATTCAACCCACAACAAAGACCATGATGGAGAAGCCCGACCCGCAGGAGAGCACGGCCCAGGCGCGACCATGCGGTCCACCGCGCCCAAGAGCGCACACGATCTAGGGGGAGGAGCGTGGACCTCTTAGCAATCCACACATAGTCCACCATGCACCAGCTCATCTTCACGTGGTCCACACGCGAGGTGTGGATTGCTTAGGGGTCCATGACTGTTTCACGGGGTCTCCAACTTGATTTTGCACTATTTTTCATGCAATGCACGATCAGATGGCTGCAGGAGCAGGCATGATCGGATGGCCAGAGAGTTCGTTTGAGCCCTAACAAGAGATCTAGATCCCTTAGGACTCGGATTAAAGGCTTTAAAAGAGACTTGATGGCCTGTGGAGCGTTGGCAGTCGATAGGGCAACAGAGCATCGGCTAGGATTCAGGCAAAGCATCGACAAAGGATCGGGTAGTAGAGCAGAGCGTTGGATAGCGACAGAGGATCTCCTTGAATTTTAGAGAGCTTTGTAAAGAATTTGTGCTTTTTATTGAGAGAGAGGAATGTATGAGAGTTAAGAGGGTGTGATCTCCTCTAGTAATTTTCTCTTTTCTCATAGTAAAGCTTGCATGCCTCATAAAAGTAATCTTGGCTTGATCCACGTATTTAACTGTATTCTTTTTATATCTTTTCTTCTTTTCTGTTACGATATCGACATCGTCACAGGCGTTCCAATCTTGGCCCGAAAGATTCGTATTCTACACTATAGATCTTTCCAATAAGCGATACCAAAGCAAGTGGTATCACAACACACGACATCACAACTGCAAATTGAATCTCCTTGATTTGTGTAATGGATTGTATTCCAATTCTAGCCCTTTGATTTATAAATTGCACCTCAATGACAAATTCATGATGTAGTTTTTCTATATAAGATATTGCCTTATTCCCTGTTCAATAACATTTGTCCGGGTTTATAGAACCCTGAATAATTGCTCTTTGGTCACGTGCACCCTTAACAGGGTAGCTGATAAGACAAGTATCACTACTACTTCATGGCCCGCCTCTCATTTCATGTTGGCTTGGCTAGGAATCCAACACCATTTCATAGAGGATTGGTACTTTGTTCCTCTTTGACAACCACTAAAAAGATCCACATAAGAGTCACCTTCTCAAATAAAGCATTCGGCAATTGCAATCCCAGCCTTGGAAGCTTTAACTAGTAAGGAAATATTCGAAGTTAACATGTCAATGAAAAACTTGGATTTCCAATGTTAGCCTTAGGTTCCAAAACAAATTATGTACCCCACATACATGGGTCTATCCTTAATATGGGGTGGTAAAGATGAACTGCTTGGAGATGGCATTTTGAACCCCATCTATATAACATCCATCTTCCTTGATAAGGTAAAGCTGGCAAATGTGGCTGAGGTCCAACCTTGGATTCCTTTGGCATTACAACATTTACCACAACGATGCTGTCCATTGATCAAATTATTTCATGGATTCGATTTCACTTCACCGTCTATGGCTCCATTGCATGTGCTTGGGGTAGATGTTTTATATAAATGCATCACCATGTTATTTAGGTATTTTGCTTGGAGTTCTTCTCTATAAGAGGTGGAATACAATAACCCAATTGAAGCACAATAATCATATGTCTGTAATGCACTGGATGTCCCATAACAATTTTCATTCTTCTACTCCTTCCCGAGAGTCGGTGACTATTCATAGCTATTACCTTGACACCAAAGAAAAGTTCGACCCAAGTTCTTATTTGTCATTTTCATTATTCATAAGATTAAAGAAATATGTACCTACAAGTTCAAATCTCTAAGTTCAAAAAACTTTATCCATCAACAATTATATTAAATCAACACCTTTATTTTACAATTGTTATCAATGTTAGCTTAATCTTGTTTGCTAGTGGTAATATATGAGAAGTTAGTAACTGTTATAGACTATAGGTTATACAGGTTAAAAATTTAACCAGCATAACTTATGATAAACTTATTTATATAAATAATCTAAAGAAAGTTATTACTAACAGTCCAATGAACAATGCATACAGAGAATTATGTATCTAGGTTCATAAATTCATAGGATATCATGAGTACCATTGTATACAGTTATTGTAAATTGGAATTGTATGGACACATAATAGTACATACTATGCAAACAGACATTTGCATTACAAAATATAGCATATTCTTAGGCATCAAGTTATCCGCTGATGTTTCTGATTCATATTATTAATATATTTTATCTGCCTACAAAGGTTCCCAGCAACCACACCAAAGTGCAGAACATTGCCCAACATCCAGACCACCAATATTTGGAACCTATTAAAAGTCAACAAATGACAAAACTATGATGGGACTTTTTGAAACTGGTTACCTGCAGCATTGGAGGCCTTAATGAGATCCTTTCATCTGTGCCAACTTGTGGGCTGTCTACTGTGATGAGTGCCAACTCCCCATGTTCAGCAACTGCTCTGCTTTGAGCTTCTTTGATTTTAGTTTCTTCCTTTCTCCTTTTGGTTTCAAGGTCGATGGGTGCAACTCCAGCATCTACAAAAACACACCTAGAAAAGTGTAATGCAGTTAGCATCTATCAAGACCAATAAAAATCTAAGAAGCTATTCATGAATTCCTGACTTCCAGTGAGCAAAAGAAAAAAAAACAACCATGTAAATTATAAACTTTATACCCAATAAGACATCATCTGAGCCTGTATGTGATTGGCAATAATTTTCCTTCACATTTTCATATTTATAAGGTGAAGGAAGCAAACTGGGGATTGGTTAAATTCAGGGTAGATTAATTCCTAAATATCTGAATTTGGAACAGTGCAAATTTCACAATAAATTTTAAGATTTGGAGGCACTAGGAACTCTACACATAAGGAGATAGTACATAACTAGATATTATGTGTACTATCTCCTTGTCGGTGTACACAAATGCACACATACAAGGCAATACAGCACAGTACCATACAGCATAGTATAATAATATGTATGCTCATACATCCATGCATGTACATGTATACACGGTTGCATTGCATACATGTAGTCATGTATATATACAACGAGACACAGTGCAAGCATACATGGATGATGGAAGAGAGACTTTGCAGGAAAAGCAGCAACTACCAAGATTTACATGCAAAACCATTATCAAGATAACATAACAAATTCAATATGACAGCTAATTAAATACTGTATTGGAGTAAACATAAACATGTAGAGATGATTTTGTCCAGACTCCACGGTCACTATAAATGTGCATCCATGCAAAAACAAATCAAGAAACAAACTGTGTTCCAGTGAACATAAACCATGTTGATAAGTGATCGGTGATATCTTACTCAATGGTAGTAGGTGTAGCAACAAACAGCTGCCTGCGATGCCAAACAGCACCAGTAGCAAAGGGAATTGCCACATCTCCAAGATACCCATACTGAGGGCGCAATGAAGATATGACAATGTATTGATGATAGGCAAAAGCACAATACTCAAAAGTTTGGTCCCATGCAGTCCACTCTGGCTGAGAGAGAAGACCACTTACAGGTTGGAAGGTTTCCCAACTGCAGCATAATAATAATGTTCATCAAACTGTTCATCAAACTAGAGTTTGAAATAACGTAACATGATGAACTTGAAACAGTAGCCAAGAAAATTGTTTGTTAGGGTCAAATATATGGGTTATCAAGAATATTCTTAAAATTTTTGAACTAGACCTGAATTTACAGGGGTCAATTTTATGTAATTAACAAATAAATAGGTAAGGACGACATAATACTATGAAGTTTCAGTTGCTTGAATTAGAAAAGCAGCAAAAAAGTTACTTAAACAGAACAAGATATGAAGGATGCCTCATTCCCAACACCTGTATAGCTGAAAATTTTGAGGTGCTGCTTCAACAGCAGACTGTTTGTTTGAAGAAAAGGGATCATCAGCTGCAGCAAATCCACTATTGCCAAAGCCCGATAATGGCATTGATTGAATTGTTGATATCGCTGTCACAGCTACAGGGTTGATCCTTCGTGACATACGATAAGCTACACCAAGCAACGCACCACCATGCAAGCCAATAACCTTCAAGCACGTGTTGCAACAAATAGAATCAAAAACTAATGTACCAATTAAAAGTAGGTGCAAAAAAGTCACTGAAGGGGGGGGGGTGCATTCAGCATATGAGAGAATTCCATATGCTGTTTAAAACAGAGTAAACGATTAATCTATCATGGAATTTACTAATATCTCACATTTTGGCATAATACAACACAATGTTGAAGCGTATAGAACCATAAACTAACTAAGGCACTAAATTTTAGAATCAATCTTCATGTGCATAAGCTGAATGAAGAGAATGATAAAAACGTTAGTTCTTATTTAAAAATTAAAAAAGAAAAAAAAAAGAAAAATATGTTCATCATAGACAAGTCAAGATTACACACTGGTTCACTACGACCTTCAATAGACCTAGTCAAAACGTGTGAAGTCCCATCATCCAGTAAAATACGCACTTGTACCATTGCCGCAGAAGCTGCACTAGCAGCAGCAGCTTCTTTTGCCTTTTTAGATGAACCACCTTTAACAGCAAGTGGTATTCTTGGAGGTAATGCAGCCTCCACCAAAGCAAATCTGTCACGACAAGTGTCCCAAGGAAATAGCCTTCCAGTCCCTGAATCAACAACTGACCAATCACTGACCTTGTACGCTGCAAATGAAGGAATATCAGGCCATATGATAGCAACATACCTGCAAAAATTACAAAAGAAGGATCAACTGCAGAGAAGACTTAACACTGCATTATAACTAATGATAAGAGTCGCCTCCTTAAATGAGACAATCATGTTATCATAAGACCAACACTTCTTTAACAATTAACATAAAAACAAGTTAGCTAGTCAAATAACTTGCTCCAACAAAAGAATTTTTTACATATGAAAGTTGTGCGGTTGAAATGAAATAAACAGCAAAATATAGTACACTATGGCCAAGAGACTGTTGGGTTGTCTGTACATTCCCTTGCAACAAATAATCACATAAGATGATTTTGCCACTCAGTTCTTCCAAAATATTTTTTTCTCAAAAAAAGGTTCTTCCAAAGCATTTCTTGCGAAAAGCAACAAAGCAGGAAGTTTTTATAGAATTAAGAGCTTGACAACAAAACAGACCCTACTGTTTTCTATTGAGAATCAAGAATGTAAGAAAATATCTGATCAAAATATTGGCAATTTTTTTCAAGTGGAATCCTGTCCAAATATGCAGATGTGTGGCACATGCATACCACTCATTTTGTTTGGCGCCATAGTTGTTGCATAAATAAGGAAATTTACAAGCACTTGGTACCCTAATGATTGTTACAAGAAAATTTCAGGTGGAGATATTGGGCAGAAGAGAGAAAGGTAGGAAATGGAAACTAAAGTTGGGAATTGGGCAGGGGTGCTAGAGAGGATGCTTCTCTTGGCTTATCCTTCTTTTATGTAAGTCTCCTGCTCAAGTACACCTTCCCAGGTTGTGTTGGGACATATATATTTAGCAGCTCTCACTCATTTGAATATTGCACATAAACATGAAAAATCATGTCAAACTCTGAATTGATGCAAATCTATAGCACTGACTTCTATTAAACTCTCTACATATCTGGAACACCAAAAAGATGGATGTAAGATTTTAGTCAATCTTTTCTACATCTTGAAGGCAAAGTACAACCCAGATAAGATGCATGATACAGAAGAAATTGAACAACTACTACATTTAAAAAATGATAACATGAACCTTCCTACACAAACTACATGCAGACAATGACATGAGATACTTCATCAAAACATCTAATCTCCAGTTCATTTAAGCAAAGCCAAAAAGTGATGAATTAGTCTCTGGATCCTATCGATGCTTTTGCAATAAGGTCTATATTGACACATCGTTATGAGGCAGCCTGTCATTCTGGTAATGATTATTTACTGATAATAGAAACTAGTCTTTCTGATTATTATATTCCACAGAAGGCTGAAAACTCAAAGCACATTGAACATAGCATCTAAAAGTCCCAACCTGTAAGGAAGATGAATTAGAACTAACAAGCAAATTGCATTCACTTCACATACTTTTGATGGCTGCATGTCGAAAATAAATCCAGTACCAGCATGCTAACTACATGCTACGTCAAGATGACACTACAGAATGGGTTCTCACAGTTGTTGACCCCCAACAAAGTTGGTGCTCACAAATTATGAGGGGGAGACAGACAGAGAATAATAGATCATGTCATTAGTGATTCACAGAGATGGCTAGATATGAATCCAGCAACCAAAAGAACGAAGAAATTAAGAAAAGAAAGCCATATCAAAATATATCTATATTGTGAAGATAAACCCATAGAAGTGACATATCTCACAAAATAATGAGGCTATAAAGAAAAGGCAAAATATGCAAAATCTTCAAATAAGAAACCACATAATAACAACATCTTAAGGTGGTCACCATCTAAGATAGGTAGATACAGGTGGCATGCTAAGAAACAGAAACTCACTTTCCAGAACTGCTTACAGAGAGAATTGAATATGAATCATGTGTAGCAGGTGTGCTAATGTGCTTCTTGGCCTGCTTAACATGCAACTGTTCCATTGACTCTGCTCTGGATCTTCCTGTTTCAGATATGCTAGTACTTACCAGAGATGGATTGGCTGTGTTTGATAGCTGAAAATTTAGTAACTTAAGCTCCCTTTCAACTATGTACACTGCAGAATGTTCCCTGCTACCTGGTGGTGTTAGTAGAGGAGTCACAGCTGGAAGAGCCCTTGCATCAAACTCACTTAAAATAACACCAATATTGGTTCCAGTAGCAACAATATGTGGTTGTAATGGATGTGCAACCATGCAGTAAACCTACAATGAGCCACCATGAATGCTCAGATGTGACATCCTTCAGAAAAACCAACTTAAGTACCCTAGTATTGATATATACAAATTTGCATGTTGTTTCAACAGAGATGCATGTGACCTGAGTTTTAAATTATTATTGCATGGTAACCAGACAAGTATAAGAACTTAGACATCCAAAATGCGGTCGCACGTATATAGGATAAATGAAATAAGAAAAGGAAGATCCACAATCAAAACTATTGTACTAAGGTTTTACAGGTTTACACAGTTTTATTGTGTGCAAACATATATTTACAATGATATATTGAATGAACATGTTATATCTTAAATCTAAATCCTGATCTACATAAAGCCTTTAGTAACTTGTTGCCTCATCACAACTCTCCAGCAGGTTTATCTTTAAGTCTCATGATATAGAAACCCGAAATGATCTTCCCAAACTATTGTGAAAGCTTCCAAGTGAAAATGTGTTAAGGATCATCCGTACCAATCTCCAACAGATTTTAGAGTAAAAGCTACACAATCTTGCCTGATTCTTTCACTAGAGCATCCCCAAGATCAACCAAGCTCTTTATTGGTCAGCCACCATATAGAACTTTGATTTCTTGGAAGAAGAATTCATCAGTATCTTCCAACTGACATACCTAAGCTGGAATTAGCGAATCATTAGGGGACTTAAGTGATGATCAAAAGCCGCCTTTCAACAAACTGGTTTTCACCAAACCATTGCTCTAAATATATCCTTGCGTTCACCCAGCCAACTGTCAGACATCAATCCCATGCTTAATTATTTATGGTTCAAAAGGGTCTCATCTCAGGCTGAACCTGGAGACTTCTTGAGCCACCACTCCAATGCTTGTTAAATCCTTTCTCCATCTCCGCTTTTCTGTGAACCCAGTAAAACAACCACCTCCTTTGTTCAATTGATTATTTTTCTTTCTACTTCAGATGGATTGTAGTTCAGTTTATGGAGGAGCTAGGTAAAGAAGAGCTAAAAGCAAGCAAGAAACAGAGATAAAAAGGAATATCCCCCTTTCTTTTTCTAACAAAAAGATAAGTAAATGCTCTTGATAGGATGGACAGCCTTTACAAGTTTCAGTCCAAAAGGCCTATTAGCTTACAAAATTCAACTCTCCATGGAATCCAGCATATAAAGACACCTCAACTCATCTAAAATAAAACCTTCTTCATGTTTCAGAGCTCTCCTATTCCGTAATGGTACCCACCTACACAAGGATAGGTTTTCGTGTTGCATAGACACTAGCATTCACAAACAATGAATGCTTGTCCACGCATATCCTAATACTTGATCCAATATCAAGTCGCACCGAAGCAATCAAAACCACAACTAGCTATGATCAAGCCACATTGGTGTCCAGAATAAGGCTACTTCACAATCAGCCCAAAGCCGGGCAACCGAGTTATGTCCAAATCCTGGTCTCATTGAGGGTGCATCTTTAATGTACTTGAAGTTCAAGACAGATATTCACAAAGATGGTAGCACACAAAGCGCATTGATCGAAAATGGCCAAACACACTCTGATACACAACTCATGAGTACAAGTGATGCAAAGCAAGCTCCCTTAGAACTTTCTGGCAAAATTTCCATGCAGGAGTTGGGATGCAATACGTGTAAATTCATTGATCCAAAGGGCAGATATAAAAATGTACCATGCAAAAATATAAAATGAAATGAAATTGAAATATTAGAAAAGAGGGCTAAGAAACCAATGGTCTTTCTTCTTTGACTCATCAACTTTCTGATACTTTGTGTAACTCAATCTTTATTTATAAGGCAAGAAAAATAGCATATGTTCAATTGCATAGAGAGAGTGATAGGAGCATGTCATAGGAAGATGTTCATGTGCGTCAATGGTCAGATCTCCAGAGTCCAATTATTAGAGTTGACTAGCAACACTACTTCCAAAGTTTCCAGACATCAAAATATTTAGACAAGTGCTAACCATTAAGTACAAAGTAAAGATGCATCCTTAGTTCCTTGGTAGCTGCTAGAATTTGTGGAGGAATAAGTGATGATAATTCACACAATGGTCTTGTTAAAGCTGAATAAGTTGGATGCTCAATAGCCCTGTTAGAATTCCAAAGGAGGTACGAATAAGCCCTTAGATGCATGATGCCTTAACTCATAAATTTTTCTTGGATCATATTATATGTTTTGAAGTTAGATCAGAGTAGTGAATTTTCATACCATATATGAGAATCCTTAACACAAGTAAGAATATCAAGGTTTGGAGCCCAGGGATGGCACCAAGATGCCACACTATGACAAGCAAGTTTTGCAACTGGTTTAATACACCTCAATTCCTAAATAAGAAAATATAGAGAATTAGGTTAAAACACCCACCACAAGAATAAAACTTAAAGTGATAAACATATGAAATTTGAGTGTGATACCTTGAAAAAGATAGTATCCCAGATAGCCAAAGTTTTATCGGCACCAATGGTTATGAGTTGTGGAGCATTTCCCGTCACCCTTGAAAGTTCAACGGCCACGACTCCTCCATCATGTGCCTTGTGAAAAAGCATTGCAGAAAGGTAAGGAAGCTGAATCTACAATTCATTGATATAATGCACAAGAATATGTATCCCTGTACTTGAAAGATGTCTAAATAATTTCTATGAATAAATTGTAACAAAAATCAAATCAAGGCAACAAAATTTCAAGTCACAAGCATGAGAAAGGCCAGTATGCAGTAATACTAAAAAGTAAAAAGCCAAAAGCAATGACCATTACAAAAGTGTTCTTGATATAAATAGAGAGGGGGCCAAAAAGTAGTATGTCACTACCTTCAGACTAAGCTTGGGTACAAGTTCCCGTGAATCATGGATGTGGTCTGCGCTCCATAAAATAAGCAAGCCATCGCTAGCACCAGAAACTAAGAATGCCTGTAAGTGCACACATACAACACTTATATATGTTGTTTAAAAGTAAAAGAGAAAAAAACAACTAAGATTGTATGAGCAACACTTATAAGTCAAGGGGAAACAACTAAAATCTGATTACTCTGGAAAATGAATTCAGCATTCTAAAAAACAGTCTAACTGAAGAAGCTTCATCACTTATAAGCTTTGCTGTCAAATTCATTGCAATGCTTTTACCAGGAATGCTGCTGCCATAAGAGGGGGGAAAATATTTATGCCTCAACACTTAACTTTCACAGTTTCACTTCTCACCTTATCACAAGCAGGTCGAAAACCGTAAAATCTCCATTCAAGCTAACTCTAACTAGGATTTCAGCCCAGTGTGAAGACTCAGGCCTGAAACCACAGGGAAGCAGGCCAGGTCCACCCCAAGTTGGAGAATTTTCTCAGGTCGGGCCAAAGCCAAATCAAGGCACCATTCATTGTACACTGAAATATAAGCCCAGGCCTGGCCCAGTCAAGATTTATGGCCTAAAATCTCAGCCCGAGTCCATTGGCCATTTGGCTTAGAACAGCCAATTGATGGTTGTAGCTCAAACTAGAACCAATTAACCTCATTCCATTTATTTGGGTTTATCTTTAGAGATCCATTTAGGAATGCATCCTTCATTACTACAAGTAAGGTTCGCCATGCTGGTACCAAACCCTGGACTGGTCGGCCGATGGTACAGTTCAGTACTCCATCATACTATTCTGTGCCCTAGGAAGGAGGGCGAGGGAGAAGGAAAGAGAGGAAGATAGAGAGAGAGAGAGAGAGGGAAGGGAAGGGAAGGAAACAGACAGGAAGAAACGGCCTCCAGAAGCCACCGAAGGCGCTGCAGAGGCCGTGGGCCTCCATTCAATTGAAACAAGGCTTCAGCCCTTGTTTCTTTTTTATTTTGAATCTATCAAACGAAGTCGACAATGGAGGCCCACGGCCTCCGCAGTGCCTCTGAAAGTCGTTTCATCCTCTCCCCTTCCTTCCCTCCCCTTTCCTCTGTCTCTTTACTCTCTTTCCTTCTCTCTCCCAGTTATGTCGGATCAGGATGAGGCCCACCACCTCTACAATGGCAGTGGTGGCCTTGCCGACCGGCCGGTGGCCTTCGAAGGCCATTCCCCCTCTCCCTTTCCTTCCCTCCCCTTTTCTCTCTCTTTTCTTCTCTTTCCTTCTTGCTTTCCTTGTTCCTTGTCGGTGTCTCATTTTGAAGGCTAGAACCATCCCGGTCCACCGCCGATACGGTTCAGGATGGTTCAGCCTTCCATGGCTACAAGCCTTTTCTAAATCCTCCCCAAATCAAGCTTGCTCTTACATTTCAAACTACACAGAAACTTATCTCATACTCCATAAAGACACAAACAATCCATAGACCATATATTAAATGAACAGCATCAATAAGAACCCTTAGTTGAGATTTAAGAACATTTCATGCCATTTTAATCCTATGAATACGTAAAGAAATCAAGAAGTTAAATCATAGCATATGCAGGTCTAGCACAATAAATAAGAAACTCCAGTCTACTACATAATAAACTTACCTCACCCGTGGATGCCAAAAATGTCATCAAGCACGATATTGATCCTTTATGACCACCAGTATACCTTCAGACAAGCTGCAGTGATCAATTCAGTTTGAAACATTCAGACGCTTAATCATGCAAAAAGTAAAAGGAGCAATGGAACATGTCCAAACCTTCCATGTTATCATAGAAAGAACTCGTACTACACCATCAGATCCACCAAATGCAACAAGAGGGCCACCAGCAGCAGAAGATCTAGATACGAATTCCATGCTGCAATCTCCATACAAGTTCAGGGAATCTTAGCCATAAACTACCAAAGCAGCAATAAAACATGGGTAATATCTAAGCACAAGGTTGCAAAAGACATGAAATGCCTGAAGCAAAGGCTAAAATGAAACTAAAAAGACAAAATGTAACAGTAAAACTTATAAACAAATTGTTTTTTCCATTATTGTCAATGAGAAATAAATGATTCTCAACTGAAAAAAACAAGTAGAGAGGAAGAATGAAAGGAGAAGGCAAATAAATAAGCAAATAAAGCAAAAAGAAAACTAAGATGTACATTTGAAAAAGCAACTGGATGAAAACATTCAGAAACATCATATCAAAAACCTTGCAGCATCAAAGTTAGTGGAGTGGGAGGAGTTGCACCGAGTGGAGTCATTAGGGGGGAGACTAAGCCCTGATAGTTGCTGAAACTTGTCACACTGCCAGGAGTGGGGAATGAAAATACTTCGAAATTGAAGTTGTTTCAGAGTATTTTCTCGCTCCAACAATCATATCCAAACACTACCATGGAAATTTTTACATTGGATTAAAAAAAAAAAAGTCAGAGTATTTTTCAACACTCTGATAATTTAAGGTATCCAAACAAGGCCTAGAAGAATGAAATGATATCAAGGAACATTTTGCAAAAACTTCCTGATGGTACATGCTCTAAGCGATGAAGGTGGCATAATCCTTCAAATTAGAAAAGCACCAAACTAAAAATTTCATCATTAGAGGAGATCAAAACACAAGAAATCCCCACCCCTCCACCCAAAAAAAAAAAAAACTACATTTCATTGCTCCATAATTTATAGACAAGCAGTGGTACAGGGATGTGGCAAGCCTTCCAGCTTCCTCTCTCTTTCTCACAAACTTTTCTTTTACCATTTTTCTTAAAAAAGGTTACATCTTTTAATCTTCTTTTCTTTTATCCCTTTATGTCTCATGAAAGAAAATTTATTTTCCTAATTTCTCAAGTTTATTTCAGTACTGTTTGCCCTTTTTTCAATGTTAAGATGAGGTCTAAGTCATATAGAGCTTTGGTAACTCATCTAAACCAAAGGTACCACCATGGAACTCATTAGGTCAAGCAAGATCCTAGTATTTGGGAAAATTAGCCCTAATGGTTGGGATACATGTTCATGTTTCAGGTGAAAACTGTTGAAGATCTGATTGATCTGAAGACCTTAGATCTAAAGTAGAGGATTCTTGTCAAGTAGGTAGTTATAAACTAATGGAGTCACCTCCAATTTCACCAGACATGGAAATGACATAATTAGTGAAACCATAATGGCACTTTCAAACAAACAAGTATTTGCTTATTTCAAAAATCTCCCTCCCTCTTTTTTCCTTGCCTATATAGATACAAAAGAAACAAGATAAATTGATTGTCAAATATAAGGGAAAAAAAAGAGGGATTCTCTTAGTGGTGAAGGGCATAAGAATTGCAATATTTTCATTTAGAAAAACAGAAAGTAGCGGTACAATGTAAAGAAACCATCCATCAATTAAACTTATCAACATGTCAGATGCACTCATTGAGCATTGTGTAGCACAGCTACACATGTTACTTCTAAAATTCTCGGATGGACATTGCATATAGAAATGCAAGTTTTCAAGCATTTATTGAAAGAGAAGAATTGAGAGCACGAAACTATATACCAAAGAAGACACTTGTTATCAAACTCCTGCTTGGGAACATCACGTCCATGCATGGTCACCAAATCCAAAAATATATCTCTATTCTCACAGCAAATGACAAGAAAATGCCTTCCTCTAGTGGATGGAACAGGAGAACTAAAAGTAGAGGAATGTTGATTGACTGCAGTTGGAGCCTCAGCAGCTGCAGAGCGATTACACCAATGTTGCCAGAACTGCACATCATCATCATAGAAGCTAACCTGCTTCACACTTCAAGGTCCATATTTCACCCATCATGGTGTTTAGTAAAGCTACCAAAAGACCACTAAATTGAGGAAGCCGCAGAGCAATCAGTTCCTTACCTTCCTCCACGGATGGCCTCTGTGGGTTTTCCTTTAGAGTCTGTAAGGAATACAAGAACAGATTTAGCAGCAACCACATCTATTAGATTATACATAATTGAAAAGAAATTGACTAAATAGACAACAACAAATAAATGATACTGTAGTGCAAATGATCTGATCAATGTCTTGAGGGAAGGGGATATTGTTTTTATGAAAACCTACTTATATATACTTTAAGTCATCATTAAAAGTTAATACCAAAAAGAAAACCATAATTGACAAGCCTAATGACAAATTTTTGATTATTATGAATTTCTCAGCACTCAATTCTAATAGGAACTGAACCACAGTCACCTCAAGTTATTTCATCTTTTTATTCTATAGAAAACTCTATTGTTCCATACCTGGTCTAAGAAAAAAACCTTTGTGTAAATTCCAATATTTTAAGTCCTAATTATGAGGATTAGTACACAATATATAATCCCTTTTTTTTTTTTGAATAATATCAATACATATTGCCCATTTAAAGAACATAAACTTCAGAGATAATAGTCATCTTGGTCACTTCTAATCTACAGCTTCCATGACATTTTTAGCATCATATGAATATGTGCACATATATAACATACACACGCATACACATGTACGCATACATGTGTGTGCACAGCCATGTTGGGCAACAACATCAAATTTCTCTGTACAGATATTGGCATCTGCCATGTCTGTTTGTGTTATGCTGCACCTAACAGGGATGATCATCAATTGGCACATCAATAATGATGATGCAAGTAATACAGACTCAGACAACTTGCATATGAGCAAGGATCAAATGATGATAAGATTTCCTAAAAGGCATGCCACTCACTCATTTTCCATCCAATGGATTCCTGCTGACAACACAAGGACTTCTCACAATCCCAAAAGTAAATAAATAAACAAATAAAATATAAGCAGACAGTTTTTTTTTCCTTTTCTTTTCTTTTCTTCTCTTTTTTTTTTCTTTTTTTTCTTTTTTTCTTTTTTTTTTCTTTTTTTTTGTGCTTCTTTAGATCGGGAACCCACTCCATAGGAGTGGATGACCAAGTAGTGATTTTATTTTAAAATGCCACCTACTTCTCAAGAGTCCTTTTGCTATGTAGAATCTTGAAGAATGATATTTCTTTCACTTCTTTGACTGGCACTGAATTCTTTGACAGCCCTTTGAGGCGACATTGGGTAATGCTTATAGCAGCATAATATTAGCAGAAGATCAGCAGCAATTGCAGGTCAAGATAAAAGTCTAATAATTCAATTCAAGATTAGGATCCATTTCCTACTAAGACATTGTCCGATCTATCAGATGTCTGGCCCAACTTTCAAGCATACACCATTTAACACAGCCTTAGAGCAAAGGATTGCTTAGAAGTTCCCTTTTCATACATATGTTGGACCATAAAAGCTAAAGGTCCTCTTTGAATTCTAAGGGCTTGGAGATCCTAAGATACCTAAAACTCCCCCATTTCAATCTACTCCTGATTATAGTTCAATCGATAATTTTTAGTCAATTTCTCTCTTAATCACTCCTATTGAAAAAATAACTGTACCATCATACAACATTCTGGTACCCAGATGAACTGGTGCATATCAAGGGCATGCGTTATTGTACCATACTGCAGTATTTCAAATCTTGAAGGAACCATGAGCAGATACAGGGCATAACACTGTGCATACTGTACTAAGACATGACTGACATGCCCTGTACTACATTATTTCAAACCTTGGTTGAGACTACAAAAGAACGTAGTACGACATTGTAACCACCCTGTTGAAAACTTGGTGTATGGCCTGACTACTTCAATTGAAGCCTCGACAAGACCAATAGTAAGCGCCAAAGGTTGATGGGACAGAGAAGGTCCAACCCTTTCTAGGTATCATCTCATACATTAAATTTCTGGATTCCCTAACTACTTCTACATTTATTTTAATTCTTATGCTAAATTACTTTGCTTTTCAGTTCTTGCTGCATAGTGAGCCTTGCCAGAAAAAGATGAACTTTTGCAAGAGTGCACCACTACTTGCACTGCTCCTATAGAATAAAGAGATTTTAAGCGAAGATTATGGGCTGGCAGCCCACCTCTCCTCCTTTCTATAAATGAGACTCCCCCTTGGAGTAAATCTTTACAAGACTGTCCATCCTTCAGAATTTTATGTTGCTGGAAAATTTTCTCAAGAGATAACTTTATATTGCTAGATTTCTCGATGGAAAGACCAATAAGCTTTCTAGCTTCAATCTGGGCATTAATCAAAAGAAACCAAATACCTTAAGGAATCCATTCTTAACCAAAAGGTTGATCAATGGGCTGAAATTGATAAACCAATCAATCGAAATTAATCCTTTGGTCGCCCTTCTGCCTAGTGATCTCAAAGGGATAAGTCTTCCAAGCAAGTTGAAAATTCTGATGGTCAAATGCTAGATATGCTTCCTATGGCAAGATTTTTAATCTCTATCAAAGTTCCTTGGTCTATTTCAAAATTTACTCATTCAAGATACATGATATGCGGACCTTGTCATTACCTTTAGAAACATAGGGTAGAAAACCTCAATTCCCTAGAATCTAGCACTCTCAAACCAATGTCTAAGTGATAGCAATCCCAAATTTCATATTACTTAACACACTCTTTTTAAGTGGATGTATATAAAAGCCTCAAATCATTTTAAATAATCATAATGATTAAGCCCCATCTCAACTATTTGTGGCCAGTTTTATGGATTCTCATTTTGTAAGCATTTCTATTTAGGACTATTTCTGATATTATTTCTAGCTTTTACATATCCCTTCTGTTTAGAGATATCTAAAATAATCTCCTAAATCAGAACCTCATTCTGAAGAAGTTGCTATCTATATCGAAATGTTTATTAGCAAATAGAAGAACCTTTAATTGACATATAATGGTCACGAGGAAGCTGATTAAACCTGTCAAAAAAGCAAAACATAAAGATGACTTGGTCACTGATTATCAATGAAATAAGTGAAACTCGAACCTAACATGGTCTAAGATAACAACAGACCAATGTAACATCATCAAGCAATTCGTCCAAGTTCTTAATAGAAGAATCTGAATAAATGACTATTGACCTTATGGAATTCATTTTCCTACACATACCATGGGCACTTATATCCAAACCTGCAAACTTCAAGATGGATGATCAAGCTGTTTAAAAGCATCCAAGACTGTTGTCATCCAAGCTGTTTAAAGCATGTATTCACTCAATCTCATGAACCTCAAAAATAATAAACTTGAAAAGTAAGGACTTATGGATCAAAAAAGAACTACTCAAAGGCCTTGAAAACAGACTATAGGGAAAAGGTTGTGATGCTAAACTTAAGGGTGATGTATCTTTCCACCAAGGAAGATTAATGCAAAAGTTGGGATCCTTCCAAGATGGCATGTCTAAACCATAAAGTGAGTATGCAAGTCCAAAAGTGGCACAAGGAGTTTTACTTCAGTTATTCAAGGAGCACTCCTAGTTATCTTCTGAGATGAAAATTCTCATTCTGTAGGTTCACCCCCAACTTTTGCATAAGTCCCTAAATTATCTTCCACTCATAATCACTAATGCAGTCAACTTCCAGATCAAATACTTATTAGTAAAATCATTTTTTTAAAAAAATCAGCAGTTTTGTCCCTTTTCTACAATGTGAAAAACAATTTCTCCTGAATGTATAAAACAATTGTGACGCTTATAAGTTTAATATGCTAAATTTTAGTTTTCTTGCAAATAACATGCACAGCCCTTGCCATTGTAATCATGCTACGCCCGTAATGATTACAAAGATCTTGAGTTATTCAACAATCACAGACTGCCATTGGCGTCTCTTCACTTCATCAACCCTGCTTTCATTTCATTTGATATATTGTCACCATCTTTTGTTTCCCTTTAAAATCACACTAAGCCACTAACATAATGAGATAAATTTTCTCAAGAAATCATTTCCCTTTGCCTTCAGACATTTATCCAGATATAGATATCTTCAAATATTCTGCTAAAGTTTCACGTCATATATGTTTCAGTCAAGCTACATTTTTCTACATCTACCACCAGCACTTCACTTCTCAATTCCAACTAAAACTTCACAATACATATTGTCTGCTACTAGCTTTCAATGCAAAATCCACTTTCTCAATGGTCATTGTATCCTAAACTGTCACGCTGACCCCAGTAGGCCTACTGCCAATTAGAACACCCTAGAAGCTCTTTAAAGTCATTCCCCCTCAAGAAAACATATGAAACTGTGAAAAAAGGGACAAAACTGGAGTCTTGCTCAGATTCAACTACAGCATACAAGGTGCAAGAATCTTGTAATATGAAAGAGAAAGCAGCCCTAGCCACTATAAGGTCCATCGTTCAAAATTCAAGGCAGAAAAGGGAAGGGGATCTTCTTGCGTACCAGATTCTCCTTCCGCAAGCTTTTCCAGCTTCGCCCCAACCAACCGCCTCTCATCAACCCCACCGGCTTTCAGCTCGTAAATCACCTAAAGAATTCAAGCAAAGAACAAGAAAGAAATCGAGACCATCAAGAAACCACAAATCACCGAATACGATAGTCAAGAAACGTATGGAATCTGAAGGGATCGGGACCTGGCGGTGCTCCCAATTCCAAACGGAGACGTGATCGGAGTCGTCAGCGTTGACGAGCCATGGATGCGTGGGGTGAAGCTGGATCTTTACGATCTTTTCAGCCGATGGACGGCATGCCCTGAGCCGAAGCATCTCTCCGCCCCCGCATTCCTCTCAGCCGACCTCTCCCTTTAGAACAAAAGATCAAGAACGCGGTGGAGGTCAGATCTGCGACAAAGATCTCAGGATCCAGAAATGTGATCCAAGAATAACAGAATCGCCCTTAATGGTGGTCGGATGTCGCTCCCAGGCGGGTCTCGCAGTGAGGGGAGAAAGTCGCGGCCTTCGACTTGCCTTTTTGTTGCCGGGGACTTCTACATTAGGCGTGTGGGACCAGATCCAGCTCGCGTTAATGACCGTGTTACCCGGCCCAGTACTAAGCTCAGCCTACCTTATAAATGACATGGAGGCCTCCTTCCAGCCCAACCGAAAGACGATATCCCGTATAAGTGGATCACGAGGATAGGAAAATATTTTCTACGAATGGTGTAGCTTCATAGACACCATCTATTAGTATAAAATTTGATCGATATTGGATTGAACTAAAATAGAAGAGGATAAGATCATCATCGATGATCTATAAAATAAAGTCTCATCCGAAGTCGATGATGGTGGCTCCGACAGAACCCTCCGACGATCAAGTCAGCTCTTCTGACCAACAAAAATGGAATGCTCGTGAAAAAGAAATGAGCTTGGAAAAAACGTATCTAAAAGATTTTTTTTTATAGATAAAGCTTGTAGTGGATCGATGGTGATAACTATAGCCATTTGGTAGCAGGCCACTCGAGGCCGTATGGAGTTTGGTATGGAGAGAGAGAGGCATCGTCAGACTGATAGTGACAGCCATATCGTCAGATCGTGGGTCGTGTGGAGCTTATTACGGAGAGAGAGGTGCCGACAATCATGCTGTTTGATGGAAACATGCATTCGGAGTTCGACTGCAAGAATAATCTGGAATGAGGTCGGCTCCTGTAGGAATTCGACTGTAAGAGCAATCCGGAAGGGGGTCAGCTTTCAGAGGAATTCGACTGCAGGAGCGATTCGAAAGGAGTTCGGCTCCCATAGCAGTCCTGAAGGAGAAGTTCGGCTCCCGTAGGAGTCCGACTAAATGAGGAGCTCGAAGAAAGTTCGGCTCCCAGAGGAGATCGGAGGGAGTTCGACTCATAGGGAAGTTCGTCTCCTAGAGGAGAGAGTTCGACTCCTGTAGAAGTCTGACTGAAGGAGAAGCTCGGAGAGAGTTTGGCTGGAGCTCGATCGCTGAGGAGTTCGGTCGGAGCTCGATCGCTGAGGAGTTCGGCCGGCTGAAGGAGTTTGGTTAAGGCTCGTCCGCTAAAGCTCTTCCGTGACTATCGGTTACATTAGGCTGAGCATCAGATTGAACTTCAGCGAAAGCGGGGTTTATCCCCAACACCATCTATGATAAAGATGATAATAGTATGGATATTATCCGTTTGATTTATTTTCATATCCGAATTAATCCGGATATGGATAGAAATTTAAGGATCCGACCAATATCCATATCCGTATCCATATCCATCAAAGAAAAATGGATATGGATATGGATATGGATAGACAACTATCCGATTCGTATCCGAATATCTAAATATATATGAAATTCTATATAATTTTATATAGTACTTATTAATTTTTTAAAAAAATATATAATCATATAAATATATTATTAATTTGATTTATCATTTATTTAGTAATATCTTTGATTCTATCGCCATAAAATTTAATTATCTAAATTATATATATAATTACATCCATACTTCTAATATTCAAATTATATCCATATCCATTTAAAATAAATATAAATATAAATTTTTATATTTAAATAATATTTATATTCATCACATAAAATATATATGGATATGGATATATTGGTATCCGATTCGATTTTAGTTCTAACCCACCCACGATGGTTGACTTTCATATAAGATTGAAACATGGTATTTTTAAAAAAAATTATTATTTTTTATTTTAATTTTATACGAGAGCTAATCGATATTCACTAAACTATACCGTGCGGGGAAAGAATTTCCCCACGCGGATATCGTGTTGCGGGAGCGACGCGCTAGCGCATAGCACTAGCAGGATGTTTCGGTCCATTTGTTTTGACTTGAATTATCAGTGAAATTACACGCTTTTAATTGCAGATTTAGACAGGAGGGGCTCATGGGTAATCTAGGACTAAATCTAATAAAGTCGAGTTCACTGGATCAAATGGAATCAGGTCAAATTGGATTATGTTAATTCAAGGACATCTAAGGCTTGCATTCATTCTTGCTTCGTTCCTTCCTATTATTTTCTTCCGATCTAAATTTGATTACTTTTGTTTAAAAGCATGAAAGTAGATTTGACTTTATTAAAACGGTACTCCCGTGGTCCTTGGAAGAGTCACAAGCATGTGCTTATATAATTCATATATTCATATCATAATATTCAATCAAAAAAAATCATATCACAATGGTTATTATTTATTTATGATATTCTAGTTCAAGAATTTGGATGTAAATCCATGAGTTCCTCGACGTGATTAGAGGTTGTACAAAAGATCAAGTCCTTACGAGTCTATTTTGGATGCCAGAAGATCTTATAGGCCCAACAACTCTTCCACCAAGGCTTCTACTTAAAAGATATAATTGAAACTTGAAGTTGTTGAGTGAGATTAAAACAGCCAAAGTGGAGCTTGTGTCGGCAACTTATTCCTGCTTTTTATGATAACCAGTTTGATCTTAATGGTAATTTATCTTGTTGCTCAAAATTGGACCAACTATTACTGGTAATAGGAAATTTCTGATCTCGCCTCCTCACTCTCCCTCTCACCTCTTCCTGCGGGTCATTATATATTATATATCCTATTGATAGCTTACGGGACATCTAAATTGGCTCTAAACAAGGCAACATGAACAATAGTCATGGAAATGTCATCCATGACGGAGTACAACCATGGTCGTGCTTTTCAAAGTCCTGTTCTGGTGTTTAAGAGTTTAGGCTGTCTAACACCTTCAGGTTGGCTATCGCAAGATGCTAATATTTTTGGTACATAACAACATCCTAGTATTAGAGATGCCCAAAATGAGCCAATAGAAGTCAAAATATAATTACATAAAATTAGATGTTCTATATACTATTACTGGGCTTGTTAAGAATTGCATTTTTTTTCCTTCCTACTGACAAACCTGAACTTGTCTATTGATTTATATTCTTAATGACTTGAGGGATTTTCATGTTTTTTTTCCAAAAAAAAAAAAAAAAAAACGGAGAACTAGATGTAAAAATCTAGGATCCTGCCCGAGAAAAAAAAGAAAAAGGGAGCTGCATGTTTTTCGTTGGGATCTTTAGCTTGTTTAAGTACTCTCTCCGACACACAACAAACATTGTACGAGTCCACGTACCAGTAGCAAAGAAAACACACTAGATTGGGACAAGATTATGCACTTTGTCGGCCCACATCTAAGTATATTTCAAATCAAGGTACATTGAACTGATGCTATTCTAGGGTCTGAAAATATAGGCTTAATCTGTGACGGCACCACCGTAACATCTCATAGTGTTGGGATTAGTTTGTTGATTAGAGATCAAAATGGACAGGAGTTGTTTGCCATGTGAAAAGATCCATCCACTTGGACTGCTGCGATTTGCTTATTCAATCTATTTCAATTTCTTTTTCTTTTCCTGGAAGGGAATTCAGCTACCACAACTGCTGCTTGGATTAGTAGTTTCTCAGGCACCATCCGTGTTGCTATGGCGGCTTTAGCTCTCTAGATTTTATGCATCCCACAAACCAACCTGCCGAATGGCTAGCAACCATGGGATTCTTGCTGATTAGTCCAGTGAACCATTTCCTCTACAGCTCTTGTATCCTTGCCTTTAATTGCTAATTACATGGGCTAGTTGTATGTACTTGATAAAATAATTTCCCAAGTCTTGCCTCCCTTTAACCCAAAAATAATAGTAATAATAATAATAAAGAAAATCCTGTATAGTGTTATCCATAGAAAATTCTTAGGATCGGCGCATGAAAATTCTCTGATGAGTTGTGCAATATTAAGTACTAACTTTCAATCAATTCACGACATAAATAAGGGAAGAATGCTAAAATTAAGGACTCATTTTTTTATGGATAAATATTATTGAAAAGTTGATCTACTTTTCTATTGATCAATTTATTCATATTTTTATTTTTTTTTAAATAGAAAAATTACTTTTTTTCATGGATAGCATTTCACCTAGAAGATGGCTAAATCAATTTTCCATGAGCCAGCAAAGTAGGCATTTAATTTTATACCTAATATACCCCATCCTCATTTTCAATATTTTTATTATTTAATGTTCAATAACTTAGCCATCTACTTTCTTCAAATCTAAAAAATATAATAAATATTATGAAAAATATGAATAAATTTTAACAACTTACCTAAAAAAATAATAATATAAAAGAATATGGATAAAAGATTTTAGAGCAACTTGTCTATGCATAAGAGAACATAGATAAATTATTTTTTCGTCTAAATGTTACCTAAAAAATATTTACGTAGAAAATATAGATTTTCAGATAAATATTTCACCCACAAAAAAAAACCCCTAAGAGATCTACTGCAAACCAATCAATATTCTCCAGGAAAATACTTTGTGCACTGCGGGCAATGTAGCCCACACGCACTGCCCATGATGATTGGCTCACGTGCGAGGTCGAAAGAAAAAATAATTTTCAGACACCACGTTTCGATTCTGTGCATGAGCCAATCACCGCGAGTAATGCATAGGGCTGCACCCGCTATGCATAAAGAATTTCTCTATTCTCCAAGCAACCAACATGCCAACTCCATGGTACCATTCAAGGTATAGTGATGTACAAAAGTTTTTGACATCCGAGCAACTAAAATTTGCTACAACTCAGGGCCTATTTGGATTTTGCTATAAAATTTGGCTGAAAACTTTGTAGAATTTATGGATTTAGTCATATCACATGCTACAGGCTGGGCTAGATCCAATTCAAAGCTATTTTTAAATATGTTGCTTAGCCGAGCATGTAACCTATCATTTAACTAATTGTACTAGTCCAATCTACAAATTTTTCAGGATTTTTATTCTATTCCAATAAGAAATTTCAAACAAACCTTTAGCACTATAAAAAATTTGACACTTCTTGGCTTGCCTTTGAAAATCTCTAGTGTTGGGCTAAACCTGATAAAGGAAGGACTTTTGGTGCAGGATCTACTTCAACGTTTAGCATTGTATCCTATATATGTGCCCGAGTGTCCGAATAAGTTGAAAATTGATATCAAGTTATCAACTTCGGTATAGATTAGGGGTATTTAATTTGCGATCAGAATCAGAATTTGATCGAAATGTAAATTAAAATAATCACATTTTCAGGCGTCTTTGATTTGTGATCATAATCAAAAACAAAATCTGAATAGAGTTTGAATACAATGAGAGTGAGTTTCAAGAGATTGGGGCATTCTCCTGTTCCTCCTAAAATGGGATAGGCATGGGAATGAGACTCTCCCATCTAAATGGATGGAATAAGAGCCGTTCATTTCTATTTCCAATCTAAACTAACTCCTCCTAATCAATGATGCTCTAAAATTCATCCAAGACTAGGTACATAGCATCAGCTCCTTTTTTAACGAGATGGTGATCGAGGAATACGAAGACAAAGGATTAACTTTACATCCCAGCATACCCCATGACTACTATATGGTATTGACCGTTTGAGCTTCTCATCAAAAAAAGAAAAAAAAAAAAGGCATTGACTGGATGACTCCACCAACCATCCTATATCACGTGACAATCTCATGCCAGGCACCTAATTCGGATTGTTCTGGTAGAAAAGCGGTCAAAGCGAACCGTTTAAGCAATGCCATCACATGATTGTAATCCTTGACGACGCATTTACCGGACAAATTTAGGCATGCATCAGAGGATAAAGTCCTTAATCTGATCTATATAAATGTTATTATAAAATTAAAATTTCCAATCACTTGCAACAAGGTCAATATTGGTCCTCATCTAGATTGGAGAAAGGTCTATTCAAAGCCCAACCATACAAAAGCAAGGTGGAGCAAGATATGACGTCCTTATTATCCGTTGTCGGTATTTTCGTCAATCAGAATATTCTGCCATCGAGAAAACCATCCCCAAGGTCACGGTTATCAAAATCTAATCGTGGAAAAGAGTTTCTGTCATTTGACTGCTGTGTAGGTCCGACATTGTTGGATCCTACTCGATTCAACATAATTTTCACGTCATGCTCTCGCCACAAGCACATGCATGGTCTACAAGCATGACACGATTGCATAGCACGATCACATGGGTGGTTCGCGTGTCAAACAAATCTCAAAATCCTAGTCATCTCAACATTTGTGTCGCACTGCTGCAAGATGGTTGCTTTTGTTCTCCATCGACGCCATGCATAGTTTAGGTGTTATCCTTCGAACAAAAGAATAATTGTTCTATTTTTACCATCTCAACCGTTTGGACTGTAATTTGTGCAACTTCCAAAAGCACAATATATCTCTTCCTTCCATCCATGACGTATAGAGACATGATAATTTAAAAGCTGCGCAAAATATGATCCAACGGTTAACGTTGTGCAAGAAGATCATGTTGATATTTTATAGCAATCACGTTCTTACTATATAGATCCCATGATGAATTAAGATTTTCAAAAATGACAGATATTTCTCATTCAAAAAAGAGAGAGAAACAAATAAGAAATAAAAAAAAATTTGAATTAAATTAAAACTCAAAGAATTATATCTGTTTGGTTCAAACTCAAAGAGCAAACATAATCCAACCATAGTGTTTTATCGAAAGAACATCAATGATAACTTTTAGATGACTATAAATATAAGGAGTCCTGACAAACCAAAGACATCAACTATTATTTATGACCATTCCATTCAAATTTCAGTAAAATCTCTCTCTCTCTCTCTCTCTCTCTCTCTCTCTCTCTCTGTGTGTGATTAACAGTCTAATGATATATTCATTGTCATCTTGATTTCTCTGAGGCTATTAGATCGACCGTTAATCTTTCATGCGAAGGATATAACCCAAACCCTTATACAGTGACCATATTAGATTTAGACCTTCATTAATTTGGTACACGTGATCATGATTCAGACGACTCGATTAGTACGGACACCATTCCCCAACCAACCTCCCTCCATGCCAACCACAACCTACAAAAGGCATGCCATCATGCATGCCAAGTGATCTCAGCTGTTGCAACGTGGAAGAACCTTGGAAGCTTGTTTGACTTAGAAGATACGGTGGTTGGTTCACCCGCAGACCACAGGACTTTTCCATCAATTACAAATAGTTAGACAGAGCGCGGAAACTTTGTATCCAAACAGGATAATAGCATGGAGTGTAATGGCCACCCTCACACCTTTGATGGCATTACAGTGATGCTACCACGCATGCAACCTTTATCCGTCTCTCTCAGTCTACGTCTCCTTTGTTTCTTCGCATGTTCCGTGGAAAACGCCCGATCAAAGCAAAGAAGTCTTCCGCACGGCAAGAACAACGTCAAGATATGGTAGCAATTAATGTCCTTCCGCTCGTCCTCCAATCCTCGCCAGTCTACGCAGCACCGACGCATCACCGAGGCCCTCCTGACGTGCCAAACACGTGTGTTGACTGCGACCCGTCGAGCTTGCTGAAATTATAATTATTAAGCCTGACGAAAAGAAAAGAGGAAAAATTATCCTCCAGTATTCTATTCCACAAAGCAAACTATCTTCATTGGCGTTGGAACAAAAGCTTTGAATTCATTAACTATTCCTGTTCGGCTGGTCCCAGAGGTAACCGGTTGGCCAACCCCGTTGGAGCCGGAATAAGGACTAAACTATTCCGGAATTCCCATTGCCCAGCGGAGAAAAGTACGAGAAGATGGATGGACTTTGTGCAATGGTTCCATCGCCGGGTCCCGTAGTACGCGCGAAGCGGAGACTTTCGGGGCGTCGGTGCCGGACCGGGAAGTGCCTCGGTGGATTCCGACACGTCGGCATGCGGTGGCCGTCGGGAGATCTCTCTGGATGGATGCCGACAGCCCATCAGATTGATCAGCTGGCTCCTAACTTTAGTCAATTTGGGAGAAAAAAACTATAACGATATTATTAAACCATTATTTGAATAAAGGACGAGTGCAACGTTGTAACTGCCGTTGCAGCCACGTATATACGCTACGCGAGTGGATATTTAATCATTATTACTAGCTAGTTCAATATACTGGCCTTTGTGCTTCAGTCCTACAGATTGCGAATTACTTGCCATGCTAATTACTAATCAAATTAAAGAAAATATATATATATTGGTAACAAAGCGGAACTATATTAAAACTAAATAAAGTTGTATATAAGAGAGAAAGAGATAGGGAAGTTACAGGCATGCATAACAAATTACAAAAGCTGCAGACCGTAAAAGAACATATGGGGAACAGCAGTGAAAGAACAGATGGGGAACAGCAGTGATTTTTTAAAAAAAATATTATTTTTTAAATAATTAATTTTAAAAATACTATATTTTTAAATTTATTTTTGAAACAATTCTAGTTATGATGAGATGGCGGTGATGTGGTGAAATCGCATGTTGGACATGTAATTTTAGACTTAAAATTACATATTGGACATGCGATTTTGGTCTTAAAATTGCATGTTCAAAATACGATTTTAAGCTGATACGATATTTCATGAAAAAAAAAATAAATAAAATCTCATGCGGGAAATATGATTTTATATGATATCACATTTTTTTTTTCCATTCCGATCTGCTTTTCGTTGGGACCAAGGGAGGAGACAGCAGAGTACGTCGCCAAGTCGATTGCGGAAGGTGCCCGAGGTGAGGGAGGGAGGGGGTTGGTGGTGCCTCCGGTGCAATTGATTGAGGAGGGGAGGGGGACGGTGGTGGTGCAGGATCGCAGAGGATGGAGGGGAAGCCAACAGATGATGGAAGCCACAGATGGAGGGAGCGTCGGTGGGATTCGAGTTCTCGGAGGGATGATGGTTGAGCAGAGCTGTAAGGGGCGCGGCATGCGGGCGGGCTTCGCCACCACCAAGTGGGGTGAGGGGAGGGAAGGGCGGGAGGGCGGTGGCAGGTGCGCCAAGGAGGGAGGGAGGAGGGCGGGGGGTGCCGTGGGAGGAAGGGAAAGAAAAAATGAAAAGAAAGAAAAAAAATTGAAAAGGAGGAAGAAAAAAGAAAAAAAAATATTTTTATTATTAATTTAAAAAATATTATATTATTAAAAAAATATTATTTTAGTAAACATTATTTTAAAAATATGTTATTATTAAAAAATAATAAAATATTATTTTAGTAAACATCATTAAAACATGTTATTATTTTAATAAAAAATAATAAAATATTATTTTAAAAATAATAATAATATATTATTATTTTATTAATAATAAAAATTATTATTATTTTAATCTATATTATTATTTTAGTAACTTCACTTATCGAATCAATCTAGAATTTTTTAAGTATTTTTTAGAAAATAATATTTTTATTATTAATTTAAAAATACTATTTATATACAAATATATTATTTTAAAAATTTTTATTTTTTAAAATATAATAATAAAATATTATTTTAATAATATGTTATTATTAATAATATAATAAATAACATATTTTTATTAGTAATATGTTATTATTCATAAAAATAATATTTTTTTGAAAAAAAATAAGTAACATATTTATTAACAAAAATAAATAACATTTTTTAATTCATTTTTTGAAATAACTTTTATTATTAAAATAATATTTTATAAAAATAATAGTAAAATATTATTTTTTATTTAATAGTAAAATATTATTATTTGATTAATAATAAAAAAATATTTTATTATTTGGGGAATGGAAGAAAAAAGAAAATATTTGGGGAGGGGGAGGAAAAAAGAAATAATAATAATATTTTTATTAATAATTTAAAAATACTATTTATATATTAAAATATTATTTTAAAAAAATTATTTTCCTAAAAATTAATAATAAAATATTATTTTATAAAAGAAGATAATATTTTTTAAATATTTTATTATATAAATAATATTATTATATAAATAGTATTTTTTTATTATTAATAAAACTTTAAATAATATTTTATAATTTTTAAAAATACTATTTATATAATAACATATTATTTTTAAAAATATATTTTTTAAAAAAATTAATAATGAAATCATAAAATATTATTTAAAAATAAATGTCATATAATAGTAAAATATATTTTATTATTTTTAATAATAATATATTTTTAAAAATAGTATAAATTAATAATAAAAATATTAATTTTTTTTTTTTTTCTCTCTCCTCCCAAATTTTTTTTTCTTTCTTTTCATTTTCCTTGCGCCCCCCTCCTCCCATCCCGCCTCTTTCCCTTTGCCCCCCTACCCGCGCCCCCTACAACCCTGCCCCCCCCACCCCCAACCTCCTTGGGAACCCAAACCCCACTGGCACCTCTTCCATCCTCCACAGCCCAGTGCCGCCGCCACCCCTCCCCTTCTCAGCTGGCTGCACCGAAGGCGCCTCCCCTCCCCCATCCTAAGCGCCTTTCGTAATTATGACTGAAAGTGGGTCAGGCTGGATGGGGCTACACCTCTACTCGAGCAAGACCCAAAATATTTTTTCATGCTTTGAGCTAGATTTAGGCCCAAATTATTTTAAAAATTTAAGATCCAAGCCCGAGCCTAGCTCGTATCCAATCAAGCGGGCCCAAACTATTTATTTAGACCAAAATATTGGACTGGCCTGGATTTATAAAAATAAATTTTTTTATTTCTCAAAATGATCAATAAGTATTATTTTTTAAGAAAAGCAACACGTGTTATAAGTCAAAAAAAATTGATCCACTGGACCATCAATTACAGTGACACTTGTACTTTATTTAGCTATCACGAGCTCTCACAATTAAGAATAAACTCATAATTATTAAGCACCACACCTCTAAGACTATCAATTTCTTACGCTCGTAATTATTTAGCGGTCATGGTTGATATTTGCACTCTATCACACTTGCCTCCCTAAATTCAAAAGCCATTCATTTGGCCTCCATTTTATCCTCTAAATCGTGCATCTCTGCTCCAATTCAGCTTTGAGTTTGCTTCTCTTCCTTTTCAGAGTAGATTGATATTCAGAATATATTAGAATCAATATAAATAGTGGATAGAGCCAAGATATATATATTCATTATAAAAATTACACATGAACCCAATAAAATCCGGAGCTTCCCAAAGGCCCAAAAGGCTTCCAATTCTCTCAAAAGATATTGTTGCTTGGTGCATAAATTTAAAAATAGATGCTATACATGGTGTCCTGAATAGGGCTGTGAATGAAAAATCAAGAACATGCCTAAAACATAACGTTGTGGGTATATTTGTTATATATTGCAGCATAACAAAAAAACTAATAGATAATCAAAGTATCATTAAAGTTCATCAAGCTACCAATAAATAAGTATATGTTAAATTGAAAAACTAATTTAAGTTTAAGAACCAAGCTCGGGCCGAATATTCGGACTTCTGATTGGACTGAATTTCGGGCTTAGGCCCGAGTCGGGCCTAGGCCGGACCAAAGATAAGTCCGAGTCCAGCCCGAAAAAAAAATGGGCTCTATATTTAGGCCCAAATCTTGCCTAAATTATTTTGGACTGAATCCAAAGCCCGACCCAAAGTCGGCCTGGCTCAACGCCCATCGAGCCAACCTGAGCCCAGTTCCAGCCCTACCCGCAACCTACGCGATCGTGGCCCGGCGACGCTGTGGTCCCCTCTCCTAGCCCCGACGAAGAGCGGATCGAAAAAAAAAAAAAAAGCAGCCGGGTGATGCACGGGAAACAAAGAGGAAAACGCATGTTAAAGATGCAATTTCATCAAAACCGCATCTTCCGCATGCGATTTTATTTTTTATTTTATTTTTTTTATGAAATGCCATGTCGGCTTAAATTCGTATGTTGAACATGCGATTTTAAGTTCAAATCGCATATTCAACATGCGATTTCGCCACATCACCATCATCTCACCATAACTAGGATAGTTTTAAAAATAGATTTAAAAAGATAGTATTTTTAAATTTAATTATTTAAAAATAATAATTTTTAAAAAATTCAAATAACAGCACTATGATGCAGACTAGTGAGAGTATGGGAGAATTTATTCATTTATTATTTTTTATTTATTATTTCCAAAACTATCTTTTTTTTTAATTTATTTTCAAAATTACTGTCCACGTAGAAATCGCCACCTCAAGTGGCCATTTCTTTGCTAAATAGAAATTAAACGTGGTCCTAAAATTATCACACAAAAAGGTGAGTTCATGAACTCACCACTTCAAGCGGCGATTTCATGAACTTACCACTTCAAGCAGTGATTTCATAAACTCTTCCTTTTGAGTGGTGAGTATGGTGCCCTTTTTTTTTTTTTCTCGAATGAATGATGGACCAGATGGAGGGGGGCACCGAGGTGGGGTGACAGGTGAGACTTTGGAGGGTGGTGGGGTGGTGTGGGGGGGGGATGGGAGGAGGGGGTTGCGGTGGTGAGGAAGGGGGTTGGGAGCGCAGGATGGAGGGGGAGTGTGCCGACGGGGGCCGGAGAGTGGGGGCCATGGGATGAAGGGGGTGATCGGGTAGGGTACAAGGATGGAGGGGAGGCGAGGGATAGCCCCTTTTTTTTTTTTGCTACATGGATGATGGTGATCGACGGTGGTGACCAACAGTGGGGATCGATCGGGCGGTGAAGGGTCGTGAAGGGGGAGGCAGGCATGGGGTGCGGTGGTGATCGGTGGTAGGAACCCAGTCGAGGGATGGGGGAGTGTGGTCGCGGAGGGAGAGGCGGGCGCGGGGGCTGGAGGAAAGAAAGAAAAGATTTTTTAATGCTTAAAAATAAGAAAAAAAATTAAAAATTAAAAAATTAAAAATATATATATATAAATATATAATTAGTTTTTAAAATAATAATAAAATATTATTAAAAAAAATAAATTATTTATATTTTAAAAAAGAGAAATAATTTTAAAATGATGGGGAGTCTAGGTATTCAGCACAAAGCCACAGAAGAAAAAAAAGAAAAAAATATATTTTTTTAAAAATAATTTTAAAAATATTTTTTTTATTTTTTATTTTAAGCATTAAAAAAAAAACTTCCTCTCGAGCAGGGCCGATATATGGGGGCGGGGGGTGCGTGGAGGAAAAGGAAAAAACCCAATAATAATAATAATATATTAATTTTAGAAAAAAATATTTAAAAAAGTGAAAGGAAAAGAAAAAAATAAAAATAAAAAAATATTAATTTAAAAAATAATATTTTTTTAAACTATTTTTTCAAAATAATAATATTTTTTTTTTAAAATAATATGTTTAAAATTAATTTTAAAATATTTTAAAAATATTTTTTGTTTTCTTTTTTCTTTCGTGGCTTTACTCCGAACACCTAGACTTCCCACCATTTTAAAATTATATATTTTTTTAAAATAAAATAATATTTTATTTTAAAAAATATTATTTTATTATTATTTTAAAAATTAATTATATATTTTTAAATATTTTATTTTATTTTATTATTTATTTATTTATTCTTTTAATTATTAAAAAATCTTTCTTCCTTCCCCTTGGACCCCGCGCACGCCTCCCCCTCCGCGACCATACCAACCCCCCATCCCCCGCGCCCCCCCTTGGTTCGCGCTTCTCTCCCCCTCCGCCCCTACGCCACGACCACCCCTACACCCTGGTTGAGTCCCCACCGTGGGTAGCCATCAGCAATCACGCACCCTCCCCCTTGGTATGCTAAAAAAAACCCTTTCTCCCTCCGCAAATGCATCCCCTCTCTCTCCATCCTCCGTTTGGTCCCCCGCCCCCCGCTCGCGTCCCTCTCCTCTCCTCCACCGCCTTCCTCCCCTAGCTCGGTCCCCCTCCCTCCGTGCTCCATTCGGTCCCCTCCTCTCCTCCACCGTCATCCTCCCGGCTTACGTTCCCCTCCCTCCATCCTCCATCCGGTCCCCTTTGACTCACGTTCCCCTCCCTCCGTCCACCATCAATTATCGATTCGAGTGGCGAGTCCACCTGAAATTGTCAGTCTAACCAGCAAGTTTGAACTTGCCAATCCAGCTAGCGATTTCAGTAGAACTCGCCTGTTGGTTTTGTGAGTTTGAACTTGCCACCACTGCTGGCAATTTCATTGAGCCATGTCAGTTGATTGTGCCTGACTGAGGTGGCAATGAAATCGTCATTTAAAGTGATGATTTCAAACATGAACTATAGTTTTGAAATTAAGTTTGAAGTGAACATATTTTTAAAGTTAAATATTAAAAAGATAATAAAAAAATCCACACCTATAGAGTATCATGCAAAAGGAAAAGATTTTTTTTATTTATTACTTTTTTTATTTTTTTATTTCTAAAACTACTGCCTTCCCCAAGTTATACCGGCGATTTCACGGACACCTTGGCGCCAATGTTTTTTTTTTTTTTTTTTTTTTTTTTTTTTGTTGGGCAAACAGAGAGGGCGGTGTTTTTTTTTTTTTTTTTTAAGGCAAATAGAGGGGGGCGGTGGTACGGAGAAGTCATCGAGGGGAGGGCAGGGGTGGGCAGCGCGGCTTTTTTTTTTTTTTGGGTGAACGGAGGGAGTGTGCTGGGGTTTTTTTTGGGCGAACGTAGGGGGCAGTGGCACGGAGAAGTCGCCGAGGGGCGAGTGGCATTGTTTTTTTTTTTTTTTGGGCGAATGGAGGGGTGGCAGAGAACCCACTGCAGGAGGGAGGGGGTTGGGTTTGGGGGCCAGCGGGGGGTGGCGGCGGAGAACCCACCACGGGGGCCGGCGGGGGGTGACACGAAGAAGTTGCCGGGGGGGCGGCGCAGGGGGAGGCTCGAAGGAGCGGCAGGCGGATGAGCCCCGGGGGAAATCACGATTTGAACCGGCGATTTCATGAAATCGCCACTTACATCGACGATTTTGAAAAAAATAGAAAATATTTTTTAAAATTAATAATTTATTATTATTTTAAATTTTTATTTTAATTTTTTTCAGCTCCATGTCAAATATCTACACCCTAATACGACTTGCAGCTTCTCCATTCCTATTTATGTATTTTTCAAAATTATTTTTTAAAAATAATATTTTATTATTATTTAAAAAAAAATTTCTTCTTCATGCCGAACACCTACTTCCCCTCCGGCCCTCTACGCCCATCTAAAATTAATTAATTAATTTAAAATATTTAATTAAAATTTTAAAATAATTATAAAATATTATTTTTTAAAAAAATATTTTTAAAAAAATGTGGTAGGCATTGAGAAGTGGTAGCTGCATGGGATGATGCCGATTTGGAGGGTCTGGGTGTTTGGCGCAAAGCTATCAAGAAAAAAAAAATAAAAAAATTATTTTTAAAATAATAAAAAAAATATAAATAATAATTATTATTATTCAAAATTATAATAGTATTTTATCTTTTGCAGCCTTAATACTCACTTACATATTTTTTTTAAATTATTTTTTTTAAAAAATAATATTTTATAATTATTTTAAAATTTTAATTAAATATATTTAATTAATTAATTAATTTTGGATGGGCATGAAGGAGCGGCGCTCGAGCGGAGGAATGGTGAATGGGCTGGAATGGCGTTGGAGGAAAGATGGATGTTCGGCATGAAGCAACGGATATGAGGAAGAAATAAAAAGATTTAAAATAATAATAAAATATTATTTTGGAGCAACGGAAGTTTAAAATAAATTTTTAAATAATAATTTATTAATTTTTAAAAAATTAAAATATTTTTTAAAATATTTATTTTCAAAATCGCCGGCTGAAGCGGCGGTTTCATGAAACCGCCGGCTCGAGTGGTGATTTCATGAAATCACCGGTTCAAATGGCGATTTTATGCGACCAACCCTGCTCACCTCGTCGCTCCTTCGTGCCTCCCCCTACGCCGCCCCTCTCGACGACTTCTCTCAGTGCCACCCCCCGCCGGCCCCCAAACCCCACCCCCTCCCTCCCACGGTGGATTCTCCGCCGCCCCATCCGTTCGTCCAAAGAATAAAAACCCGCGTCGCCCGCCCCCCACCCCTTCCGGCGACTTTCTCCATGCCACCGCCTCCTTCGTTCGCCAAAAAAAACCCACCGCGCCTCTTTCGTTCGCCCGAAAAAAAACCACGCCGCCCGCCCCTGGCGCCTTCTCCGTGCCACCGCCCCCTCGGTTCGTCCAGAAAAAAAAAAAAAGGGACATGTCGGTGCCAAGGGGTCCGTGAAATCGCCGGTCGATTTCAAGGTGGACGGTACTTCGAGAAATAACTTGGGGAAGATGTGGGTAGTTTTGAAAATAAAAAATAAAAAAGTAATAAATAAATAAATAAATAAAAAAATCAGTACGGAAAGTGGGCAACAGTATCCCAATATACAACCAATGAAGCCATAACTGCAGCCAAGAGGATAGAGGCACAAAAGGACAATGACGTATGGTAACCTCCGTTGAAAAGAAAGATGCTGTCCGAATAAGATAGATGATGGTAATATGAAGGAAACCCGAGTCTTGAATCAAGTAATACTGAAGTTGCCGATCAAAGAAGAGGCACACCGTGGCAAGAGTAAGACACCGTATGCACAAACCATTGCAAATCCCAGTGTCAGAAGAATTCAGATTTTTTCCATCCCTGTGAAGAGCGCCGCTTATCTTACCAAAAATAGAAGAGTGCCGCTTATAATACTGCTATTGCAGCTAAGAGTGCTTATCACTCGACAATGCCATGGCGGGGCGGTCCTAGCATCCAACACGAGGCAAGAAATGGTAATAGGCAACATATACTGATCACAGCAACTAGTGCTGATAGAATAAAATTCCTCGTACGTCCGCATCGAGTAGTTGTCTACATCGTAAATCAACATCTTGGTTGGTATACCAAGAAAAATCTCTCAATAACATCTTAGCGACCAAATGGTCCGCAACCTGATTTGCCTCTCTGCAAGTATGTTGAGCTTGAAAAAAAATAAAATGGGGCCAATGACGAATATCCTATAATAATGGAATATGAACTGTTTTAAAAGTATTGTTGAGCAAGAATCCCTTCAAGAATAATGGCCGAAGAATGAAGTTAATTAACAGCAACCTAAACTCCGAACCATGCACTAACCAATTCAGCAACAGCAAAAGGCACAGCCACACTATTAATAATGTTCCATTATGACCTCTAATAAGAAAAGTAACAGCAGGTAACTGTGCTGTTAAAATTAACTTTAAGAACTTCAGAGGAAGGAAATAGCCATGATGATCTCTAGCTTTATCTGAGATCAGCCGTCGAAAAACTTATGATTGAGAAAGAATTACCACTGGAGCTTTGCCCAGTCTCCTGCACAAAAGTCTTCACTCTAATGAAAACCCTCCGATTCTCAAATTAAAAAATTGGAGAACAAAGAAAGGAGATAACGTCGAATTGAATGCGTATCTTGAGGATCCTAGAACTCCTTTATTTATAAGAAAGAAATTAGAATTCTATCCATTTCAGACTCTAACGATCTTCCGAATTTATCACTTCAGGTCGATTTGAGAGATATTTTTTCTTTTCTGAAAGATGGGATCGTGGAGGACTCCCCTCCTTTATCTGGACTTTTCCAATTTGGAAAGAAGAGAGAAGATGGAGATAGTTCGGTAATAGACGACCTATAATAGATAGTACAAAATCGATGTTCAAGGTCCGTTGTATTCAATATTGATCGTCCAAGATTGGTTGACGAAATATGATTTCGTCGGTAAAATATGATTTATATTAGCTAGGCCTGTTGTGGATGGCTTATTACTAATCAATTTGAGAAAGATCATCTTGAAAAATAGCTCGTTTAAGGATGAACCATAATAAGTCAGTAATCATCAATTTATAACAAATTATTTTTGAAAATTTATCGATGGTGTATGATCTATGGTGAATTATTAGTGAACAAGTAATCTGCCGCATAGGAGAGATTAGTCGAGGATGAATGGGTAATCCAATTATCTTAGGATGACTTATCATCATAGATCGGCTAATATGAGGTTGAGGATGAGCAACAGCTAACCCACAACAATAACAGTACTATCTCAGTGCCTGCTCCAAGAAAACTTAGAATAAAACAAGATTAGAGTACCCACCCGACGAGGAGTACAGTGAATATTGCTAAAAATCCGCTCATTATGAGCATCCGAAATGACTCAAGCAGCATGGCAACCACAACTTTTTGATCTTGCGAGGCCATACCATTAGTCATAAAAGAAAATAACTCTAATAAATTAGAAAACGAAGGCATCAGAAAGTTGCGCCTAAGATAATGCCGACAATATTTTGCAAATGGACAGAGAAGAATAACATGGGCACCATCCTTAATAATATCCGTAAATAAATCACAATCTTGAGAAGACATTGAAATGATGGTTCGGTTAGCAAGAAAAGCTTTAATTGGGAGGCGATCGCAAGATGGTTGCCACCAGAAGGTTTGAATTATAGGAGGAGGCTTGAGCAGCCAAATCCACTAAAAAAATAGTTGTGAATCAGTAGTAATATGATTAGAAGCAGACGGGGCAATATCTTTTAGATGAACCATTGGAAGTTTGGAACTTCCCCAAATCAGAGAATCCCTACAACCCATATAAGGAACAAGTAAAGCCAGAACCAGTGAAAAAAGATCAACAGAAAACAAGTGATTGATAACTTGCAGATTCCAATCCTTATTAGGAGTGCGTAAACCAGAGACAGTTAAGATGAGATCCAAAAGTTCAACATTAATAAAAGTAAGCTACTTATTTAAAGTTAAAGTAGTAATTCAGGAGACTTTATAAATCTTTATAAATTCATCGTTACCAACTAACCATTGAGTTTGAAACTGAATCCTAAGCCCAACATCATAAATTTTTCTCCAAATCATGGAGCTGCAACGAGGTTTTCGATAATTAACCCACGACCCTTGCAAGTGGTATTTAGCCTTGATTAATCTAGTCCAAAGGAAATGAAGAGAGAAATTTAAAGTAAATTGCTAGCAGCATTGGTGTCTTCTAAAGATTAAAGAAGCAAGACCCAAATTTCTTTCGGACTTCAGCATGCAAAGCCGATCCCAAGCAAATTTTGGTTATCATGTATAGTCAAATAAATAAATACAAGGGATGTAACAAACCACCCCCATGCCCATCTTTTTTTTTCATGCTTCTTTCAATATCAAGTTATTCTTTCGACATGATATCAACCAAGAATTTTACATAACATGGATTCATTTTTTTAATTTAATTAATTTAGTTGATATCGTGAGCACCTTTGCATCCCTATTTGTTAATCTCCATACAAGGTTGAGGCTTTATGTGGTTCCATATGTTATGTAACAAAATTAGCGAAGATAGTCTAGTGAAATGGACCTTTCCTTCTAATCAAATGATCTAAATTTGAATCATGATGGATGTCATAGTTGCAATTAAATATCAAAATTTACATAACCTACGTTAGGTTGAGCTATGCCGGATCTTTTTCTTTCAAATCTCTTTTGCTTATAAAAAAAAAATAATAATAATAAAAAAAAAAACTTCAAATGCAATATATACATTGCAATATGAGAGAGAAAGGTTGACAAATTTCATGGCTGACAGCCACCTTGCAACGAGACGTGTGTTGCGCATAATAGGCAACAGCCATGCACGTGGCAACAATTCGTGCATAAGCAATTTGATACCTGTGTCCCGTGTAATCTCTCCTCTCCGTCAAAATCTTATGCAATTTGTGCCGGATGCCCTCCCCGGGACACGAGGCTCCGCCGACCGAGCCCGCTGTCGGCAGAAACTACAACCAGTCCTGGCCCCCCAGTTCCGTGCGACCTAACCACCCAACATCCACGTGCCCCATCGTGGTCGCGAACACATCGCAGATACACGCTTTTGCGACGTGGCAGCTACCGGATGGGACGGTTGGTGACGCCGAATCCGCGGGCCCCGCGCCAATTCCTCGGAATATTGCTGTGACCCAGCAATGGGAGCCCTGGAACCGCGCCGAAGACGGGAATCCCGCACTCGTTCATCATCAACATCGTTGATTATTATGCTCGATGGGTACAGGAACGGTCATGATTATTGAGCCACGGGAGGGGTATCGGTGGCGCGCAGGTGACCTCTGTTCGCGTGTGGGAACAGGTTGCATCGACACAAGGATTCCCCTTCATGGCGGGAATCCGATCATCCGCTGGTCTCTTTAGCAGATGTGCTGATAGAGTTTAGAATGCTTCCAGAGTCGTGCATTGAGTGATCCCATGATGGATTCATGCGTAAAAAGAAAGGAAGAATCCTTTCGCACCATGAAATGATTCTCCTTCTTTCACGCCACCAACCATTGGATCACACAGTGTTCCATGCAGATAGGTGAAAAAAAATACTGAAGCATTTTGAAAATTATGCATGTTGATGTTCTAAAAAAAAAAAATTATTATTATTTTTGCACAAAAGATACAACTTAAACCTATACCATGCATAGTTGGCTTCCATGGATACCCGGTCTGGCTTCATGGGGGTGAAGATGAATGTATTGGGCTATACTTTTCCAAATTAAGTTTTGCATTTGGAGCTCGTTAAAAAAAAAAGAAAAAAAGAAAAAAAAAAAAAAGCATGTGGAGCCTCAACAAATATTTCAATGATTCAAAAAATTTAGATAAAAATGTTATTCAATTTGCATATTTTGATAACCGATTTCATGATATAAATATACTCGATTTCTTTTTGATATAGTAGTCGAAATGATAGTTGAGTTGTGCAAAAATTTACATATTTTTTATACAATATTGGCACTTAAGTGATTGACCTTTAAACATAAAGCAAATGGTTATAGCAGTCTAGTAAGTCATTTAAATTTACCACGTAGATCTCGCCCTTCCTCTTCTTTCTTTTTCTTTTTCCTCATGATATTTAGAGTTGAACCAAATCCTATCCCAAGGCAATATCTCTATTTGAAGACCATAGAGAGTATCCTTATCACTAAATGTTTAGAGAATTTTTGTTGCAAATTTGATTATAAAGAAGCACAAAAGATGTGCCCTATCATATTGAATTTAAAATTAGATAAATTTTCTATGTTGTGTTTTTTATCATGAAGAATAATGTTCATTTTCCTTATGGTCTAGATATCCTTTGAAAGCATCCAATTGTAATAAATAGTCATTTTTTCATGAATGACCATATGTCTTTAATGTTGAAAAATTATATTCTATATCACATGCACGATATGACAAAGCGCCACACCAATTATCTTATCTTATTTTTATAGGTCGGTCATCGAAATGAACCGAGGTGATTGATATTGTGCACCACTGGTGCTCATGGTATTACTTTCTCCTTGATGATTTTAAAATTTTTTTTGATAATAATATATTTTATTTTTAATGAATAAATAATTATATATATATTTTTAGATCCATCAAAAATTATCGTATTCTCAACTTGTAAAAATTCTTGTAACTCGGTCATAGAGGATATACAATTAGGGAGAGGGCATGTACCTAGGCGGTCAAAAAGATGGATGCATCGCGAACTCCTTTAGCTCAACATGGTGACATCTTTTGGTAAGTTCATGAATCACGAATCCACGTGTTCGATACCCAAAAGCAGCAATTAAGAGGCATCAAGCAAGCAAATGTCACACCATCTTGGAAAGTCAAAAATGAATGGCATGACACGTACTTTTAATTTGAAAGCATATGTTTCCTTGTCTACTTTTAATTTGAAAACATATGTTTCCTTGTATGGATAGCAGAGAGTGGAATATTTCAAATTGGTCATGAAATTTAAGTGCACCATCTACCAGTGCATGCACTCATGTACTCATTGCCAACCAATGGAAACTAGCAGGTGCCAAGAAAGCACATGTTGCATCATTTATGAGGGACAAATTCCAACACACCAGCCACGTGAAAGAATCATATGATGATATTATTTTACGAGTTTATAGGAAGAACTTTGAGGGTGCATTTGGTTCATAAAAAAAAATCAAAATCAAGTACTTGCAACTCCATTGCTAGAGCATCATACGCCAACTTGCTCCACTAGCTAAGCATGTGATGCTTCATTGCGGAGGTGAAGAGTAATAGGAATAATTTCTTAGGATTAGTTGAGCTCGTAATAATTAGATAGTCACCAGTATCGCTTTACATGGAGAAGCACTGGGTCATAGCATCTCTTCACATTAAGGTCACGTAAGATGGCTCATGCCCTTTGTTTTCTAATTCCCCGAACAATTATCATTAATTCTATACAACATTTGCACTGTCCACCTTTTTTCCAGAAGAAAAAGGCTTTACAGATCATACAATTCCAGTGGATAATACTCATGGTGTTGGACTTTAATCAGACAAAGTCTATCGTTCCCATAAAGTTGCGCCTCTTGGAGGACAAAAGCGGAAGATTTCATTTGAGGAGGACGAAAGGCTATAGCTTTTCCTCTAGAGATAAAACTATTCCTTTTGGGGGACAACCGGCCCGTCACCTACTACTAGCGGTTTGATCTTCCCTGAGTCGACGCTCATCACGCTCCTCACCTCAGCCTTAGCCGGAGCCGAGAGCATGTTTGCTTCCGATCGAGGAGCCGTGCTCTGAAAATTTCTCAGTGACGGAAATATTTCAATCTTTCAAAATATAATCCAATACTATTTTAGTATTCAAATGCCATTTCGGTTATAGTTACCGATCAAATGCATTGAAAAATATAATCATTCCGGTTTCTATTCTAATTTATTTTAATTCTAATACTGATCGTAAATTAGATGCATCTCGAAAAATTTTGGATTTTATGATCATATTAGGTTGAAAGTGCTTGAGCTTCAACATCGAAAACCCCCCTCCATTATTTAAAACTGGATGAGAAATGAACCCGACGGCCCCAATTTGGTATGAAATATAAGGTTCTATTCAATTCGATTCATGCCAAACAGGCTTAACGAACAATGGAGGAATATGGTCCAACTTGCTGATTTCTATGATAAAAGTTTCAAAGGAGACCTGGAATATTTACGTCCTTGGGATAACATTTTCTTTACGCTTCCGTCTTTTCGCATGGATATCAACATGCTCATTCAAGAGCTAAGATTAGATAAACAATTAGTTTTATCTTTTTCTCACCAATCAGATGCAGCCTTTGTGCTGAATAGCCTACTTAGAAAGCGGTCCAATTCAATGACTTCGCTGTCACACTAACAGCCGCCAGAATCGTGCATCATTTCTCATTCAACTTGAAATATTTTGTTTCTCAAGGTCAACATCACGAGCAAGAAGTATTTTGATATTTACAGAATCAAATTTTTATGTCATTATTTACTATAAAATGTATCTAAGATTTTTGGGAAAAAACTGTCTACTTTTGGTTAAATATATCGATGAGTGCTCTCCCGATTAATAATCAAGATTCGGATTATATCTTTTGCTTGGAGGAATGATTCATTTTCTTTTTAAATTTATTATACCGATAATTAAATCATATTTTGCACAGCTCTATCTGATTCTATGATTGACATCGCGAAAGAAGAGCAAGAGATATAATTGAACCATTAAAAATTCTCAACGGCTTTATATATATATACACACGTGTCATCCAACATATCTTGAGATGCTAACCTATCCCTGAATACAGTCATTTCTCGCTAGCATATGGAGCAATCTTGGGTCCCATGCACAAACCGAGATGGAACTCTGCTACCTTGTGATCCACCTCTCCTTGCAAAACAAAATAACATAATTATTATCACACCAGTTCATTAGTGCACCATCCATTTTCAGGGTAGACCAGGCATTTGAAACTTAATTAACATAAAATGCCTGGACTTAATATTTGCTCGTATATTAATGGACACATTGGACAATGAGATGCAGCTAGTTTATATATATGTTTGGATTCATTACAGATTTTACAAAAAATAACCTGGGATCAAATCCAAGACTACGTTAAGATTAGGTATGGGCCATGCCAAATCCAGACTGGTCCTCACATATCCACCTGCCCTTGACCCCACTCGTATCAATGGTGATGCAACTCTTTGTCACGCCATCGAACTTAATTTGCACAAAAGAAGAGAAGAAGAAGAAGAATAAAGAAAGAAATGCTAGTCATATTAAATACTTTTCTTTCAGTGGAAGAAAAAAAATTTCGGCATGGTCCCGGGTTGTCCAACTTGATGCTATCTTCCTCGTTAGTCTTTTCACACGTGGCTTTGGGAAAGTGAAGGGAGACCAGCTAAGTTGACTTTGTATGTTATTATGTTATAATTCTACAATATTGTTTTCTTAAGCAATCCTAGAACAAGGATATTTTCTCTGATCACCCAACCAGGCTTTAAGCTTTAACTTTCCTTGGATAAAAAGAGAAGAGATTGGAAAGACCGGTTCTAGCTTACGCATGTCAAAAGAAAGCCACCAAGAAGTAGGCGAATTTATTCATACTAGAAAAATAAAAGGACCCGGTGAAGCTTCTTGGGTATATGTCCCACGAAGGTCAAAGATCAACACTGTGATTTAGGGAATATGATCTTGGTGACGTCGATGGACATGGTGGTCTCTAGGCTGCATGATGGCCATTACAATCAAAGCCTGCATACAAATTGAGTCGTTGGTGAATAGCTTGTCTTGAGTCCATAATTTATTGGTTACATGGTGAACCATGATTAACTTATGATTTTCGGTCTTGGAGGATCTTATATGGACTCCATTTTTTTAACCTACTCTTTTATTTATTTATTTATTTATTTATGATATGGCTTTATGCAAATTAAATCAACCAAACTACATTATAGCGCCAATCTGAACCCTCATAGCTGAAAGCTGAAATTGCCAACCAGTCTTTAGCTTAGTTGGCTGGTATTTCTCATTCTCCATGTAAAAAATATATGGAGTATAAATCATGCTGATGGTATTTCCATCCTATCTCATGGCTTAAAAACTTGAAGCTTGGCTTTATTTTTTTGATTTTTTGAAACTTTTTTGTGGGATGACGTTATTTCTATATATATGACCATAGAAATAAGTGAACATAAAAAAATAAATTTAAAATATACGTCTAAGTTGTATGGTAATGCAATTTAGATAAGTCAAGCATGTACACTTGCATCTCTCCATAAATATCAAAATTTTTTCTGTGCGTACTAATGCTTTTTGTAGTTATGGGATTGTTAATTTTTTCATATATTTATTAGACAACTTCGTCGAATACGCGCACCCTCATATCTCAAATATGATTGAAATTTAGGACACTCCACAATCATGATCCGGTGGATAAATATTGGAATCTATTTTCACGATCGCCCACTTTAAAATCAGAGATAATTATTAGAATCCATTTTTACATCCCTACTCTCTGCAATCATGCATGGAATTCTTTATTGTTGGCATTCATTATTATAGATACCTTATAGTCATTTGTAAGATTATACGATTTATATTTTTAGCTGTTCCAAAAATTATGGAATATGTATTTATTAAATTATATATATATATTCTATGAATACAATATAAAAGGTTAATTTGTTCTTTGCAACTAATTTTTTGATGGTACCATGGCAGGACATTCAACACTTTATTTTTTGAGTAAACATACAACACTTTGTATCCTCTTTGTCATAATCCATCACATTCTTTCTTGCATCATGTGACCATAGGCATGTTGGAAAAAATAACCTTTAATAGATCGAATGGTATCAACAACGACGCTACTTTGTGATTTGATTCGAACTTTCCTTGCTATTTAAATCACTTTAATAGTCCAGTGGCTACATCGACGTGACAAGTTTTTGTTGGAGACAATTATGGTACTTAGAGACACATGGTATTGGTGCCCTTGGAGCAAAAAAAAAAAAAACACGGCATGTTTTGTGGATGGCTCTTTATCCAAAATAACTACATCTCACTATACTGTCAAGATGTGAAAATGATGTAAACATGTGGTCTCATCTTAGTTAGTCAATGCTCTTAATCGCGATGTTTGCTTAAATTGAGATCGCTTTTGAGCAGTTCTTGAAGATTGTTTTTCTCAAAGAAATTGATTTCAATAATTATAGAGAGAGGAGAATATTTATGCCTGATTTGGTTATCTATACAATGCAACCATATGGTACACTTTCAATTATTGAAATCTGTTGGGGGCGAACCCGCTCTTGCTAAAATTTGATCAGATATCTGATTGCTGAATGATCCCATCCGGTAGCAATAATCAAGATTGATTCTCGATCGAATTTGCAAGATTCCTTCGGACCTCATCCAGATGAGCTTGAATGGAAGGGGTGCTTGAGCTCCTCCTTCCCAACCAGTCAACTTTTCCCGATCGCAAGTCTTCTAAATTTCTCCTTCAGTCGGATTTTTTCATCCCAGGCAGACTCTTTTTGACATTCCTCCAGCCAACCTTCTCCGATCGCAAGTCTTCCAAACTTCTCTAACGGTCGGACTCCTCCATCAATCAGACTCCTTCCGGACTTCATCATCAACTGAATTTCTCCATCAGTCGAACTTCTTCCGAATCCTTCCAGCAGACCTCCTTCCGGATTCCTCCAACGGACTTCGTTCGAGATTTCTCCTGTGGACTTCCGAACCCCTTCTGATCGAACTTCTTGCAGTCTCCTAGAAGGGTCTCCACGTCTATGCGGATCCAGCAATCTGTACAGCATGAACCCACTTACATACAGACGATCCTGAAGGAGTCCGAACTTCTCAAAAATTGATGAAACTTGAAGCTTTTCACCACCAACGCCTACCTCCTCCGAACTTCAACTATTAAATCTCAACGAACTGGCGCATTACGACAATGAACACCACTCTCCGCAATAAACTCCACGTAGTCTGAACGGTCCACTACTCAGTAGTTATGGTTGTCACCATCAATTTGTTATAGATCCATCTATAAAAGAGATCCTTCAGATACGTTTTTACTAAGCACTTTTCTCCCTCTCGAGACTCTACCACTTTTTTTTTCGAGCACTCCATTTTTGTTGACCGAAAGAGCTGACTTGATCGTCGGAGGATCTTGCTAGGGCCACCACTGCCAACTCCGATCGAGATTTATTTTGCAGGTCATCGATGATGACCTCCTCCTCTTCAACTCCAGTACGAATTTCGGCGTCACCATTCCCAACTCCGATCGAGACTTGTTTTGCAGGTCGCCGCCGACGATCTCCTCCTCTCTGACTTCAGCATGAATTTCGGCATCAACCAGATTTCGCACCAATAGGATTGGCGCTAGAAAGAGGGCCCTCTTTTTCTTGAGGTTCTCTTGTTCTTAAAGGAGTACTCAGTAGAAATCTCTCTCCTTTCCTCTCGTAGTTTTTCTTCCCCGGTCGATCTCACAAGGATGCCTCCCAAAAAGATTTTCACCCGGTGGTCAACTGCCTCCGCAGCCAGATCTCATTCAAATTTGTCCGCTCCCATCTCATCCCGGCATCTCAAGTTCCATTGACTGTAATGGTGGACGTAGAGCAATTTAACATATTGGTTTAGTAGGTTAGGGGCCTCACTGAAGCAGTACAGGCCATACAGCAGCAGCGACCTCTGATGTCGGTCCAGCTAGAGCAAACTTCTCTAAAACTTTAGGATCCAGTCTGGAGACGATCGACTTGGGCAAGTCGGTCGGTCACCTCCAAGAAAGGAAAGTAGAGGATAGGGAGCCCCTGCTCTGATCATGACTCTATCCTGGAGGGACTCTACCCTCGTTCAGCCAGAAAACTCTGGAGATCCACGACTGCGAAGATCTCTAGGATCGAAAGCTGCAAAAAATGAATCGATGGATTGAGAAACTCCACCATGCTCTCTTCTCTAATGGTAATAATATCTGCATCGATTCTCCTTTTTTTCATCAAATCATGCAGGAATCGATCCCGTCGAATTTCAAGCTTCCTTAGTTCGAGAGCTACGACGGGACTATCGATTCAGTCGACCATCTGGAGGCCTTCTGGATGATAATGCTACTCCATGGTGCATCAGACATCATTCTTTATCGAGCTTTTCCATCCACTTTGAAGGAAGCAGTCAGAAACTGGTATTCGATACTTAAGCCGAGTATCATCTTTTTCTTCGATCAGATGAGCCATCAGTTCGCAGCTCACTTCATCAGCAGTCGGCGCTTCCATCGAGGTTCGGACTCCCTCATTAACATTAAGCAAAAGGAAGGAAAGTCCATCCGGGTCTATATCATCCGGTTCAATGTTGCTGCATTGGAGGTCCATAATCTGGACCAATCTGTCGCTATGGCCATACTGAAGAATGGCCTTTAGAAGAATAATCTACCGTTCTCCCTGGAGAAAAAGTACCATAAGAACTTTGCTGATATGCTTGCCTGGGCTGAAGGTTATGTCCGAGTAGAAGAGGCCTTTAAGGCTAAGGATGGCGAAGCCATTGGAGAGCGACGAGCAAGCGAGTCGAGTAAGCCAGAAGCTGAAGAAAGGCCGAGCAAAGCTCGATCGCGCTCCAAAACTCCCTCCAAGCGCAAGCGAGTTCGAACCCCTCCTCGAGCTCAAAAATAAAGAAGCTCTGATAGAAGGGCACGGCAGGGCTCCCCCCTCAGAAAGTTTCACAACTATGCTCTCCTCAATACTCCAAAAATTCAAGTGCTGATGAAAATCAAGGAGCAGCTGCCAAGGTTGAAGAGGATACACACTTATCCTGACAAGCGCAATCCTAACAAATACTGCCTCTACCATTCTGACCACGGTCACGATACCAAGGAATGTATTCAACTCTAAGACAAGATCGAAGAGCTCATCAGGCGAGGCTGGCTTGGCCGATTTCTACGATATCGGTCTAAGGGAAGAGAGGATTGGCCAAAGGTACCGTCACAACCAAAATCGCCAAGGAGAAAGAAACAATAAGAAGATCGGCCGCCTCTTGATATCATCAACACCATCTCTAGGAGACTTCGATAAGAGAAGGTCGGTGAATCTGGGGGATCGACAAAAAGGCAAAGAACTAAGGAGACCCTAACTTTCACTGAAGCAGATGCCCAAAAAATTCAGTTTTCGCATAACGACGTAGTTGTAATTGCTTTAAATATTACAAACTATGATGTATGCCGCATCCTTATTGATAATGAAAGTTTGATCGATGTCTTATTTTATGATGCTTTCTCCAAAATATCTATACCTCATAGTCGGCTTGGAACAATGAACTCCCTATTGGTAGGCTTCATTGGTGATGCAGTACCAGTTGAAGACGTAATAACTTTGATTGTGGCTATAGGATAATATCCAAAATAGTCCAAGGCATAGGTGAACTTGTTGGTAGTAAAAGCTCCATCGGTCTATAACGCAATCCTCGACTGATCTGGTCTAAATACACTTCGAACAGTAGTGTCGACATGCTACTTGAAAATAAAGTTTCCAACAAGCTATGGGATCAGAGAAGTCAGAGAAGATCAAGCCCTGACGAGGCATTGCTATTCAATTATCTTGTAGGGGGTGAGCGGCTAGGTCCTTATCCGGTTGATGGGTTGGATGTCCGCAATGATCTAACGAAAGAGCGAGAAGAGCCTATGGAAGATCTTATTTTCGTCCCACTGAATGATGGAAATGTGGAGCATATGGTACAGATTGGCTCCAACCTAGTAGAAGAGATACGAGAGTAGCTTGTCGAATTTCTACGTAGGAATGTAGATATTTTTGCTTGGATCTCCAACGACATGTCCAGGATAGATGCGGAAGTCATGAAACTTCGTCTGGCTCCTAAACATCAGCCAGTGAAAGAGAAGATGCACAGCCATGCTCTAGAGAGGCAGAAAGCAATTATAAAGAAAGTTGACAAGCTCCTCAAGGTCGAATTCATCCGAGAAGTCAACTATCCAAACTAGATCTCCAACGTCGTGCTCATCAAAAAGACGAACGACAAGTGGAGAATGTGCATAGACTTCAAAAAGTTGAACAAAATCTATCCAAAAAATAGCTACCTCCACTCAAGATTGATCAGCTGGTGGATGTGACCTCAGGCTATGAGCTCCTCACTTTTATGGATGCCTTTTTTGACTATAACCAAATTCGAATGGCACTAGAGAATGAGGAGAAAACTGCTTTTATTATTGACCGTGGTCTATACTGTTATAGGATTATGCCTTTTAGACTCAAAAATGCAGGAGCAACATATCAGTACTTGATCAATAAAATCTTCAAAAAGCAGATCGACCATAATATAGAGGTATATGTAGACAACATGCTTGTCAAGAGTCGAACTTCAATAAATCATATTACCGACCTTGAAGAGATCTTCAATGCCTTTAAGAGGTACAAGATGAAGCTAAATCCAATCAAGTGTGCCTTTGGTGTGACTTCGAAAAAGTTTTTGGGATTCATGCTGTCGAGGCATGGAATTGAAATAAATTCGGAGAAGATTCAGACCATTCAAGAGATGACTACTCCAAAATCAATCAAAGAAGTTCAGTGCCTGACTAAAAAGATGGCAACCCTAAACCACTTCATCTCGAGGTCGGCCGAGCGATGCATACCCTTCTTTCAGGTCCTAAAATGGTCAAAGAACTTCTGTTGGATTACCGAATGTCAACAAACTTTTAAAAAGCTTAAGGACTACCTTTTTTCACCTTCCCTATTAGCAAAGCCCGAATCTGGAGAGGAATTATTTATATATCTAACAATCTTTCCAGTGACCCTTATGGCAGTCCTAGTCAAAGAAGAGGCAAAAGTATAATGATCGATCTACTACATAAGCCGAGTCTTGAGGGATGTCGAGACCAAATAAACTAAGTTAGAAAAACTAACTTATACCCTACTGATTGCAACTTGAAGGCTTCGATCTTACTTTCAAGGGTACACCATAATCCTCCTTACTGATCAACCAATCAAGACAGTTCTTTATCGAACAGATGCCTTCAGAAGAACAGCAAAATGAGCAATTAAGCTCACAAAGTTCGACATCAACTACTAACCTTGGCCATCGATCAAAGCCTAAATTTTGATAGATTTTATAGTTGAGTGCACCATTCCAGATGAAGCCAAGCCTGAGCAGATTGAAGTCAATGTTCTCTGGTTACAACCAAGTACTTTTGACGAAAGAGCCGACCTCCTCGAAGATTTTTGGGCTCTATATGTAGATGGCTCGTCCAATGCTTCTAGTGCAGATGCAGGACTTATCTTGGTTAACCCAGAAGCAGTCGTCGTTGAATTTGCACTGCGCTTCAAATTTTCTACCATAAATAATGGAACTGAATATGAAGCTTTGATTGTAGGATTAAGGATTACCAAAGAATTGGAAGCAGATCGACTCTAAGTCTATAGTAATTTCCAATTGATGGTCGAACAAGTTAGTGGTGATTATGAGGCTCGAAAAGAAAGCATGATAAAATATCTTGAGAAAGTGAAGAGCTTGACTCCGACCTTTAACAATTTTGACATCAGACAGATTTCAAGAATGAAAAACTCTAGGACCGACTTTCTTTCGAAACTGGCAATATTAGCCCCGACTGAGCTGCCTAAGGAAATCTTCTTTGAAGTCCTGAAACATTCAAGTCTGAAAGAATAATAGTCTATAATGCAGATCGACCATGAGCCATTTTGGATTGACCCATTCGTTGCTTATCTCAAAGATGGAGCTCTTTCTCATGATCCAAAGAAAGCTCGAAAACTTAGAAATCAAGCCTTTCGATATGTTCTGTATGAAGGCAAGCTGTATAAAGGGTCATATTCCTTACCACTCTTAAGATATCTCAGACCTTCAGAAGCCAATTTTGTCTTATAAGAAGTGCATGAATGAATCTATGAAAGTCATGTGGGGGTCTGATCCTTATCACACAGACTATTTTGATAGGATTACTATTGGTCGATCTTGTACCATGATTCTGTAGAGTATATCAAAAAATATGACCGCTATCAGAGAAATAAAACATTCAAAGATAGCCAGCTTCTGAACTTATACCTGTGAGCGCCCTGTGGTTGTTTGCTTAGTGGGGGATGGACATACTCGAACTTTTTTTCATGACATCTGGACAACATAAGTTTTTTTTGGTGGTAATAGATTATTTCACAAAGTGGATCGAGATTAAATCTCTAGCGAAAATCACTGAAGCAAAAGTACAGAACTTCATCTAGAAGTCGATCGTTTATAGATTTGGCTTGCTTCGAACTCTTATAATAGATAATGGGCAGCGGTTTATCGGAGCAAGATTTATTAAATTCTGTGAAGATTTGAATATCTCCCATCGTTTTACATTAGTTGCCCATCCACAAGCAAACGATGAAGCCGAAGTAACAAACAAAATTCTGCTGCAAGATATCAAAGCAAGACTTGAAAAAGCAAAGGAGACTTGGATGGATGAACTCTATCATGTGTTCTGGACATACCGAACTATTCAAAGATTGTCAACTGAAAAAAATCCATTTGCCTTAGCTTTTGGAACAGAAGTGGTCATCCCAATAGAACTTAAACTTCCATCAGTATGAGTCATGATATTCAATGAGCAGCATAACTCATAGGACCTTAGGGCTAACCTCGACTTATTGGAGGAAAAATGAAAAAAAACTAAAGTTCAAATGGCAACCTATAAGCAAAAGGTAGCTCATTACTATAACTCTAAAGTTAAGGACAAAATATTCAAAATGGAGGACTTGGTACTTCAGCGAATAGCTGTTTTACAATCTCAGAATCAAGAAAAGCTCTCTCCAAATTGGGAAGGCCCATATGAAGTAGAGGAGGTCGTCCGACTTGAGACTTATCATTTGAAGAAATTTGGAGGAGCGACACTCCTACGATCTTGGAATTCAGAAAATTTAAGAATATATTATCAATGATTTGCCTTTAATAAAACTTCTCTATTCCAATATTATTATTTTTATTGCAAAAATCATGTGACAATAGGAAATAGCTCTCCGAAATGATCAAAAGTGGTTGTGTTAGAAATAGAAGAAGGATCTCATCCTGACATGAGCAAAGTCGAAGGCCTCATTAACTTAAGATGGGATGAGGGAAGAGGTCCTAACAGCAGTCCCAATGTGCCCCTACAGCCATGTTAGAAATAGAAGGAGGACCTCATTCTAACATGAATAAAGTCGAAGACCTCGTTAACTTAAGATGGAATGATGGAAGAGGCCCTGACAGTGGCCATAATGTGCCCCTACAATCATGTTAGGAATAGAAGGAGGACCTCATTCTAACATGAGCAAAGTCGAAAGTCTCATTAACTTAAGATGGGATGATGGAAGAGGCCCTAACAGCGGCCCCAATGCGCTCCTACAACCATGTTAGGAATAGGAGGACTTCATCCTAACATGAGCAAAATCGAAGACCTCATTAACTTAATACAGAATGAGGAAAGAAGCCCTGACAGCGGCTCCAATGCACTCCTATAGCCATGTTAGGAACAGGAGGAGGACCTCGTCCTAACATGAGCAAAGTCGAAGGTCTTGTTAACTTAAGACGGGATGAGAAAAGGGCACCAATGCGCCCCTGTAGCCATATTAGGAATAGGAGGTGGACCTTGTCCTAACATGAGCAAAATTGAAGATCTCATTAACTTAAGATGGGATGAGGGAAGAGGTCCTCACAACAGTCCCAATGCATCTCTATAGCCATATTAGGAATAGGAGAAGGACCTCGTCCTAACATGAGCAAAGTCGAAGGCCTCGTTAACTTAAGATGAGATGAGGGAAGAGGTCCTAACAACGATTCTAATATTTCCCTACAGAAAGACTCTCGGTTACCTTGGATGGGAGGAAGGACCTTGTCCCGATGAAAGGACGAAGAAAAATTGACGAAGTCATACATGAAAGGATAAACTCATCCCAATGTAGGTAAAAATCTCCGACTATGAAAGGATGGGAGAAAACTATTTTTTCGATAATCATTTTAGTGAAAGTCAAAGCAAAAGAGAAGAACAGAAAAATCAACAAGCACTGAATCTAAACAAAGCAAGAAGACGATCGAAGAAAATATCTCTTCATTAAAACCGAAGTTCATTACAAAGCAAAGGTCCATGAGACCATGTACAAAAAAGAAAAAAGAAAAAAAATGACAAAGTCCTAAAGAGGCTCGAAACCCTCAAACTTTGGACTATTATCCCTCGCTATCACCAGAGACTGCTTTAGTCTAAGGATTTCCTCCTCAAGCTCCTTCTTCTTATATAGGCCATCTATATACATTCTGTTAACGTGTCCGAACTTGTCCTCTAGCTTCCGCCGCTGCTTCCTTAGAACTTTAGACTTAGCCTCGGCTTCCTTAACGACTTGCTACTCGTACGACAATTAGATCCTTAGCTGCTGAACCTCGGCCTTCTCCCTCCCCACCATTTTTGAAAGCTCACCCAAAGTCCTCGTTAAGGAAGCAACCTGTTCTGATTTTCTACTTGTGCCAGATTGGTGACAATCATCAAATTATTTTTGGAGCCAGATTACCTCGCTGTTAGCAGCATGAAGCTTTTGCTCAAGTTAGGATATCCTCTCACTCCAATCCAATCGGTAGGTATCATAAATAAGCTTGACATCATGCAGTTGCTTCTGAAGCGCGGAGAACCTCTTCGATCAGTTTCACTCATACCGAGCCTTGTCGGTAGACCACGACGAACTCTCCTCCAATAGATGGATCTTCTCTCTCACCGCCTTATCTTAAGATCGGCTTTGAGAGAGCCAATCTTCTTCATTAGTGCCTAGAATTTATCACTGGCATTTTTCTTGAGCTCGACGATCTCTTTCTCGAAGCTACTTTTTTGGATGTTGAAGCTCGTGAAGTCCTTCATATGCAGATTACGGAGGTGAGTGACCTCTTTTGTCGCCTCCAAAGCATTCCTCCAAAAAGCTTGAAGGTCGTCCTCCATCCTCTTCAACTTCCTCTTCAGGTGGTGTACCTCCTTCTTTAAGCTTTTTATTAGAGATTTAAGCGGAACTCCCTGAGTAAGGGGTCGACATCAATTGAGGATGGTGGGTTATGACTCTGGTTATTGAATGGATAATAGATAACACATGGCACAACATCAATATGAGAAAAGGCATGGATAAAAGTAAACTCATTTTCATTTAACTAAAAACTTTTAGGTACACAAAAAAAGAAGAGAAAATAAAATAATAATATACAACTATCAAAGGCCTCCGACCTTTAGAGAAAAAGTGAGGGGGAGCTCGACACTCCAGGGATAGCTGCAGACTCGGGAGCGGGTTCAACCGCGAGCTCTTGCACGGGCTTGGGCACCTCGGCAGCGGGCTTAAAGGAGTTGGAGACCACTTCGACGGGAGAGGAGTTGGTCGCAGCTTCGGACGGCCCCGCTTCTTCGTTGGATTCCTCCTACAAGAAGCTGAGGTCAAGCTTGAAAAATCTCCGAGCCATCCTGCCTTCATAGAGTTCAAAGCCCTTTATAAACACCTTCTGGCCGAATACGATGTTCAAGTCCTTCATTTCGGAGGAGGCTTTGAACTCCTCCATGGCTCGGGCTGTTGCCTCCGAAGCAGACTTCGACATTTAAGCCTCCAGCTCGACAACTCTAATCTTGGCCTCCTTCTCCTCCTCCAAGATCAATGCTGCCTTGAGTCCGATCGAGACGAGCTCCTCCCTCTGAAGCGCCCTCCGGAGATCCCTATTTTCCGCCGCCTTCTCCTCCACGAGGCGCTCGACCTCGACGACCTTCTCGTGCAAGCTATCAACTTCAGCCCGAAGGTCCCCCTGGATCTTTAACGCTTCTGCCTTCTGATGACTTATCCTCTTGAAGTGAGCTAGTATGTGATGACCCGACTGCCATGGATGAGTCACGGTAAGATAAAAATGATAACGATAAATACATATATATGATGAAAGGGCAATATGGCAAGATGACTACCTTGAGAAAAGTTTCAAGGGATTTCTAGATGAACTACATCTGATTGAGGTCGGCTAGGCGGTCCACCTCTTCGGGCAGGACGAACTTGTCGATCAGGTCTCGGATGATCTTCGAATTGCTGAAGGGGTCTGCCCCGAGGTCGTCGTCACTGTTATCACTCGACTTGCTCGGACGAGCCTTTCGAGCCACCTTCGCAACAGTAGCCCTATTCTTCTTCTTGTCGTCTTCGACCCTCTCGTTGAGGGGCTTCGGCATTGAACCCCCCAGTGGGGAGACCCAAGGGTGCGAGGGACTGAGGGTCCTCACCCCCAATGTTGTCCTCGATGATTGAGAGGACCTCGACGCTCGGAGTGACTTCGAGAGCAGTTGTGGGGATATTTGGGACCTCGAAGCTGGGGCCACCAACCTTTGCCCTTTTCGAGCTTTCGCCTAAAGCCGTCCTCTTTCTCTTCTTGGCATACAGGCCCTTGGCGAGCCTCCCGACAGCGTCGGCATCCATTTCTGCAGCAAAGAAAAAATCATGATCAACTGAGGTATACGTCAAATTTCACAAAAGCCATACATGTATGCAAATGCATTTAATACCGGCAGGATCAAGAGGGCTCAGGCCAAGGTTAAACAAGGTCTATTTCTTCAAAAGCTCGGGGAGACCAGGAGCTCGGTAAGCCTTGAGCTTGTTAGAAGATTCGAAGTTGGCTTCGTCCAAGCTAGGAGCTCGATGGATGGATTCCCTAAGGAAGCCCCAGGGGGAGGTCAAGCTACAGGATTGGGCATTGAACGAAGAAGTACTTCTCCTTCCAATTATGAATGGAAGAAGGAGCACCTTTCAGCAACCCTTTCTTACCGAACTGAGGAAAGAAGTATCATCAATTCTTTATGGAAGGATGACATTTGAATGTGTAAAAATTTTGGAACAGAGAGACTGTCGGTTGAACTTCGATTAGACGATAGAGAAAAAGGAAGCCGATTACGAACCCAAAGAAGTTCGGTACTATGGAGACAAAAAAAATGTTCAAAAAGCAAAATAGGATGACTACGAAGAAAGGAGATGGAAGTCGAAGCTTAGCACGCAAGACTTCAAGATACAAATTATTGGTGCAGAAATCCATCGTCGTCGGAGGTCGCCGAAATCGAGGCCGCTGAGGTCACCGCCGGGGACCTGCAAAATGAAGTCCCGTCCGGAGCCGGTGGGGGGGTGGCTCCGGCAGGACCCTCCGACGGTCAAGTTAGTTTCCGGCCAACAGTAATGGAGTGCTCGGAATGAGTTCCGGAGCTTAGAGATCAGAGAGCTTAGAGAGTCGAGAGTTCAGAGAGCTTAGAGATGAGGAGGAGAGCTTAGAGAGTCGAGAGTTCAGAGAGCTTAGAGATGAGGAGGAGAGCTTAGAGAGTCGAGAGTTCAGAGAGCTTAGAGATCCTCCCTTGGCGTATCTGGAGGGGTCCTTTTATAGCGGAGCTTAGTTGATGGTGACGGCCATGCCGTCTGGCAGAGAATCGTCGGGCAGCATGGAGTTCGGTACGGAGAGGACGGCATCGTCCGATGGATCGTGGGAGCCATACTGGCACGTCGTGGGCCGCATGGAGTCCGGTACGGAGAGGAAGGCGTCGTCCGGTGGATCGTGGGAGCCATATTGGCGAGTCGTGGGCCGCATGGAGTCCGGTACAGAGAGGAAGGCGCCGTCCGGTCTTGCTGCAGGCGACAGTTCGTCCAGAGGAGTTCGGACTTGTAACAGAGTTCGGCCGAAGGGGAAACTCGGGAGGAGCTCGGCTAGCTGAAGGGTCGGCCATCTGTAGAGTTCGGCCGAGGGACGATTGCCGAGGAGTTCGACCGCCTGGGCTCGCCTGGAGTCGGTCCGAAAGGAAAACCCGGGGGGAGTTCGGGTGGCCGAACGGGCGTCTGGGAGGAGTCCGTCTCCCGAAGAAGTCCTGCCGCTTGGAGTCCAAGGAGCTCGGCCGTCAGGAAGTTCGGCTGGCGGTGGGAGTTCGGCCCGGAGCCTGGCGCTGGGGAGTTCGGCAGCTAGGTAGTTCGGCCCGGACCTTGGCGCAGGGGAGTTCGGCCTCTAGGCAGTTCGGCCCGGACCTTGGTGCAGGGGAGTTCGGCCTCTAGGCAGTTTGGCCCGGACCTTGGTGCAGGGGAGTTCGGCCTCTAGGAAGTTCGGCCGTGGTAGGGGCTCGGCCTGGCGCCTGGCGCTAAAGCTCTTCAGCGGCTACTGGTTGCATTGGACCGAGCATCGGGCTAGGCTTCGGCAGGAGCGGGATTTATCTCCAACAGTAGCCTCCCCTACTCCCGAGTTCAAAAATTGAAGGAAGGGAGTACCAAAACAGGCGACTGCCGAAGTCTTCTTCCAGGCTCCGCATTCGTTGCAGCTGAAGCTCGGGGGAGGTCTCATCTCCAGTCGATGTTTGGAGTTGAAATGGAACTCGTTTCTAGCTAAAGTCGATGAAGCTGATGTTGAAGCCGAAGTAAATCTCGCCTCCTACGGTCGAGGTCGGATTTGAGCTCCTCGGGGGCGACATTGTCTTCATCAGCTGAAGCTGACTCGAGGGAGACCTCCTCTCTTGCAGCCGAGGTTGAAGTGCGCGCTCGGGGGAGATCTTATCTCCTACAGCCGAGGTTCTTCGGGGGAGATCTCGTCTCTATCCGAGGTTGGTGCTCGTGTTAGGACGAGGTTCTCCTCCTGTTCCTAACCGAGATTGTTCCGATTGCTCGGGAGAGATCTTATCTCTAGCCGAGGTTGATTCGGTTGCTCGGGAGAGATCTTATCTCTGGCCGAACTTGCTTTCCGGGAGAGATCTTGTCCCTGGCGGAACTTGTTGTTCGGGAGAGATCTTATCTCTGGCCGAACTTTGCCCTCGGGAGAGATCTTATCTCTGACCGACGTTGCGGTTCGGGAGAGATCTTATCTCTGGCCGAACTTGCTTTTCGGGAGAGATCTTATCTCTGGCCGAACTTTGCCCTCGGGAGAGATCTTATCTCTGGCCGAGGTTGCGGTTCGGGAGAGATCTTATCTCTGGCCGAACTTACTTTTCGGGAGAGATCTTATCTCTGGCCGAACTTTGCCCTCGGGAGAGATCTTATCTCTGGCCGAGATTGCGGTTCGGGAGAGATCTTATCTCTAGCCGAACTTGCTGTTTGGGAAGAGATCTTATCTCTGGCCGAACTTTGCCCTCAGGAGAGATCTTATCTCTGGCCGAGGTTGCGGTTCGGGAAGAGATCTTATCTCTGGCCGAACTTGCTTTTCGGGAGAGATCTTATCTCTGGCCGAACTTTGCCCTCGGAAGAGATCTTATCTCTGGCCGAGGTTGCGGTTCAGAAGAGATCTTATCTCTGGCCGAACTTGTTGTTCGGAAGAGATCTTATCTCTGGCCGAACTTTGCCCTCGGGAGAGATCTTATCTCTGGCCGAGGTTGTGGTTCGGGAGAGATCTTATCTCTGGCCGAACTTGCTTTTCGGGAGAGATCTTATCTCTGGCCGAACTTGTTGTTCGGGAGAGATCTTATCTCTGGCCGAACTTTACCCTCGGAAGAGATCTTATCTCTGACCGAGGTTGCGGTTCGGGAGAGATCTTATCTCTGGCCGAACTTGCTTTTCGGGAGAGATCTTATCTCTGGCCGAACTTGTTGTTCGGGAGAGATCTTATCTCTGGCCGAACTTTGCCCTCGAGAGAGATCTTATCTCTGGCCGAGGTTGCGATTCGGGAGAGATCTTATCTCTGGCCGAACTTGCTGTTCGGGATGAGATCTTATCTCTGGCCGAACTTTGCCCTCGGGAGAGATCTTATCTCTGGCCGAGGTTGCGGTTCGGGAGAGATCTTATCTCTGGCCGAACTTGCTTTTCGGGAGAGATCTTATCTTTGGCCGAACTTTGCCCTCGGGAGAGATCTTATCTCTGGCCGAGGTTGCGGTTCGGAAGAGATCTTATCTCTGGCCGAACTTGTTGTTCGGGAGAGATCTTATCTCTGACCGAACTTTGCCCTCGGGAGAGATCTTATCTCTGGCCGAGGTTGCGGTTCGGGAGAGATCTTATCTCTGGCTGAACTTGCTTTTCGGGAGAGATCTTATCTCTGGCCGAACTTTGCCCTCGGGAGAGATCTTATCTCTGGCCGAGGTTGCGGTTCGGGAGAGATCTTATCTCTGGCCGAACTTGCTGTTTCGGAAGAGATCTTATCTCTGGCCGAACTTTGCCCTCGGGAGAGATCTTATCTCTGGCCGAGATTGCGGTTCGGGAGAGATCTTATCTCTGGCCGAACTTGCTTTTCGGAAGAGATCTTATCTCTGGCCAAACTTTGCCCTCGGGAGAGATCTTATCTCTGGCCGAGGTTGCGGTTCGAAAGAGATCTTATCTCTGGCCGAACTTGTTGTTCGGGAGAGATCTTATCTCTGGTCGAACTTTGCCCTCGGGAGAGATCTTATCTCTGGCCGAATTTGCTTTTCGGGAGAGATCTTATCTCTGGCCGAACTTTGCCCTTGGGAGAGATCTTATCTCTGGCCGAGGTTGTGGTTCGAGGAGAGATCTTATCTCTGGCCGAACTTGCTGTTTGGGAAGAGATCTTATCTCTGGCCGAACTTTGCCCTCGGGAGAGATCTTATCTCTGGCCGAGGTTGCGGTTCGGGAGAGATCTTATCTCTGGCCGAACTTGCTTTTCGGGAGAGATCTTATCTCTGGCCGAACTTTATCCTTGGAAGAGATCTTATCTCTGGCCGAGGTTGCGGTTCGGAAGAGATCTTATCTCTGGCCGAACTTATTTTTCGGGAGAGATCTTATCTCTGGCCGAGTTTGCCGCTCGCATTAGGACGAGGTTCTCCTCCTGTTCCTAACACGGCGACTATGGGCTACTGTTCTCCGTTTCTCTTCTTAGGGGCGATTGGGCTCTTCCTTAAGGCTGATTCCTCGCGCCCTCATGGCGGGCTAGCTGGTGGAGTCGCCACCGGAGGTTGCTGTATAGCCTGCAACGCCTCCGTCAGGCCACGGATCTGTCGGACAAGCAGGCCAAACTGCTTCACATCCACCGTGGGTGCAGGTGGAACCTAGGCCGCCGGGGCTGAAGCAGGAACAGACGGGCCTGGACGGGATCGGGTCGCAGAGGCCACCGAACGCCGTGCGGAAGCTCTCCTGGATGGCATTTTCTCTTCGAAAGAGAAAAGGAAGATCTCTGGAGAGGGAAGAGAAGGGTCGCCGAGCACTCCTTTAAGAACAAGGAAACCTCGAAGGTTCATGCCCTTCCTCTAGCGCCAATCTGTTGGTGCAGAAATCCGTCGTCGCTGGAGGTCGCCGAAATCGAGGCCGCTGAGGTCGCCGTCGGGGACCTGCAAAATGAAGTCCCGTCCGGAGCCGGTGGGGGGGTGGCTCCGGCAGGACCCTCCGACGGTCAAGTTAGTTTCCGGCCAACAGTAATGGAGTGCTCGGAATGAGTTCCGAAGCTTAGAGATCGGAGAGCTTAGAGAGTCGAGAGTTCAGAGAGCTTAGAGATGAGGAGGAGAGCTTAGAGAGTCGAGAGTTCAGAGAGCTTAGAGATGAGGAGGAGAGCTTAGAGAGTCGAGAGTTCAGAGAGCTTAGAGATCCTCCGTTGGCGTATCTGGAGGGGTCCTTTTATAGCGGAGCTTAGTTGATGGTGACGGCCATGCCGTCTGGCAGAGAGTCGTCGGGCAGCATGGAGTTCGGTACGGAGAGGACGGCATCGTCCGGTGGATCGTGGGAGCCATACTGGCACGTCGTGGGCCGCATGGAGTCCGGTACGGAGAGGAAAAGCGTCGTCCGGTGGATCGTGGGAGCCATACTGGCGAGTCGTGGGCCGCATGGAGTCCGGTACGGAGAGGAAGGCGCCGTCCGGTCTTGCTGCAGGCGACAGTTCGTCCAGAGGAGTTCGGGCTTGTAACAGAGTTCGGCCGAAGGAGAAACCCGGGAGGAGCTCGGCTAGCTGAAGGGTCGGCCATCTGTAGAGTTCGGCCGAGGGACGATTGCCGAGGAGTTCGACCGCCTGGGCTCGCCTGGAGTCGGTCCGAAAGGAAAATCCGGGGGGAGTTCGGGTGGTCGAACGGGCATCTGGGAGGAGTCCGTCTCCCGAAGAAGTCCTGCCGCTTGGAGTCCAAGGAGCTCGGTCGTCAGGAAGTTCGGCTGGCGGTGGGAGTTCGGCCCGGAGCCTGGCGCTGGGGAGTTCGGCAGCTAGGTAGTTCGGCCCGGACCTTGGCGCAGGGGAGTTCGGCCTCTAGGCAGTTCGGCCCGGACCTTGGTGCAGGGGAGTTCGGCCTCTAGGCAGTTTGGCCCGGACCTTGGTGCAGGGGAGTTCGGCCTCTAGGAAGTTCGGCCGTGGTAGGGGCTCGGCCTGGCGCCTGGCGCTAAAGCTCTTCAGCGGCTACTGGTTGCATTGGGCCGAGCATCGGGCTAGGCTTCGGCAGGAGCGGGATTTATCCCCAACACAAATAAAATTGACCAATCGGAGGCGAACTGATGCAATCATCCAACCCTGGGATCTCAAGGTCGTACTCCGGTGGGATCTCGTACTGAATTCTGATCAGAAAAATATCGTTCGGAATGAGGATGGAAGGGATGGTGCCCGGAATGAAATGCTGATGAGACACGTTCCTGGGCTCAACCTTGGTCGGGAGGGCAGGATCTAGGAAGGTCGGTCCGGATGAGCTCCAAGAATCGACATATTAGGAAGCTTCGGAAGACATACAGATCAAAGTAAACCCCCCCTCCAAAAAATCCCGAAAAGCAGGAAAAAACAAAGTGCAGAAACTTGTACGAAAAAATCGAAAGAATAAGGAGTAAAAGAGGCAAGAGTAATTGACAATAGGTGTTGAGAGGTTGACCTAAGTTGGTTGGGGATGACAAAGAGACGATGGATGCGATGGGAATCGGACGGAGGAACGTCTAGAACTAGGAAAGGTGAAGGGAGGAATTGAAACTCTTGGACGGAAGAAGGAGACTCGGACAAAATGGATTTCAGAGGAGGAAGAATGCCTTAAATAGTTGAAAAGAGGCCCGAGGTGGTTATGATTACGAGTCGCCTTCGGCCGATCTATGTGCGCCTCGTGTCTCACTCATCTTGGTTAAGGAGTGGCAACGGGCAAATCTTTAATTACGTTGTACCTAGGGTAGTTTTGCGGTGAAAAATTTGAAGGACCATTTTCTTGAAGTCTTTTCGAATTTAAAGAGCTTCGATGCCAGCATGGTAAACGCCAAAATGTCTCGTCCTGACGAGCATAGAAATCCAAAAAGAACTTCGGTAGTTGCATCTACACTTTCTTCTTTTGAATTTCAAACTCGGGAGTGGGGGGACTATTATTGGGGGTGAACCCGCTCCTGTCGAAGTTCGGCCAGATATTTGATTGCTGAATGATCCTGTCTGGTAGTGACGATCAAGATTGACCCTTGATCAAATTCGCAAGATCCCTTCAGACCTCGCCCAAATGAGCTTGAATGGCAGGGGTGGCCGAGCTCCTCCACCCCAGGCAATCAGCTTTTTCGGATCGCAAGTCTTTCGAACTTCTCCTTCAGACAGACTTCTCCATCCCAGGCAGGCTCCTTTCGACATTCCTCCAGCCAACCTTTCCTACTTGCAACTCTTTTGAACTTCTTCGATGGTCGAACTCCTCCATCAGTCAGACTCCTTTCGGACTTTATCTTCAACCGAATTTTTTCATTAGTCGAACTCCTTCCGAATCCTTCCAACAGACCTCCTTCCGAATTTCTCTAGCGGACTTCCTTCGAAATTTCTTCAGCAGACTTCCGAACCCCTTTCGACCAAACTTCTTACAGTTGTCTAGAAGAGCCTTCACGCCTACACGGATCCAGCAATCTGTACAGCATGAATCCACTTACATACAGACGATCCTGAAGGAGTCTGAACTCCTCTAAAATTAATAAAACTTGAAGCTCTTTGCCGCCAGTGCCTACATCCTTCAAACTTCAACTATTAAATTTTAACGGACTAGCGCGTCACGACAATGGACACCACTCTCCACAACAAACTCTACGTGGCCTGAACAACCCACTACTTAGCAGTTATGGCTGTCACCATTAGTTTGTTACAGTTTTCGTCCATAAAAGGATCCTCTAGATACGTTTTTCCTAAGCACTCTTCTTCCTCTCGAGACTCTATCACTTTTTTTTTCTGAGCATTTCATTTCTGTTAACCGAAAGAGCTGACTTGATCGTCGGAGGGTCTTACCAGAACCACCACCCCGGTAAGACTTATTTTGCAGGTTGCCGGCGACAACCTCCTCCTCTCCGATTCCAGCATGGATTTTGGTGTTATCACCCCCGACTCTGGTCGAGATTTGTTTTGCAAGTCACCGACGACAACCTCCTCCTCTCTGACTCCAGCGTGGATTTCGGCGTCACCACCTCTGACTCCGGTCGAGACTTATTTTGTAGGTCATCGGCGATGATCTTTTTTCTCTGACTCCAGTATGGATTCCGGCGTCAACCAGATTTTGCACCAATAAAATCAAATCATTGCTGGTTTGCTTGAAATTACAAGAGGACTCATCCAAGTGAAGCATAATTCCTATAAGCTAATGTTAGTGGCGCCATCTACCTTTTCTTTATATCGACCAACAAATCCATGAAGAATCCGTTCATGTTGCTTCTCTTTGGGATACTTGTATCCGTGGGGAGTTGAGAGTATATATGCTTCACTTGGTTATCACAATGCGGCCATATGGTTAATTTCCAATTGTTAAAACTAAATCATTGCTGATTGCGTGAAATCACAAGGTAACCCGTCGAAGGAAAGCATCAGTCTTTTTGAGCTAATATGAGTGGCACTGTCTACCTTTACTTTATATCGACCAACAAATCTACCAAGAATCCATCGTGTTGCTTCACTTCGGACATTTTTATTGCACCCATCTTGTTACTTCTCCCGGTAGCTTGGGACAACGTTCCATAGCAAATTGCTTATAAAAAAACGAAACAAACTTTTACTAAGAAAAAGATCATATAGCAAATTAGCATATAATGATGGTTCTGTGCGTGGCTAAACCTCTGAACCCATCTAAGTTTTCCTTGGACAACCTGCCGTGCTGGCCACCTAAGACCTCACCCTTTTGAACGAGAAACGGCCAGCAGAAACGCCGAAGCCGCTGCTTTGGGAGCATTGGAAAATCCCAAAACCCAAAGGGAATAACATACTTCAATTCCTCTCTGCTGCTACCCAATCAAGATTTAAAGTCACTGATGTCCACAATATAAACAACCACATATTATACATGCCAATCTAGATCGAGAATATGAATATGTAACAATGGGGAGTGAATTGGCTATAAGTTGATGACCAATGTCTCGGCTTTTAATTTGTTCTTCCTATTGGAAGGTGTTATCTTTCTTCGTGCGTGCATCTTCGACTCTCTACGCTCGTGTTGCACATTGTATCAGTGCTCCAGTGGGGGTGTGTGCTGGTTTGCATGCAATGCTCGTACCGATGTAGCGGGTGAGGCTTTTGAGTATTAATTATGCATGATAAGAATGTGAACTTAGGGGTTTAGATTGTGCATTTTACGTGGAAGAATGGTTTTTTTTTTTTTTTTTTTCATGACATTAACAATTTGATTATATTTTACATAAATTTTAAAATATTATTTTTTAAATTTATTATATAAAGTTTGAAATAGCCAATGCATAACCTATAGTTTGATATTATAAAAGAAGGTACGCGTGAACCGTCAACGGTAGTCATTCATGACTAATATTTACATGTTCTGTTACCTATGAAAAAGGTTTTTTTTTCCTCTTTTCCGAGGAGCACCCGAACGAGGGAAAACCCTAACCCGTCAAAGTGGCGCCGGGCGCGACGTGTATTTATGGCGCCGAAAAATTATTTATTTTTTTAAAAGGAAAGAGAACAAAAATCTATTCCCGATTGCTATAATTTTTTATAAAGGGAGCGCAGAGGTCGTAGGAGGAAGGGACAAAAGGAGGCTTTGGCGAGGGTAGTTAATCTCCCTCTCCACCTATTCTCTCCGTCGCAATTCTTATTCTCCTACCATTTTTACCCGCTTCGCCGCGCTTGCAACGCCTCCGGCGTAGGACATAGAGAGGTATAATATAAATTATAGATAGAGAGCGAGAGAGTTTCGCCGCCTCCACCGCTCATACCTCTCTTGTGCTGTGTTCTCACTGAGCTCTCGGCTTCTCTTGCCGCCGAGATTCTTGAACTCTTCTTCTCTTCTTCGCTTGATTCCAATAATCTTCTCCTTGTTCGTGGTTTTGCCGTAGAGAGAAAGTGTGTGAGAGAGAGGGGGGAAGAAGGGAGAGAAGATGAAGTACGTGTTGGTGACGGGGGGAGTGGTAAGCGGGCTGGGGAAAGGGGTGACGGCTAGCAGCATTGGAGTCGTCCTCAAGGCGTGTGGCCTCCGTGTTACGTCCATCAAGATCGGTATTTGCCTTGTCTTTCCTGGAAAAGTCTCGTCCTTGCATGGTTCTTGGGTTCTTTTCTGGAAAAATGTGGAGTCTTTCTTTCCATTAAGATTCCGTTGCGGATTTAGAGGCTTCACCTCCCTTAAGATTGGTTTTTGTTTTGTTTTTCTCTTTGAAACCTCCGTTCTAAACGACCCTTCTGCTCCTTTTTAAGAGAAGAATGCGTGTTCTTTCGAAGGAGTTCGTTTTTACTTGTATAGAGGTTTCACCTCCATCAAGAATGGTTTTTGCCTTACCTTTCTCTTTGAAATTTTTGTCTCGAATGACCTTTTTTTCTCTTTTTTTTTTTTTTACAAGAAAAGAAAGAACCTTTCTTTCAAATTAGTTCTTTTTTAATGGGCAATATTAGTTTTAGTCTCACCCACCTCTTTTGTAATCTCTGTTGGAAATGATACTTTCTTTTATTTCTGTAGGGAGTGTGATCTTTTTTGGTACAGATGTTATCTGTCTTCCGTCCTCTTTGTTGTGATTCCTATTTCGTATAATTTTAACTCTTCTTTCTTGAGAGAAAAATGGTTTTTCTTTCTAATTAGGTCCTTTTGCAGTATGAAGGCCCTAAAAGGTGAAACTAGTTATTTTTCACCGAATAATCTCCTTTAATTGTTTAATGGAGTGGAACTTGCAAGTTTCTGTTTTGCAGATTAGGATCTTTCTCTTGTCGGGGCATTACAAATTTCGGTTATTATTGCCACAGTCTTAGATTAGTACTCTTTGGTCTTTGGGTTAAGAGGCAGTTTTGTATTTTTCGGGATTTCCTTATATTTCATGTATATGTGGTGGCAGTGGTTGTGTGGAACTAGATGTTGCACAAGCCCAGGTAAAATATGGCATCTTTTTGATTTATTTCTTTCTAATAACCCTAGGTTTTGGCTTCCAATATTTTTTTGCCTTTTCCTCGCAGAAATCGTTGCTGTTACTTTTGTTTAGTTATTTTAATTTATACTTTGTCCACAAATTGGCATTTAGAGTGCCCCTTCTTTTAAAATTAGTTTTAACTCAACCAAAGAAAAGAAGGGGCAAAAGTAGGTGGCTTTTTATCCATTTAGTCTTAGACTATGTGCGGAGGAATCTGCTGTTATGGTGCTTTGAATCATCTTTTGTCTCACTGCTTGCCCACTGGGCTGCCGCTTTTACGTCCTTTTGCCTGTCCTGACATGAATTGGAAACAAACATTGGTTTTGATATGTCTTAGATATAGCCGCTTGATTTGTTCATTTATAGAAGTTCTTTTCTCAAGGTTATTAAAATAATTGTACAATCTTCTTTTCCCACTGTTGTTCTGTTGATTAAGTTTTATGTTCTTTATAATATAAAAACTTATCTTCATTGATCCGTCAAATTGAATGGATTATGTGCTGAGATCATTATGCCTTTTCTATCTGTTGTGTCAATGTCCAAACCACTGTGGGTTGACGGAGGACAATCACTTGTTTTCTTTTGTTTTGACGAGGATGACTGATGCTTGGTGTACATAAAACACATGCAGATCCATATCTGAACACTGATGCTGGAACGATGTCCCCATTTGAGCATGGGGAAGTGTTTGTTTTAGATGATGGCGGTGAGGTAAAGAATGCTTCTGAACCTTTCTATGTTCTTCCTTACTATTTTAGATTTCTGAAGGTCTACTTCCCTTCCATATTGTCATTGTCATATTAGTATTTGGCTGAAGATGTCTGTTGAATGGGATGTTTTGGAATCAGTCATGGTTTGATGAGGATTACAATTTTTACCTCTCAATTATGTGATTCTTTTTTTCAAATTCCCCAGAATAAAATTTTGGAATATAATCATTATCATTTGAAGTTTCTCAAAACTATGGGTTGATTACTTGACTTTAAAAAATAAATAAATAAATAAATAAACCCAATGGCTTGTAATTTAAACATTTTTAGTTCCCTTAAAGCCATCTAAGTAAGCTTTTTCTCTTGCTTCATTCTTTCACCATGTTTGGGAAATTCTACATTTTTGCCTGTTGGTAGTAAGGTTTCAGCTATGATGCATTAAAATTGTTGTGCCTTATGTGCTTTTTATATTGAAGGTGGACCTGGATCTTGGAAACTATGAAAGGTTTCTAGATATCAAATTGACTCGTGATAACAATATCACCACTGGCAAGATCTACCAGGTATTCAGTCAATCAGGCTTTCTAGATGTAGATATATTGCATTTTACTCTGAAATCTGGAGTATGATGGACAATTTAATCAGAAAAATTTGAGGTCATTTTTTTTTAAAAAAAAATTTCAATTTAATTGGTAATCACTCTGGCCTTCCATTTTATTTTTGGGGGATCTCTTTACGTTTCCTTTTTCTTTGGGTTGTCTTTGGTGATAGTCTGTCATTGACAAGGAGCGGAGGGGAGACTATCTAGGGAAAACAGTGCAGGTGTGATCATATTGCCAGCATCTTTTTCTTGATCATTTTGTCAGTTGGATGGCTCATGGTTGTCTATATTTTTTTAAGAATTCTGAAGCTCTGTCATCATTCTCTTTTTAAGGTTGTGCCACACATCACAGATGCCATACAAGAGTGGATAGAACGCGTGGCAGCGATACCTGTGGATGGCAAAGAAGGACCTGCTGATGTTTGTGTCATAGAATTGGGTGGAACCATAGGTAAAATGAACCTATAAACTGCTGTTTACTATAAAAGAGAACTTATAAAACAAAATGTTGGTGCTTTTGGAAATAACTGTTTTAAGAATTATAATTTGCATAATATTTCCCACGGTAGTGTGAGTCTGTGGTGCAGGAGCCACAGTTGATTCAAGGAATAATGACAATGGTATTCTGGATGCAGGGGATATTGAATCGATGCCATTTATTGAAGCATTGGGTCAATTCTCTTATCATGTAGGTGAGTCGACTGTGCAGGCACCTGTTAAAAGATGGTCGGTTTTAAAATCATCTTCCTTTATCATACTCTTTTGTAATGAGATTTCTCCTTTTGGTTCCTATTTCAGGTCCTGGTAATTTCTGTCTGGTTCATGTCAGTCTTGTGCCAGTTTTGAATGTGGTTGGTGAACAGGTAAGTTAATGTAAAATAGGTGTGCACTCTCTAAAAATTTTAGCACTCAATTTACATCCTCTTTAAGAAAAATTAGCTTGCATAACCAGTCAATATCCAACTCTTCATCCTTTTAATGGGATATTCAGTTAGGATAATAATATTCTTTTATACCCTTGCAGAAAACAAAGCCAACCCAGCATAGTGTTCGTGGCCTAAGAGGACTCGGGTTGACGCCAAATATTCTGGCTTGTCGTAGTGCTAAGGTCTCCACTCCAATCCTTTCTTTCCCTCCTGCCCCTCTCTTTTTCTTCATTTTGATTCTTTTGTGGCACTTTATGACTAGTCTGTTTGAATTCTTTTGACAGGTGCTGGAAGAAAATATAAAAGAAAAACTCTCACAATTTTGCCATGTCCTGGTATGGTAATCAGCTTAATAGTTGTTGTATATTTTCTGCAATTTAGGTGTGTTTGGAGTAACCCACATGTTAATCAATCAACAACATATTTGCAGGCAGCAAATATCATCACTCTTAATGATGTTACAAATATATGGCACATTCCTTTACTATTAATGGTAGAGTATATTTTCTTTTCTATATTAGTGAATTCTTAGTTTTTCTGGATCATAAAGCTTTTCTTAGTTTGTTCGATATCTCATTTTAAACACTTTTCCCCATAGGATCAGAAGGCACATGAAGCTATTTTAAAAGTACTGAACCTTCACGGGTTTGTCCAATACACTCAACCCATTTTATGTTATTTCTGTTAAAATTCAGCATTCTGATTCATTCATTCAGGATATCCAATCTGTAGAAGGCACTAATAATTTCTTTGTTGTCTTGTTGCTTTATCATTGATGTATGTAGAGTTGCTCAACAGCCAAAGTTGGAGGAATGGACGGATAGAGCTAAACTCTGTGATGCATTGCATGATCCAGTTAGTTGCTTTGCTCTCTCTCTCTCTCTCTCTCTCTCTCTCTCTCTCTCTCTCTCTCTCTCATATGCATGCCTGCTTGCTTGTTTATTTGCTTGAGGGTGGTGGTTAGTTTGGCTGGTGATTTATAATCTTTTCGGTAACTTTTCAGGTTAGGATTGCCATGGTTGGAAAGTACACTGGTCTTTCTGATTCTTATCTCTCTGTATGGAAGGTGATTATGCATGTCATTCACCAATACATATTCTTTCTCCTTTTGTGTTGGTGATTTAATTGGCTAGAACTTAATCAAACATGGTTTCCACTATTCATGTGCACTTGTCTTTATTCCAACTATTAAAAGGATATGAATAGAGACTAGAGTGCTCCTCTTTCTCTCTCTCTCTCTCTCTCTCTCTCACACACACACACACACACACACACACACATGTTTTCCACTTTTCCCCTCTTCTAACCGACTAAAAGCAAAACTTAACTGATGTGCTCTAGTATTGACACATGCATGCTGTACTTTAAATGCTGAAAGACTATCTTTTCCTTTAGGATGAATTATGAGTTCCAATGCCTTGTGTTATCCTATACATATGGTGGATTCTGTATTGTTTTATTTTAGCATTTTGCTGTATTTTGTGTTTTAAGTAGACTATTTTATCTACTGGCTTGGCTATCACATAATGCAACTGCATCATACATGCAACAACTCCAATGCTGCTCTACTTCGGCCCATTTTACTTCTATCCTTAGCTTTATAATAGGCTTTGTGCTGCACATGTTATTGATGTGCGCATGAACCACCAGAAAATTTCCAGTATTCAGTCTGTCTTTGTCAGTTAATATGGTAGACCGTTGGAGAATACTCATGCAAGTGCTGTATGTTTTATTTTATGTAACAGCTGTCACAATGTTTTCCCTATACAGATTTGAGTTGCAGTAAATTCAATGCTTATTTTTCCAAAATAGCCTGGCCAGTGGGCAATATGTTCTTGCTGGCATGCATGCGCACACTTGCAAAAATGGTTGCCATTTTTTTCCTGCACTGTTTTTCCATGATGCTTTTTATCCTCTATCTGTAATATCATTAAATCTTGTTTCTGCACTCCCAACCTCGTGTGATGGATCCTCAGTAAGTCTTGCACCTTCTCGGATTCATGTTTCCATATAGTTTACCCATTTTGTCAGATAACATTTCTAAGTATCTCGTATTTATCAAATTAATCATAGCTTTTGATTCCATGATTTGGATAAGTTATTTCAGAATTATTCTGCAAATGTTTATGAGAAGATTTTTAACAATCAAGGTTCCCCTCCAACTTGGCATTCCCATGCCAAGCAGATGCGCTGTGAAGTTCATTGGACATTCAACAAAAGTTGTGTTCAGACTGTAAAACAAGTTTGTGTCCTTTCTTCCCCTGTCTTGAGGCCTCACAACTGAGCAACTCCTTTTGATTTAGTTCCTTGACATCCTGAAATGAACTTTTGATGAGATTTTGTTTTTCAGTCTACTAGATTCAGATGGTAGAACCATAAATCTAGTTTTTAAGGATTCAATTTTGATTAGGTAGCTGCCAGCACAAAGTACACCTTAATAATAAATTATCACATAATTACTCTTGTAGATGGTTAATTTTAGATGCACCAAATATAAGGGGATGGGGGGCTATCCAGCTGTGGATTTCATTTTATCAAATCTAACTCCATTTCAAACTAGCAAGCCTCAATTCTTATGTACAAAATTGGCTTTATGGATTTAATGATGACTCATTGGAGTTTGAGGATGTATCACAACAAACTCAACCTGACATCAACCTTCCAAACTGCTGCTGAATTATGCGCTAATGCAAGTCTGTGAAAAAGGGGAGAGAGTTCTGCCACAAAGCCTTTACCTTATTAATTACATAGTGAAGTTCATGCAGCTGGAAATGACCCTGTAAGGTTCTGCAACACTGGAAGACTCTCAGACAAAAAGGGTATGAAGTAAGGTTTGACATGGGGAACTTAGTTCACCTCTTAGGCAAAAATTATAAGCTGTGATACTAAAAGCAAATCTTATATTCTATGGTCTTTTCTCTTTTCACATTCTTAAACATTTTTAAATTTTCCCTCCCAAGGTTTGACAAAAGGAGGGTTGACGTTGATGGACAAGAAAACGGGGAAAGGAAATCAAATTGTACAACATAGTTGTAGCAAGAATCAATAGATGGGAGGTGCTTGTTGGCTATTCTTATTCCTTTTAGTATATCGGCATTGTCCTTGATTTTTAACTATAAAGGTGCTTATTAGGCAACTAACTTACCCAGCCAAATAATTCCAAGTTGATTTTAATCCTGGAACAATTTATGTTTGACCTTTAATAGTAAAAGCACCCCATGCACCTAAGAAAATAGCCTATCAATAGTATTTTTTTTCTTTTTCTTTTTCCTTTTGGTCCAAAGTCTTGGTTGTACCTGCAAGTTTGGGGAAAAGGATAGAGGAGTGAAAGAAAAATAGAGGTTGCTGGATTTACTTTTTATTGAAGAATGAGATTATTAGTACGTATCATGTATATTAATTGTTTATGTTTGTGGTTCCTCTATGTTCACATAAATAAAATACAGTATTGACTAAACATAAAAGTAAGGATGTATTCGGTGCTGATATATCTCTTTTTTACGTGCTTTTGAGGTCAACATGAGTTGCCATCAGTTTATGCATAGTATTGCATACTCTTATGGATGAACAGGTGCATTTATTGATGTATCTGATATTTTCAGATGTTTTGCTTCTCGTAGTTCGTATATGGTTGTTAACTTATTCTCTTCTGAACCTGGTTGCAGGCTCTTTTGCATGCTACGGTTGCTTGCCATAAGAAACTTGTGGTGGAGTGGGTTCCATCTACCGATCTCGAAGACAATACTGCAAAGGAGGTCAGTCTATTACTTTAGCTCTTTCCTTTTGTTGTTCTGTATTGAAGATTAATAGATGTTTTCCTTATATAGGCACCTGATGCTTATAAAGCTGCTTGGAATCTATTAAAGGTGAGCACTGTTTTTGTGGTACTTGTCTAACATTCAAAATAACACAAATTATTAAGATTTCTTAACTATATCCAGTATTTGTGTTAAGTTATGTGGCTTCGCTTTAGTCATCTGAATAATTTCTCAGTTCAGGGTGCAGATGGCATATTAGTTCCTGGAGGTTTTGGAGACAGAGGAGTGCAAGGGAAAATTCTTGCTGCGAAATATGCCCGTGAGAATAATGTTCCATACCTTGGCATTTGTCTGGGAATGCAAATTGCTGTGATTGAGTTTGCTCGTTCTGTTATGAACTTGTGGGATGCGAACAGCACAGAGTTTGACCCTGATACAAGAACTCCATGTGTTGTTTTTATGCCAGAGGTAATTAATTTTGGGACCATCTTCTGCTGTTCTTTGTCAATATCTTTGCCCTACAAATCCTTGAAATTGCATTTGCAGGGCTCCAAAACTCACATGGGTGGGACGATGCGTCTTGGATCAAGGAGGACATATTTCCAGGTTACCGACTGCAAAGCTGCAAAGTTGTGAGCACCATCATATGCCCTGAAATTATCATGTAATGTGTGATTTTGAAGTTCACCTGTTGTTTTAATTGGGTATTTGATTCTTGAGTTGCACCATTTCTTTGTTAGGTATGGCAATGTTAGCCATGTAGATGAACGGCATCGACACAGATATGAGGTTTGTTTAATGAAGTTTCTTATTATAACAATAAGTCAATTTTTGTTATGAGATTCTTATATTCTGTAAAGCTGCAGGTGTCCCAGGGCTAGTCTTTATGTTATTATTTCTTTCTTTAATGATCATAATGATTAATTTGTTCACAGGTCAATCCTGATGTGGTTCCAGAATTTGAAAGTGCTGGCCTTGCATTTGTTGGTAAGGATGAAACTGGAAAACGTATGGAGGTATGCACCTGCAAATCTTTGCTCTCGAATTTGTAATTTCTTTCTCACCCAAATTTCCAATGGTTATCCTTTTTATGTTGCATGTTGTTGCAGATTATTGAGCTGCCTGCCCATCCATACTTTGTTGGTGTTCAATTTCATCCAGAGTTCAAGTCAAGACCTGGACAACCCTCAGCGCTTTTCTTAGGTAATGCTTCATTTCCAATGTTGTCAACTTTCTGTGATGCAGTATACTTATCTTGCTCTCAGGTAGTGCAACCCACCAAATCCTGAAGAGTTCTCATCTGACTCGTTCTCCAATGCATTCTTTAACTTACATTTAAGAAGTCTACCTATTCTTGGCCTAACGTTTTTCCTTTTCTGGTTAATGCCTGGTTGATGTGTGTTTGTGTGTGTGTGTGCATTTGTTTCTAATACTTTATGTGAATTAGCAATGCTAATCTTTAAAATATTCTTGTTCCTAAATCCCCTTAAGGTCGTTTTTATTCTTTTGCTTTGTCCTGTCTTCTGATATATAATTTGTGGCTTTTGTGAACATGTATTTCCAATTGTGTACTTGATGTTGATGGATGCACAACTAGCATCTTTTTCTCTGGTTGAGCTGTTGATCATTGAAGATGCTTGGTCGGATGCTGCTTGTTTTTTTTTTTTAATCATTATAGCTGTGAGTGCTGTCCTAGCTGGTTTGCTGCTCCCCATTTAGTAAGACTGTTGCATATAATAGTACCATGTCTTGCTTAAGGATGCTGCTTGTTTTCTTTTATCATTACAGCTGTGAGTGCTGTCCTGGCTGGTTTGCTGCTCCCCATTTAGTAAGGCCGTTGCATATAATAGTACCATGTCTTGCTTAAGGATTCTAGCCGATAGTCTCAAATTTATTGAACCACTTGAGTCTTCTTCATGGCATGATGCAGTTCCTGATACTCTCCATTTTGATCATGTCAAAAGGCAAGATGTGCTCTAAACTTGCAGAATGAAGTTTATTGCTTTATGAATGCCTTAAAACAGTTAGAATTTACTACGAGGCTTGGGTTCAGAGTTGTCTATGTAACAGTAACGAATTGCAGCTGGGCATCAAACACCCAGTTGAATATAACACATCTTTTCCCCTGATCTCAACATCTTATCAATCCCTTTTCCAACTGATCTGTTGGACCTGGTAATGATACCATTTATGATGTTTTTTTTTTTTAAATTTTAAGTAAATGATAATTTTAATGAGTTTTTTCCGTTGATGTGTAGCTTATAGGGCAATTTCTTTTTTCCTTGTTATTAATACACAAGGTTCATTTAGTAAACACACGACGGCCTGTTACAGTTCTGTTTTTCATATGCATGCTTACTTCTGGGTGTTGTTTCAAAGGTCCAGCGTGCATCTTTTTTCGGAACTGATAGTATATTCTTTACATGCAATATTTTTGGTTATGCCCTTGTTTTGGATTGCTTCAGATGAGTATCAGGACTTTTTTCAACTTAATACTGCGAATATGTAGGATTACTAAATTTCATCTTATTGAACCATTGTTTCTTAAATACCTGTAATGGAATATTCTGCAGGACTAATAGCAGCCTCATGTGGGCAATTGGATGCATTGCTGCAAAATCCCAGCCACCTTAGGAAGCCCATCCCAGAAAGAATTTCAAGCAATGGTGTTTTCTTACCGAAGGTCTATCAAAATGGACATAAAAAAGGACATGCGCACAAGCCTGCCAAGAGCCTGGTGAATGGAAACTACTATTCAAACGCTAATGGTGTGCATGTCTAATGCTGGCCAGTTGACATGGGTTTTGTGTCTTTTGCTCTTGAGGTTTTATTGTCAATTTTGTTTCTTCTGGATTGGATTTGCCTCCAGAGTCAATCGAGAAGAGAGAGACCTAAACTCGAGAGACTGCTGCAAGAATTAAGCCTGTTCCAGGGTTTTAACATGGAACAGCCTTGTACTTTCTTGCAAACAACTGGGCTTGAGGGTTGTTTTTTTGTGGTTTCATCTCTTGATAGGTTGAGAAATGCTGGATCTTGTTGGTGGGGACTTTGCTACCTTAACATGTACATTGACAACTAGTTTTTGCAGTATCTGCTTATATTTCCTGCTACAGACTCCTTTGACCCGTCAAATTGAATGGCTGCATTATGTATGCGATGATGATCACCAATCTTGGGTATTCCATGCTTCATGGGCATCCCTCAGCTGGAGCCTTGATTATTTTTCTTATGAAATAAGTTCGGGAGTTCGCTTAATCTTGAACCATGCATGTAACAGTTTGGGACTTCAGCTGATGAAAATTCTGCAGTTGGTTTTAGCTTCAGTTAGGGATGGATGCAATACCCAAGAGGGTGGTGCGCGCGCGCCTCTGGTTGCACGTAAACTGTATCATTTGTAGAGGCAAATCATTAAGGTTGCTATTCACTGGTTTTTTGTTTTGTTATAGCAACAAACTGTGCAATTTCAGTTTCAAAAAGAACATCACAAAAGCTGCCCCATGGTTTAGAACCAATGGTATTTGCGGGCCGGCGATAACTTTAATCCTGTTTCATTCAGCGCCTTGGGTTATCTGGGGTTCAAACCTGCAGACCTGGTATGAGTTGGTGTGCCTGCATGTATGTTCATATATAAAGTCTTATACTTCTGCCATATATATTTTTGACAAAGATTGTTCTTGATGAATCGGTTAGCTTCTCTCTTTCAAACGTTTAATTCTTTCTTTTCCTTGTCGTTGCAAGTTACCATCAATTTGATCTTGCTTTCAGGCATCATAGGATATCAACTGACAGTACTGACGATTGTCTCAAGAAATCTTTAATTATGCAGATTTTTTATGCGTTAAAGAAACCTTCGGGGACCATTAACCTTTCCATCAGTTCAAGAGAAAGACCACCAAAACACCATCATTCATCGGTGATGCATGGAAATAATTCATGGATGGATCTTTTTCATGATGCCATCTTTTTATTAAATCACCGGCCTATGGATTTTTCTCCTCTAATTAAATTTTTCTTTCCCTCCACAAGATTACTGAATGCAATATATGAGGCATCTTTAAGTCGTCCCAACCGAGGTATGACCACTTAATTTACAGCCTTAAAAACCATGATAAAATTATAGAGGAGAACGTCATAAACCCAGGGAAAGCAAGAAGATGTTCCGCCACTGCTTACATATTCAAATCCTCTTTTCTTTTTCTGTCACGTCCGACCCAATAATTCAAGCCAGGCATCCGACAGACGGCCGCACATTCGTACGATTTAATCCCATCGAATATGTAAGACCCGCCTTTTACTAAACAATTTATTATCACAATTCAACTCAAGCAGTGGTAAAAGTAATTTTTTTAAAATTAAATAAAAATAAAACTAATAATAATGTTGTTGGAGATAAATTCCGCTTCCGCCGAAGTCCCAGCCTAATGCAATCAGTAGCCGCAGAAGAGCTCCTTGGATGCCCAGCGGACGAGTCTTAGCCGAACCCTTACAGCCGGCCGAACTGCTCAGCCGATCGAGCTCCTTCGGACTTCTCAGCGGCCGAATTCCTCAGCGGTCGTCCTTCGGCCGAACTTCTAGCGACCGAGCTCCTTTCGAACTCTCAGCGGCCGAACCTTAGCCGCACTCCTCCAGCCAGATGCTTATGAGAGCCCAACTCCCCTCCAAGCTTCCTCTTCGGTTGGACTTCTTTGGGAGCTGGACTCATCCCAGACACCCTTCGGACGGACTTTTTCAGGAGCCGGACTCCTCTATGGCACCCCCTTCGGCCGACCGAGCTCCTACCGAACTCCCCAGCGGTCGAGCCTTAGCCGCGTACCTCCAGCCAGACGCCTATGGGAGCCGAACTCCTTCCAAGCTTCCTCTTCGGGAGTCTGAACTCCTCCGAAATGGGCACACGATGAAGGCCTTCAACCCTTCATTCGACTGGCTCTGCAGCCATTACTATCAGTCCACCGCAAGCTCTACAGCCATCACCATAAGTCCGCCGTAAGCGATAGCGACCCGCTATCAAGCGGCGATGGCTGTCACCATCAACCCGCCGCACACGGCACCTTTCCGTGAGACTAACTCCACCGAACCTCGAGCGACCCGTCAGCACGCGGCTGCAGCTGTCACCATCAAGCTTCGCTACAAAAAGGACCCTCCAGATACGCTAAACTCTCTGATCTCTAAGCTCTCATCTTCTTCTCTAAGCTCCGAAAATCATTCCCGAGCACTTCATTCTTGTTGGCCAAAGCTGACTTGATCGTCGAAGGGTCCTGCCGGAGCCACCCCCCATAGGCTCCGGACGGGACTTTGTTTTGCAGGCCCCCAGCGGCGACCTCAACTGCAGCGGACTCCGACGACGATCAGTTTCTGCGTCAACAAATATCTTCAGCACTGTTAACCAACTAAATAAAGATTTAGAACAATAATTATGAAATAATTCTGTTTGAAAGAAAATAAACTAAACAATTTGCCTAAGTCCTAAGCTCCTCACTGATCAGTTCCCAGCCCAGCAGGATCTTCTGGATCTAAAAAATAAAAATAGAAAAAAGATGTGAGCTTTATGGACTCAGTAAATTTACCAATCATCTTTGAAGGATCAAGCATAAATATTTTTCTAAATATAATAATTAAATAATAATATATATCAAGATATCTTTAATTTAAAATATTGTCATGTCCATCAGAAAAAAATTTCTCTCTTAGTCTTTGATGACTACGGCCATGATTAGTCCCGTGACAAGACCCAAGAAAAACTAGCCTCTAAACGAAGAACATCCGTGGGGCTGGCTAGGCCCACAAGGGAACTAGTTCTAGTTCACACGGCTACAATTCGCCCCATGATAAGGCAAAGAGATTAGTCCTAAATGAAGAATACCTGAACCATCGGCGTGCTACCAGTGATCAGTCCCACTGACTAGGTTCACAAGAACTAACTCTGCCAGCGATCAGCTCCGACTGATTAGGCCCAAGAGGAATATGTTTCTGATATGTGGCTAACGATCAATCCCATTGGCTAGATCCAAATCATAGTCTAACTAGAGAGTTTTCTCCTACTTTTATTTCAACCACTTTTCATAAATAAATAAAAATAAAAATATTTATTTTTATTACAGTATCAACTTAATTTTTATATATTTCAAAGAGCAATGAAAGTAATTTTCATTCAAAATTTCATGTATCGATGGACAGATATAATTTTTTTTTAAATACCACATAATTTTAAGAAAATGCTATGCAATTTTCAAGAAACCTTCTCTTTCAAAATTATCACATGTAATAATGACATCATATTTGATCCAATTTTTCTCAAATCAATTTTTATTAGTAAATTCATAATTTTAAAATTTAATAATTTTTAATTATTTATATATGAGAATCTAATTTTAAAATATGTACATATACATAAAAATAATTTAGAGATAAAAGAAAACTTATCTGTTGATCAGATCCAAAATTTCTACGATAATCTTAAACTGATCTCTAGATTCGGTGTTTTTATGGAGGTGCAGACTCTATCATATCAAATAATTTAGTTAATCTCTAATTTTGAAAATCATTAAGATAAATAAAAAAATCTTTTAATCTAGTCTATGCCCAGTCTAGATTTTGAATCAATTTCTAAATTAGATTCATATGACGGGTTAACTTAGATTTGATTAAATTGGGTCCAAACTAATTAAAACACCTCAAATTTAATTTAACCCATTCTCTCTCTCTCTCTCTTTTTCTTTTCTCCTCTTTGTTTCTTCTCAAGAGCGAACCACGGTCTTCTTCTCAGGCATCATCGAACGGTCGGAGAAGAAAAGGGCTGGTGGGGGAAGCAACGCGATAATGGCCAGAGGTGCAATCGATCGAGGATCCCATCGATGAAAGCTCTACCCTAAAGCTAGAAAGAAGAAAGAAGGGGAAAGAAAAAGGGATTATCGATGACGGTGGTGGCGACAGCAGCAATCGACTGTCAAAATCGATGATCTCTCCCTCCGAAAATCTTTTGCCATAGGTACGCTAGGGTTTGAACTTGGGATTAGGATTCCTAGGAAAGAAATCTAGGATTTAGGTTTGGGATTTTCTTCGTAAGGATTTTAGGAGGAGTTTTAGGGTTTAAATAGAGAGAGGAGGAGGCCTTGTCGGTGTATTTTCCTCAAATACATCTTCTCCTCATGGCACGGATCGACTCAGAATAGGATTTCCTATTCCGATCGATCCTGACTCTTTCTTCTTCTTCTTCTTTTTTACGGACTGGTTCTCACATTCTCCCCCTCTTAACAAAAATTTCATCCTCAAAATTTGACATACCTGGATCGAGAAATAGATGGGGGTATTTGGCTCACATTTCTTCTTCCAATTTTCAGATAGCTTCTCATTTTGTATGGTTGCTCCATTGAACTTTGATATAAGGAATAATACGTCGTCTTAAAACTTGATCTTTTCTATCAACGATCTGTATTGGCTGCTCCTCATAAGATAAATCTTCTCTGAGTTGAAGTGGTCCAAACTCTATCACATGGCTAGGGTCTGGTACATATTTTCTTAACATAGAAACATGAAAAACATTGTGTGCTCCGATAAGAGAGGGTGGTAAGGCTAGACGGTAGGCAACCATTCCAATTTTTTCCAAGATCTCAAAGGGACCCACATATCTAGGGCTTAGTTTTCTGCGAACTCTAAATCTCATCACTCCTTTAGTGGGAGATACTTTGAGGAATACGTGATCTCCCACTTGAAATTCTAGTTCTCTCCTTCTATTTTCAGCATAACTCCATCAAAAATTTTCTTTAATATCTCTATACATTTTTGTACCTCCAGGATGTACTGTATATGTAAAGTTATGAGCTTTCATCGTAATTTTTTTTTTAATTCTACATTATTTGGAACACATAATCTATTGCCAAATTTTAAGGTTCCATCCTCATGAATTTTAAATTCAGATGTCACATTGAATTGTATTTGATCTCTGATCTTTTGAAGTCTCAAATCATCCATCTGTGACGCTTTGATTCTATTAATTAAGGTAGGTTGTACCCTAAATGCAGTGAACAGGGCTTCAGATTTATGCAGCCATACCTCAACATCCAATCTTTCTAAATCCTGCAAAATATGCCTCTGAGAAATGATCAGCATTGCTATACCATCCACTGAATTTTTGCTTAAAGCATCTGCCACTACATTTGCTTTTTCCAAATGATAATTTATGGTCAGATCATAATCCTTAATCAGCTCTAACCATCGCCTTTGTCTTAAATTCAGCTCCTTTTGGGTGAAGATATACTTGAGGCTCTTATGATCTATAAAAACTTCACATGATACTCTATATAAATAGTGCCTCCATATTTTTAGAGTAAAGACTACTGCTGCCAGCTCTAAATCATGAGTTGGATAGTTCTGTTCATATGATTTAAGTCGCCTTGATGCATAAGCTACCATCTTTCCGTTTTGCATAAAAACACATCCTAACCCTTTTTGAAAGGCATCACTAAAAATAGTAAACCCTCATTTCTCATATGGTAGGGTAAGGATAGGAGCTGACACCAAACATCTTTTTAGTTTTTGAATTTTTTTTTCATATTCTTCTGTCTATTCAAATTTGTTCCTTTATAAGTCAACTGGGTCAAAGGCAATGCTATGCAAGAGAATCCTTTTACAAATCTCCTATGATATTCGACTAATCCAAGAAAACTATGAAGTTCTATTACACTAGTAGGTTGTTTTCAGTTCATAATCACCTCTACCTTCATTGGGTCCATCGATATATCTTCTTTAGAGATTATGTGTCCGAAGAAGAAAATACTTTCTAGCCAAAACTGATATTTTTTTAACTTTGCATATAGCTTTTGCTTTCTCAGTGTCTGTAATACTATCCTCAAATGCTTTTCATGATCTTCTGGACTCTTAGAATATACCAGAATGTCATCAATAAATACTACCACACATTGATCCAAATAAGGCTTGAATACTTTATTCATCATGTCCATAAAGGTTGCAGGAGCATTCGTTAATCCAAAAGGCATAACTAAAAATTTGTAATGTCCGTATCGAGTTTGGAAAGCTGTTTTAGATATATCGTCCATCTTAATTTTTAATTGATGATATCCGGATCGAAGATCAATTTTTGAAAATATCTGAGCACCCTAAAGCTGAACAAAAAGATCATCTATCCTTGGTAGAGGGTACGTCAACTTGTTCAACTCCCGATAGTCAATGCACAGTCTCATACTTCCATCCTTTTTTTTAACGAAAAGTATCAGAGCACCCCATGGAGAGACACTAGGCCTAATAAAGTCTTTATCAAGAAGTTCTTGGAGTTGCTTCTTGAGCTCTTTCAATTTAGCTAGTGCCATATGATAGAGAGCTTTAGAGATAAGTCCAGCATCGAGTGTCAAATCAATTGAAAATTCTATCTCCCTATTAGGAGGTAATTCTGGAAGATCTTCTGAAAAAATATCAGAAAATTTTCTTACTATAGGTATATTTTCTATCTTGATCTCCTCCTGTTGAGTATCTACAATACTGACCAAATATCCCATACAATCCTTTCTTAACATTTTACAAGCCTGCATGACTGATATAATTTTTATAGGAGTATTCATTCCTTTGCCAGAAAAATTGAGTGGTGTCTGTCTTGGAATCTGAATGGTCACTCTCTTCCTAAAGCGATCGACCGTGGCATGATATGAAGCAAGCTAATCCATCCCTAGGATTATATCAAAATTTCTTATCTCTAGAACCATCAGATCGGATGCAAGATCATGATCTCCAATGCTCACAATATAAGAGGGGAAAAACATATCTACCATGATGACACTCTCACTCGGAGTAGATACACACATCTCATCCTCCAAGAGCACAAACCTAAGACAAATCTTTTTAACAAATTCGATTGAAACAAATGAATGAGTAGCCCTGAAATCAAATAAAATACAAACATGTACAGTCTCAACTTTGATAATACCTATGAATTTTAATTTTAATTTTTTTTAAATTACGATAATGCATAAAAGATTGTATAACCTTAATTTTAAATAAAGTTGTAAGGAGTTTTTGGGGTACTTGCTACTACAGCATTTGATGTCTCCACATCCTGCTGAGTCATAGCATAAATACAAGCCTGGATCTTTGGTTTTGGTGGTTCTCCTTATCCTGAGGGTTGACTCTGATGAGTGGTTGGTGCTCCAAAAGTAGGTGGTCTAGGTGTACTCTGAAAAGGCTGTCGATACCCAGGATTTTATGATCGAGGATAGTTCACCACTTTATGGCCCTGTTGGCCACAATTAAAACAGACTCCAAAAAACCAACGATAATTTTGTTCCAGATGGATGCCTCCACATCGACCACACTGAGGTTCTTTCTTTGATTGGTCACCCTTTTGCTGAGTTTCTTGGCACTTGGATTGTTTGCCAGGATAACTGCTAGGTTTTGATCTCTTCTTCTGTTGTCGCTCCCTTTCCTGTTGAATATTATTATTTTTTTGCTCCATAATTTTTGCTAAATTGATAACCTCTCGATATGTAGTCAACTGCATCGGTCTCACTCCCGCACGAATTCTGGGCTTCAACCCATTTTCAAATCTCCGAATCTTGATATTGTCAGTTGCCACAAGATCTGGAGCAAAGTGAGATAGTTCAATAAATTTAGCCTCATATTGGGCCACGATCATATTTTTCTGTATCAACCTGGTGAACTCACTTTTCTTCACAAATTTGAGACTCTCAAAAAAGTACATATCCATAAACTTCTGGCAAAAAATCTCTTAAGTGACTAGCCCATCAGTCCCTCGTTGTCTTTTGATGGCTTCCCACCATTCAAATGCTTCTCCCTGTAGCTGATAAATGACAAAACGAACCTTTTCTTGATCAGTGCATTCCATACTAACGAAGGCTTTTTCCATCTTTTTGAGCCATTTTAATGATTCAATAGGATCCGTAGAGCTTTCAAAAGTTGGTAGTGAAAGTCTCTTGAATTCCATTATTCCTTATTCTGACCTTGACGACTGGCCTCCTCTATGCACCAATCCAGTTAATGCTTGTATAAGGACTGTCATCAGATCTTCAGTGTTGGTTTTTTTGTAATTATTATTTTGGACATTATTCAGCTGATAGAAAGAATTTGTATTTTGGCTCTCGCCCTATTCTGATGATGGATGACGAGTAAATCTAGATACCCTGATAGCTTGAGAAGTGGCACAAGCTTGAGAAGCTCCAATTGCATGAGAGACACTATCGGTTTGAGAGGCACTGAAAGCTTGAGAGACATGACCGTCCCGATAAGTGCGACGCACACTAGCCGCATGAGAGTCCTCCATAGAGTCAGACAGCCATCCAAGATGGTTGTGAGCCATCACAATCTGAAAAGGAAAAATAATTTTTTTAATATATTTTTTGACTATTAATATTTATAATTATCCAAATATTTCTAAATTTCTATCCCCACTCTCACTATTTAACTTATTTTATTTTATTAGATCTTATAAACCTAGCTCTGATACCATAAAATCTATCACGTTTCGATCCAATAACTCAAATCAGGCATCCGACAGATGGCCGTACACTCATAAGATTTAATCTCCTCAAATATGCAAGGCCTGCCTTTCACTAAATAATTGATTATCATAATTCAAATCAGACAGTGGTCAAAATAATTTCTCTAATATTAAATAAAAATAAAACTAATAATAATATCTTTAACACTGTTAACCAACCAAATAAAGATTCAGAATAATAATTATGAAATAATTCTATTTGAAAGAAAATAAACTAAATAATCTGCCTAAGTCCTAAGCTCCTCACTGATCAGTTTTCAGCCCAGCAGGATCTTCTGGATCTGAAAAATAAAAATAGAAAAAAGGTATGAGCTTTATAGGCTCAATAAATTTACCAATCATCTCCGAAGGATCAAGCATAAATATTTTTTTAAATATAATAATTAAGTAATAATATATATCAAGATATTTTTAATTTAAAATCTTGTCATGTCCATTAGAAAAAAATTTCTCTCAGTCCTCGATGACTACGGCCACGATTAGTCTCGTGACAAGACTCAAGAGAAACTAGCCCCTGAACGAAGAACATCCGAATCGTCGGCGTGCTATCAGTGATCAGTCCCACTAGCTAGGCCCACAAGAAAACTAGCTCTAGTTTACACGACCATAATTCGTCCTATGATAAGGCAAAGAGATTAGTCTTAAACGAAAAACATCCGAACCATCGGCGTGCTACCAGTGATCAGTCCTATTGGCTAGGCCCACAAGGACTAACTCTGCCAGCGATCAGCCCCGACCGACTAGACCCAAGAGAAATATGTTTCTGACATGTGGCCAACGATCAGTCCCATTGACTAGACCTAAATCATAGTCTAACTAGAGAGTTTTTCTCATACTTTTATTTCAACCACTTTTCATAAATAAATAAAAATAAAAATATTTATTTTTATTACAGTATTAACTTAATTTTCATATATTTCAAAGAGCAATGAAAATAATTTTTATTCAAAATTTCATGTATCGATGGATAGATATAATTTTTTTAAAATACCATATAATTTTAAGAAAAAGCCATGCAATTTTCAAGAAATCTTCTCTTTCAAAATTATCACATGTAATAATGACATCATATTTGATCCAATTTTTCTCAAATTAATTTTTATTAATAAATTCATAATTTTAAAATTTAATAATTTTTAATTATTTATATACAAGAATCTAATTTTAAAATATATACATATACATAAAAATAATCTAGAGATAAAAGAAAACTTATCTGTTGATCAGATCCAAAATTTCTACGATCGTCTTAAACTGATCTCTAGATTCGGTGTTCTTACAGAGTTACAGATTCTATCATATCAAATAATTTAGTTAATCCCTAATTTTAAAAATAATTAAGATAAATAAAAAAAATCTTTTAATCTAGCCTATGACAAGTCTAGATTTTGAATCAATTTCTAAATTAGATTCATATGATGGGTTAACTTAGATCCGATTAAATTGGTCCAAACTAATTAAAATACCTCAAATTTAATTTAACCCATTCTCTCTCTCTTTTTCTTTTTTTTCTTCGTTTCTTTCTTTTCTCCCCTCTGTTTCTTCTTAAGACCGAACTACGGTCTTCTTCTCAGGCATCACTGAGCGGCCGGAGAAGGAAAGAGCTGGCGGGGAAGCGGTGCAATAATGGTCGGAGGTGCGATCGATCGAGGACCCCACCGATGAAAGCTTCATCCTAAAGCTAGAAAGAAGAAAGAAGGAAAAAGAAAAAGGGATTACCGATGATGGTGGTAGCGATAGCAGCAATCGACTGTCAAAATCGATGATCTCTCCTCTGAAAATCTTTTGCCACAAGTACGTTAGGGTTTGAACTTGGAATTAGGATTCCTAGGAAAGAAATCTAGGATTTAAGTTTGAGATTTTTTTCGTAGAAATTTTAGAAGGAGTTTTAGGATTTAAATAGAGGGAGGAGGCCTCAAATACATCTTCTCCTCATGACATGGATCGACTCGGAATAGAATTTTCTGTTCTGATCGATTCTAACTCTTTTTTTCTTTCTTTCTTTCTTCTTCTTCTTCTACTTCTTTTTCTTTTTCTTTTTCTTTTTTTTTTTAACGGACTGGTTCTCACATTTTTCACAATATTCCTCTTTACTCGGTGCATTGAACTGACGATTCTCTAAAGATAGGATGGTCGAGCTCCCATTTCCAAATCAGGCGAGCGCGTACTCTCTAAGCTACCCTTTTCTGGTTTCATGACAATACCGTCGTCTTCCTTCTTTCCGACCAATATACTACTCTATGGCTTCGAATTCTCTGCTAAACCATCGACCGCTCTCATTCATCCATCCATCCCATTGCAGCTTTTGTACCCAATCATTGAAGGAATAATGAACCAATATCGTCATATCACTTGGAAATTTCCAGGTGACGATAACAGCCACAACCAAGAGGATTACGATTAATTAATTTGACAAACCCAAGACCCACAGCAGCACTGATGGTGACGGAAGAAGAGAAGATGATGTGACTACTGGTTCACGTCGGCCGACCTCCAATATTGACCAGATACTAAAGGTCAGCAAGCGCTAGGAGGATGTCTTCGTCTCAGGCAGGTTTCGGAAAGAATAATAAAAGTTAGAAAGATGATTCCGACGTCGCAGTGAGCCTTGACCAACTCTAACATGCCAGGACAATTGGTGGGAGATGGGTAGAATCAACTTTAACGGTTTTAGATACCAGTACCAGATGATCGCAAATTTCTGCTACAAACTAATAGGGACGAAGCATGCAGCACCTACATACCAACTTGGCATTCAAGAGTAGCTGGTGGTCGCAAATGTGCACTATGAACTAGTTTATGAGATTTAATTAGTCCCAAATAAGATAACTAGTGGAGGGTTGATGGATTGATATGTACGAGTTGAACTAGAGCTTGACGTCTTAAGTTTTTAGGTTGAATAAGATTAATTCTGACATGAGTTCTTCACACGTGACGTACGGCGGGCAAGTGCCCGATCCCAGCGAGGCCAAGAAATTAAAGGGAAAAGTTAGATTCCAAAGAGTGACCAAAGATGGATGCATCCAACGCAAAACACATATATGGGTGCCGATGGCATATATATACGCACCCATGCATACAACCACATGCCAAACTACCAAACCCTTTTGGGTTCCATATATACACCTCTTGCTTGGAACCAAGCTTGCATCGGTTCCATTCAAGGTGCCAGTGCTCATACCGATGCAGCGCGACACAGATCCTTTGGTGGTCGGTAGGGTCATTGGCGACGTGGTGGACCCGTTCATCAGGAGCATACCCCTTAGAATAACATATGGCTCAAGGGAGGTTACCAATGGAAGTGACTTCAGGCCATCGCAGGTCGTTGGGCAGCCCAGGGTCGAGGTTGGAGGCAGTGATCTCAGAACATTCTACACCCTCGTAAGGCCTTCACTAGATTCTCTCTCTCTCATCCCGTCTTAGTTTTTACCCTGCCAGTGTAACTCTCGTACTAACTGTTGTTGTTCTATGCATATTAATTTGATTCAACGTCCATTAGATATGTTCCTCTCTCTTCTTCGTCGTCTACATTTTTTTCTTTAATCAATTTTACTAGATGCTACAAAACAATGCAGTTGTCGGACGTTTTGTCTGCTAACTAGCTAATGACAGTACAAATATGATCTGGTAATAATGTCATTCGTTTTACATAGCAGCAAAAACACTTTTGAACACGTAATTTTAGAATAATAGGGTGTAATGAGATGCCAACTAACATGTTTGGCAAGTCTTTTAGTAGTTCTGCCAAAGACCTGGGATGGATCATGCCTCTATCATGGTTGGTAATGGTTTAGAAATAGGGGACACTAGGGGAGAGCCACCATTGAAGTATTGACGCAGGGCTCAAATTGCCTAGGAACCTTATCGATCTATAACACACATTAAGAAGAAAGAAAGAAAGAAATTAATGTCACGTGTGGTGTCCTTTGTTTTGCAAGCTTGACTGAGGGGTTACAGGAGAATCTGACTTTGAATGGTGCAGGTCATGGTGGACCCTGATGCTCCAACTCCAAGTGATCCAAGACTTCGGGAATATTTACACTGGTAATCACTTGATTGTCTACTTTTATGTTACATGGTTTTGTTTCGGAGAAATGGCCAAGGAAAATCGAGCTCCATCTCCTGGATTACCTGTCATCTTATTTTTCTAATTGAAAATTTTATCCTTAGGATCTTTTTAGCATTGATATCATCATTATCACTCGTTACAACAAATAAAATCTATCACGATGGAGTTTTAAAAACACTTGGCGGGAACTATTACTACGAATACTCTCTGGTAATAGTTTTAAAAAATACCTTATAAGATATATAATATTATAACATTTTATTAGAGTCTTATTAAAAATTATTATATAGCAACGGTATGTTATAAAATATTTTATATTATGATGATATCTTATAAAAATAATATATTCTGATTAAATAGAACTGAATTAATAATATATATAGTTTTATTGCGGAACGCTGATTATTTATTTTGCCATCTATGGTACGGTCATTTCCACCTTGCTAAAATATTGCTGCCGTCACCACCATAAGTATATTTATGTTTTTAAAAATAATATATTATTTTCAAATAAAAAAAAAATGAAGTATGATTTCTAATTTTTTTTCAGAAAATAGGAAAAAAAAAAAAGACTTTTCTTGGTTTTGATGGCCATTTTTAGTCTCTGTACGTGTGACAGGCCTAGCCGTGCATAAAAATAGAGACCGGTTGTGTATAAAGCCAGGCCTAATGTATAAAGAACTACATGGCTCCACGGCAAAGATGATGGAAAGGAAAGGAGAGATCCTCTCTCACACGCAGACACACAAATGGTTGGTTTGCATGATGCAAGTTTCCTTGTATTGCCAGAACAAGAGGACATAGGGTACCATGGCAAAATATCTAGACAAGAAAAGACTTGCTCTATACAAAAACTGTACTTATGGCTCTTCTTCTGTTGCCTCAGGCTAGTCACGGATATCCCGGCAACCACTGGGGCAACTTTTGGTGAGCTTTATTGCTATAAAACAAGCCTGCCTGCCTTAAATCCAAGAAGAAACCTTCTCCATTGAAATGCTAATCATAATGCTCCATGGGTTATCTCAGGACAAGAAGCCGTGTGCTACGAGAGCCCGCGTCCGACCATGGGGATCCACCGCATCGTCTTCGTGCTGTTCCAGCAGCTCGGCCGCCAGACGGTGTACGCCCCCGGCTGGCGCCAGAACTTCCGTACCCGGGACTTTGCAGAGCTCTACAACCTCGGCTCTCCGGTCGCCGTCCTCTACTTCAATTGCCAGAGGGAGTCTGGCTCCGGTGGCAGACGCATGTACCTCTAAATCCTTTCATAGGATGAGTTATTCTATTCCTAGGCCTCACCATCCATCAGTCTCCTATGAGTGTGACATTCGCTCTGTATTACAGCTTTATAATATCATTTATAGGGTGGAATAATATGTTAAACTATAATACCTTCAACTACTCCCCTTTTTTTTTTTTTTCGGGTGGGAGGGGTGGTAACATCTACCTTTAACTTTGCCCATTTATATATATATATATATATATATATATATATATATAAAGTCTACTTGGGATCTGACATGGCTTTCGATATGAGCTCCTGCATGCTTGCGTTGGTGGGGCGGAAAAGCGAAGGCGATGGCCTTCGATTTTGTCCTGTGAAATCTGACCCACATAGCAATATGCTTTTGGTTGTAAAGAGGAGAGCACGGTCGTAAAGTAGATGCCAAGGTTGGGATGAAGCAGGACCACCCGGGCTTGTCTCAATACAAGATGGTCCCCTAACACCTGAAACACAACCCAACCTTTAGGGATGGAAGTGGACCGATTATTAATATCCATCTAAACCCATTCTCATATCCAAAACTATTCTAAATATTGATGGAATTTTGAGTATATGCATCCATATCTAACAAAGAAGAACATATACGGATATTGATAGATAACCACTATTTTAATACTTGATTCTATTTATAATTTTATTTAATTTTATCTAATTATTATAGACTTTTAAAAAAAAATAAATAATCACACTAAATTTTATTAATTTAATTTATTTTTTATTTAATAATATTTTTAATTTTATGATTATAAAATTTAATTATTTGATTTATATCTATATTTATATTTATACTTCAAATTTTCATCTATATTTGAATCAATTTAAAATACATATACTCATAAACTTTTATGTTCGACTAGCATTCGTATCCATATTTGTATTCGTCAAGCAAAACAAATATGTACATGAATATATCAGAATCCGATCTGATTCGATTTTAGCCCTATCAACTCGAGGCCAAATGAGGTTCCATGTTCCATCTAGGCCAAATGAGGTTCCATGTTCCATCTAAGTATGTAACATGAATACTTCTTCCATCTTTCATACAATAATATATTATACCTTCATTATTATTAAATTACTTGTTTAAAAAATTGCATTGCCCGGACCATACAATGGGCAACATAGGATTTCTGGATAAAATCTTTCAAGTCTGTCATGTTACATGCAATATGTAACACTTATTTTTACCTTCTGTTTTCCATTTTTTTCCCTAAAAAGGTGAGAAAAAAAATGAAGGGGACGATACTGCGAGGTTAAGGGCCAGACACAATTTCATTTTAAGTCATAATTTTCAAATAAGTATATAGTTCACAAGTTGTGCTTGTGATGACATTGTTAAATAAATTAGGTGTTACCAAAAAAAAAAAAAAAAAGATAAATAACAAATGATATTTTAGAAATAACCTGGATGCTAGGATGAAATCGAACAAACCCGACCGTGTGTGTGAAGGTTCCAGGAAAAAATACGGACACATTCGGGTGACGCAGCAAAGAGATAAATGGGCGATCAATGCTATATTTTGGTCGCTGTAGTGAAAAATTTCTCTTCGAAAACAGTACCTGTCGATCGCTCAATTCGTGCGAAGCCATGGTAAACTTGCACATGGCATCATGTCCAAGGAATTGCATGACATACGTGGCAACCCACGTGGAAAAGTAACCACGCACGCATTCAAGTGCGTGTTGCAAACTTATACCCAAAAAAAAAAGGTACAGTTACTAACAACAACTCTAGGGACCCCAACGCCCACCTCTTATTTCTCAACAACAAATAAAATAGGGATAACAACACCCACCTTGTCCATAGATCCTTTGCTCAACCGTACATTTTCCCTTGTTCACTCGTAGCAACGCACAAGGCCTTGTAGATTTCTTCAAAACATATGATCCACTTCAAAAAACATATCTGAGAGCTAATTCACAAGGCTTCCAAGTTCAAACACAATAAATAAATAAACAAAACGAGGAACATGCAGGGCGGTTCAGATTTTTGTTTTTCCCTACAGAAAAAGCAAGACAACGGATGACTACAAGTCTGCAGCAAAATATTATGGTTAGCAGGACTAGTTTGCCAAAGTCCGTGTATAAATCCCTTCTTTTCCCTGGTAATGGTGCAGAGCGCCGTAGACTGCTCGCCCTCAGTTTGCTCCAGGTTGGATTCGAGAAAAGAACAAAATGGAAGCCCCGAAATAATGAGTCCAGATGTACCCCAAGCTGGGTTTCGGTAGGACTCTTAGGCAGTAATTGAAACCTTGTTCAGAGCATCCAAATGAAGTTGCGGCTTGAGAACTAATCTTAAGATGATTCCCACATGATGCTTACACATGGCTCTGACACTGGGTCTCTGGCTGGATACCATTCTACGTCCGTCCACAATGTATGGACATTTACAATCTGCCAAGCATACGCTGAGACCAATTGATGAAGCCCACAACCCAGGTCAGCGGTTACAATTGTCAAAGCTAGCAGAATACCGATTTGGTGATGAGCTTTTTTCAACAGAACTTCTGTCTTGTTAAGTTCAACTGATCTTCTCTGTAATAGTTTTAGAAAATGGGAATCTAACTCACAAGAATCTCAATTTAAAAAAAAAAAAAACCCAAGCAAGAAGAGATCAACTCACCATACGGCCTGTGATAATTCAAAGTAAGCTAATTCCGTCTTATCAGTATGGAGTACAGAATTCTCAGAATGGTAATGGTTGATAAGAAAGTCCCTGCAACAAGGCAAGATCGAAGGACTCTATGCCGCTGTCTTGGAGTTAGCCAGGTGATGTAGCAAAGACTAGCCTCCAGAATAGATTGCCCATCCAGAAAATATACCTATAAAAAAAATGCATGTTTAGAGAAAGCAGTATTAAAACGCATAAAATTTTGTACGTTGTCACCCTTGAGACAGAGAGATGTGCTACAAGAAACGACAAGAAAATTTGAAGTTCACGGATAAGCTACAGCTTTTTATACAATTTGATAGGTGAAACAACTTAAATAAAGTGACATTTTCCAACATGATGAAATGGTTGACATAAATCTAATCACCAGTTAGAGGTTCACAAGTAAATAAAACACATCTGACTGCTGAGAAAACATGAAAGAAAGACACTGGAAGTCATTTTGCACATGTTTGCTTTCATATAGCGGACTTTGCATTACAAATCCACTTAATTATTGGTTTTGCAAGAAAAGATCAGAATTCAGTTTTTTTTTTTTTTTTTTTAATTATTATGAATGATTAAAATTTGGAGGCTTCCCGATAATTTTGCTCTTGGATTTAGTACCAAATGCACCATAGTCTAAACAAATGAATATTGGATATTTAAGATATGTGGACTGGGGATTCAGTTAATGTGTATTCTACATTTTAAATTTGTGTATTGCCTGTTTTGTACTTAGACAGAGAAAGGGTATTTTAGTGTACAAAGCTCCCACTGCTATGGGACTGGGAGGGTTAGATGTCCGCAGCCTTACCTTTATATGTAGTGAGGCTGTTTTCATATTTTAAACCTGTGACACTCAGGACCCAGGAACAAAATATTCAGGAACTCCTAAATGTGTCTTGTTTGGCAAAAACAAAAAAAAGATCCAGCTTTTTCTTGCAAAACAAATAACTAAGTTGATTTTTTATGCAAAAGTCATTTGTATATATCATGTTATCCGGCAAAAACATATTTCATTAAGGGAGAAATATACTATTGCTAACATAAAAAATTAGCAAGGGCTCCTCATGTATTTGACAAGTGTCATTCTGCAAATATAGCTTATAATGCAGGAAGAACCAAATAATGCAAGTAACTTGGCAAAACAACCATGATGCTCAAGAAATTTCAGAAAATAGATATAAAGCACTATGACTTACCGGCAAGCTATTTAGTAAACCCAAAGTTGCAGACACATGGAAGGTACAAGCCAAAACCTTCTCAAGTACATATGGTAAATATGCACTGAAAACAATTGATGCCCATCGAGGCTGATATGCTGATAATTGAATCGAATATGCCACTGAGGGCACATCACCAACATATACAAAAGAACCCCCACATGAAGTTGATCCAGAAGAATCTGCAGATGATAAATTTCCTCTCAGCTGCAAGCACTCTGTAGAATATGGGCTTGAATAAGATATCTCAACCCATGACAAGCCTGGTATCTGAACAGGTGCCAGGCAAGATTCTTCCTGTCGCCATTGTACAAATAAATACGATCAGATTTACTATCAAACCACGCTAAAGAAAAAGATAATAGAATTATTTTATGGTAGTTTGATAGGTGAGAAAAAGGACAAATATTTAGATTTTGGAAAGCGACCAATATGCATTTAATAAGATAATATTGGAAATATGCAATCACAACTCCATATGGTTCTTGAGGAAGTAATCAATTTTCATTTGAAAGATGCTTGATCCAGTAACCAAGCAACCTGAAATTTCAAGTGTATTGCTCAATCTTCATTTGCATATCATTGTTTTACTTTAGTAAGGAACAAAGCTTACCAATCAAGAAGTAAATTTTAAGATTTATATGCAGCCTGAAAAGTAAAAATACCTGGATGAGTTGGTCCTCAGGTGGTAATCTATATTAGGTAAAAGTTTTCATACCTCTGAACATGCACAATGGCTTCTATCATCTCCAGTTATTTCCCATTCATCTCCACATTTTTTTAACTTCACAACATCTTGAGCAGTCAAGCAATGTCCATGTTCTACTTTGTTCTTGTCATCATCTCCATGGATGCTGCTAACTAACAAGCTTGAATTGAAGCAGGATATGCTCACAAAAGCTGTAAGTTCATCAGGACAAGAAAACTGGTCATTTCTGCTATTTTCTACCCAAGAATTAGGTATGCAATATCCTTTTCTAACCCTAACAGCCCGAGAATGTACAGGCTCTTCCAGGTCGGTAAATTTAGGGAGTACTTTGGCATTTATTTTAGCCATCTTGTTTATCCATTCTTGAGGACTTTTGATGTTTGAACCATCCAATGATATGATAACATCATAAGGAGACAAATATCCAGATAGGGCAGATGTTTGGGGCACCCCCATAACCTGTTGCAACACAATGATTCAGAAACAAAAAAAAAAAGCATCAGTGGGAATCAAATTACCAACTATAAACGGGCTTACCATGGGGCCTTCATTGTGTATGTAAAGAGGATGCAACATCAAAGGAAGTAAGAACACTGTCAGCAAACAAACTGCACAAAACTAGAAACAAAAAGTACATAACCATTGCTGTTTTAAATAGATAAGGCAGTGTCATGACAAAAGGCAAACTGATACAACAAACTCGGAACATGTTCCCCATACATTTAAGTCACGACAACCGCATATGGCACATTTTACCAGTTAATCTACCTATAACTACATCAAATCTGACAGGTATAACATAGCGGCTAGGATATTGGGTTAGAACTGACATAAATGTCAGTTGCTGGAAATTTACATTAAAATATAACTCACCATTAAATTATGCCAGATCCCTGCACAATATATTCGAAGGGCAGCAAAATGACGTAAACTCTGTAGCATATCATAGTTGAAAGCGACCAAGGCTCCAGGAAACAAGACTGCTAGGAATATGGCAATGTACTCTATTGGAAGGCCCTCACTGTTTGTTCTTGGAAATGCATATAGCAGCAATGAGAAACTAGTCATCAGAAGCTAAATAAATTTATTGAATTGACAGTTCGTATGGACTCATTTTTACTTGTATAATCATGATGAAGTCATTTATAAAGCATCAGAATCAGCATTAAAAACTAAAAATTTAAGCGTGCACAAGCATATCACAAATATAGTAAAATTCAGAGTGCTAATTTGGGTTTGTGGTGTTCTACATTGAAACAAATATAAGTGCCAACAAGTTTATGTTAACATCATTTGCATCGTGCACTTCTCACAACCTCGATCTAAATTAAGCTTCAACATCTTCTGCATTGCAAGATTAGAAGAATGAGTTGCATGTTAAGAGTGTTCTATATGATGCATTCCTGCAATCTTCTATAATTCAAATGTTGAGCACTGTAGACAGTCAAAGCACACAACATGGGCATGGCAGAGATAAGAATGTTGAGGTGTGTCAGCTAGAGGAAGAGTATAATTGGAAGTACAGAAAACACATGGAGTGCGAATTAAGTTTGACCTGAAGTATAAATGAAGTACTTAGTTTTCGTCCAAGGGTCCTGTAAGGGAAGGAAAAGAGTATAAGATAATACAAAGTAACAGATTCAGGAAAGCTTGCAGTGGCATCAGCAGTAACCTAAGAGGACTGAATGGTGAGAAGGTAAAAGAACTGATACAATATAATTAGGACAGTGATTGATGGCTGATGGCAATGAATGGTTACCAAGAATAAAAGATCCAAAATCCTTAAATTATTACATAATAAATTCAATTAGTAAATGCTTGACAATCCACAAAATCCAAGGTTTACTTACATGCATCCAAAATCCTTAAATTATTACATGATAAATTTAATCAGTAAATGCTTGACAATCCACAGAATCCAAGGTTTGCTTACATGCTAAGTGCAGGATATCTGAAGCCTGTCAGGATTACTACAAGAACAAGCTTCAATTTGTTGCTTCACATGAAGCAGTTCGTTACTCATCAAGAACTACAAATTCTTATTAACAGATTCCATATTATTTTTGCTGACCAGCTTACCATTTTCAGCAATATAACATCCTTTTTTGAGGAAAGTTAGGCAAGGAACTGCATGATACAACAATAAGAAAAATATCAAATGAAACTTCTCTTTGATGAGCATGGCTCTGTGATTTTTCTATCTAATTTTCTTGAAACATCAGCATAATCCTAAGTCAAACCACTGCTACTTTGAGAAATTACTTTCTGAATTCATCACACTTACATTTATATTTTACATTGCAGTATTTCTTTCATGCCTATGCAATCACTTGTAAGTGACAATTATAACATCAATATGTGAGAATTTTGCTTAAGGAGTGGTCCAAGGCTTCTTGCTGTTCATAATAATAGAGCTGATAAATCTGATGTGAACCTGGTTCAAATCATAGTCCTCTTGGTTTCTTGTATTCTCGCTTCTTTACCTTCTTTTTGAAGACAATTCAGATTCTGGATACGTTGATTTCAAGGCCTTATGCAGAGATAATTTATGGATTTAAATTAAAGCAATGATAGTTTGATATCATTTTCATGATTACCTGTATATTTGAAAAAGTTTTGCAATCTAAATAATGATCTCAAGACACAGCAAATATGACATCCATCATTAGTAAAATATTTCCACCATGTAAAGCAGAAAGAAAACTAAAATTTTGTACAGTTGTTATCCAAGATAAGTTGCAAATCAGGAGTTGCAACTGATGTTTACTAACAAAATTACAGCTTAAACCAGTGAGAATAAGCAATATCTTGCCATCCTGCTTCTTTCAATAAAACAATATGTATCGAGTGGCTGGAAGACTATACAATTAGTTAAAGGGAAGAGAATGACCTTGCAGCAGCAACAGCATGTCCAAACTCATGTAGTGCAACAGACATCAGTGTTGAAACTATCATAATGCCAACATCCATTATTGATAAGCTCAATCCAGGTACCTAAATAAGTGAAATAAATAAATATTCCAGCATTTTTCAGACATGCAGACTCCATTTTTTCAACTAATACTAACCAAACTGGAGAACCCAAACAACCAACTCACTGAAAGACTGTTAATCCCCATTTCTCTGCTTTGGAGATGAAAAGGCCCAGCTGAACCCCAGAGTAGCATCTGCCAGTCATATAAAATAAATAGGAAGTGAATCAGGATTGCTTAATTTTGCCTCCAAAAATAACTGGTAATTATTGATTTAGATATCATGACATGAATTACCGAGGAAACTACATTGAACATGGATCATTAGACAAGGGACCAGTGAAAGCCACATTTTAAAGCAAGATAAGGATCCATATACACCATAATATTGGTATACCAAACTATAGAAGTTCCTTAAAAGGTCTTTATCGAAATAACGCAATCAATTTGCAAAGGGTGAAATAGGTTTAGTTTACATCCTGCTTCTTAGATCATAGTTTGAACTATTAAAGGCTGTTAATAATAGGCCAGCCAACACAGACTCTGAGACCCAACCATTGACCTTGTGAGTCAGCTGGCGTTGTCTAACACTTTGACCTAATAACAAACAATTTCAGTCTCTGGAACTGTCAATATATTCTGCCATATGATGCTTTATCCAAAGCTTATTGGCAATTGATTGATTCATTAATATATGTATATAACCCTGTTTCGAGTGTAGAAGGATGATGTCTTAGATCTGTAGAGAACATATAATTAAAGGGCTCACAGATAGTTGGTTTCAATGGTTCATGAAGCATGCAACAGATAAAAAACCATCCCTAACCACTGAAACTCCAAGTAGAGCCATGAAACTGAAGGCAACTCCCACTGTGAACCAAACATGCAGAAATCTGTTGAATAAAAAAAATATGCAATCAGTAAAATCAACAGGCCAAGTTCTAAACGACAATGTAAAGTACTCAAAAGCTGCATGCAAGAGAACGTGATAGCAAAAAGTAAACATAAGTAGAAAGAATGAATTGTTGATGGAATTAGGTAATGTAATGTCAGACAGCTTGATGAATAGACATAATAAAGTTGGCAGACCTCTAGTGTAATGTTTGACTTGACTTCTTTTGCATATGGAGTCAAATATTGGAATGGAAAGATGTTGTGATCATGGCACAATCATATGAAGTAACAAGGAGTTCTACAAGGTGTCATGAATTGTCCAAGCATCAAAGGGCCTATAATATTAAGTGTTTATATGATAATGGGTCAAAATTGTACTAAGCGAGAAGATTGTCATAAGCCATAAGCTTGCAAAGGACAACAAGGGATAACCTAGACTCATAGATACTCTAAACATCACTAGGTTCAGAATTTATTAACGAGCAATCAATGAAAACCTCACATTATGCATCTCAAAACTGGTTTAACTATATTTGATTTCCCGAAATTTTGAACCTCTGTTGGTCTTCACTTTTCCCCTCAAACTGGAGTTTTCCCGGATAAAACAGTAGAAGTGGGTGAGTAACCTACGATGTAGACAAGACAGACAACACGATTTCATAGGAAAACATGAAGTGAATTTGTGGATGACAATGTCGAGTAAGGTGCTCTGACAAAGTAGCTAATAAAATAGTTCATGCTAGCTTTTCTTTCTTTCTCACTTCTTTTTCAGAACTTGAAACAAGCTTGTTCATTCTGCAGAGTCCAACCAGAAAACAACAATATATGAAGCATAGACCATATATATCACATCTAATATAAAGAATGGAAAACACGAAAGGAAAAAAAAAAAGGCAGGAATATGCAAAGGTCAGTAACCTGGCATATCGGCGTCCGAAAGAGAATATATGTTCGTTGAGGTTATATATCTTGAAATCACAATACCTGAAAATTAATGAGATTCAATTCTATAAGTTGCATATAGAATATTGTGACAGAATAAAATATTAAGATGCAACTGCTCTAGTTTAGTAAGCCTGAGGTAGCAATTTTACAGCCAAGGGATTAGCAAGTCACCCTGTTGTTATGGGCAGTTGCCTACGCGACCGCCTAGTTGGTAGCAAGCCTCAAGACATTTTGGGGGAGAAAGAGGAAAATACCAGTACGAGATGGAGCTGGATGGATGGCTCATGTGCAGTGGCAAGTGGGTCTGTGCCTCTCTGCGCCTTCTGGCCCATCGGTTTGCCATTTTTAGGGTTCTTCTCGCAGGTCGGAGTAGATGAATGATTCCAAAAGCTTCCTGGGTGTGAAAGGGACGGAGTTTCTCTTTTTATGGATGATTAGGGCTTTGTCACTTGCTGCTAGCGAAGAAATTTTAAGCACTACACTTTGGTGACCTAGGGAATCATTGAGCCGGAGCAATCCTAATTTCTACGCAAGTTCGCTTTACAGCTCCCAATCAAGTACGTTGCGAGGTTAGAGAAAAGAACCAAGGTTAACCAATGGCATGAAATAAGTATCCAACTTAAATGTCTAAGAAATTATTGATGCATCGTATTTTTATGATTTTTTCAGATAAGATTCATTCAAATTTGATCGGATCAAAAAATATATTTTAAAAACTTTTCTCTTTGATTCGAATCAGATCTAAAATATTTCAGATCTGATTTTTATTATTCTAATAATTAAAATAAAATATAGATAAATTAAATCTGATTTAATTTATCTTGATATAGGATAATCCTATTATCCATTGATAATCCTGTAAGCAGTGAAAGGTTTTGGATCTAGCCACGTAAGTGCCTGGGTTCTACCGGTATTCACTCGGACTAAATCTGGAGATCCTCTTCTTCTCTATCACGTCTCCAAAAATCAGATTTGAATCTGATTTGAAGGATCTTCAAAACAGCTTTCGAAGATCAGCAATTGTCCTTTGCAGCAGCGCAGCCTTCTAGCTTTCTGTCGCCTTTCTCTCGTCTATATTGCACCAACTGAGATCACAAACTTCGTTGGACGTGGAGAGAAGAGAGAGAAGATGAACTTGGCGTGGAGGAAGAGAGAGACAGCCTTGGGGCGTAGAGAATTGTTCTCTTTTTTTTTGAGTTGGGCGTAGGGTCTTATTTATAGACTATGCGTGATGCAACTCTTCATCCCAACCAATCATAATTCTTTGTGAAATCAGATCTAAATCTGATTGGTGGGAATAGAGTCTCTTGTATTCATCCTTAGATGGTGCCTAAGATCGGTCAAAGTTGGTTCTTAGGAGGAGTCTAATCAGAATCCAATAAGGAGATGGAGTCCCTATCCAACAAGGATTCCTGGGCGCCTCAAGCTTGGGCGCACTCCTCTTTGCCAGTTTCTGATAGGGGGACAAGCCCCACCAGCTCTCCAATAGGTGTGTGACACGTGGACAGAAGTCAAAGTGTCAATGTTTAACATTTGACCAATCAAAGATCAACTTTTGACTAAAGTCAAAGGACGAGAAATGATAGGTGACCAAAAATGGTAGGTATTATCTTACAAAATAAGACAATCCTTTTTTAACCTAGATAGGCTCCAATCAGATCAAGTGAAGGCCTCTGATCGAGCACAAACTCCTTTGGCTCAGTCAGGACAACTATTTATGATAGTAAAAGAAGAACGTTAGGTTCAATCGAGTGCTAGCACGATTTTCTTGAACCTAATTGAATCTCATTCAGATCAATTGAACTGGATCAGTTCAATTGATGATCATCAGATTCAAATCCTTGTTTGTGTGATCCAGTTAGGTTCAGTTCTGTATGGTAATGGGATATGTCATGATCTCTATCATCGACATCATCGAAACTCTCTTTCGATGGATCAGAACTCTTCTGATTCGAACAGCTAGAATGATCGATCATCTAAATCATTCTAATTGCTCCCAAAATCCACCAGTGACACCTAGCAGTATATGGTGGCAACCCATCAGAGCTGAATGCGAACCTCTTGGTGCAGCTACCTATGTGATTAAGTTCTTCTATCTTGAGCCCCGATCAGATTAGGGTTAAGGTGAACTCGTCAAACCCTAGTTTCTGTCATATGATGTAATCATTCGATTCAAGTCCGATGTGAAAATCTAAATAGAAACTCTTTCTATTATTTCACTCTGCCATGGCCATGGGCTTCTGGACTTGATTCTCATGATCATCATAGGGCTGCTCCTCTACCACCGAGGTAGATAGATTCCATCTTGATGCAATCCAGTTCCTACAATGAACATGCTATAGCCAACATACACCTCAGGATTTCGAATGGCTAGGAGATCGAGTTATGGTGTAGTCAAACTATAACACCCTCAAGGTGAACTGTCGATGCACCTCAGGTCAAAGAACCAGACACACTACTGCAGCATCGAGTCAGTCATTGACGAGAAGGTAGACTTCCTAATGACTACTCGAGGTGGTCACGCTCAGTGCCCTCATTCTCTAACGAGTATCTATACTCTCGCTTCGGTGTCTCCACACCGTAGACTCAAGACTCATCTACTAAAGAGAAGCGATTGTACACCAACCTTCCGGATCAATCACCATCCTCGTGATGATCCTATGGTCGGAAGCATTTTATGAGTTAATAATGATTATTCATGTCTTAAATTTTCAACTCTTGAAAATATGAATTATCATTACCATTAACTCAAAGGATGTATCACAGACACTAAATACACATATGTGATAGAAAATAACCCATTTTATTGATTATAGTCAAAATTATAATTTTGCCCCTAGAAGTGTATTACAAGTGTCAGCCAATTCTGGCTTCTAGGGCACATATATCTAACAATCTTCCACTTGTCCTAAAGCCAATTGGCTACAAGTCTAAGTCCCATCTTCTCAAGGTGGGCTTCAATTTTTTGTTGTCCTAATGGCTTTATAAGTGGGTCTGCGGAATTAACTATCTTGACCTCGACGTAACCCTTTTCGAGGTAATCGTGGATGAGGTGGTATCACCGCTCAATATGCTTGGATTTCTGATGAGACCTCGGCTCCTTAGCAAGGGCTATGGCGCCATTGTTGTCACAGTATAGAGGAATGGCATCTGATGGCATTACTCCAATTTCTGCAGCAAACTTCTTGTACCAGAATGCTTTCTTCACAGCCTCTAATGTAGCTATATATTCTGCTTCTATGGTAGAATATGCTATCATGGTTTGCTTGAAACTCTTCCAGCTGACAGCACCACCATTGCACACAAACAGACTTCCAGATGTCGACTTTCGATCATCTACATTGGACATGAAATCTGAGTCTGTGTATCCCTGGACTTGGAGTTCTCCATTACCAAAGACCAACATCATATCCTTAGTTCTTCTTAAGTACTTAAGGATACATTTCACAGAAGTCTAGTGTTCTTCACCTAGATTTGACTGATATCTGCTTGTGACACTCACAGCATAGGCTATATCAGGTCGTGTATATAGCATGGCATACATGAGGCTCCCTATTGCAGAAGCATAAGGGATCTTGCTCATGTGTTCTATTTTCTCAGGTGTGCTAGGGTACATCTTCTTGGAAAGATGAATATCATGTTTGAAGGGTATTAATCCCCTTTTAGAATTTTTCATACTAAACCTCTTTAGTATTTTCTCTATGTACATTTTTTATAAAAGTCCTAGCATCCTATTCGGTCTATCTCTATAGATATTAATTCCTAAAATAAAGGATGCTTCACCTAGGTCTTTCATGGAGAATTCTTTGGACAACCATATTTTAACTATCGTCAACATGGGAGTATCATTCTCAATAAGGAGGATGTCATCCACGTACAATACGAGGAAGACAACAGCACTCCCACTGACTTTTTTGAAGACATACGGTTCTTCTTCGTTTTTGATGAAATAAAATATTTTGATTACATCATCGAAACGAGTGTTCCAGCTTCGAGATGATTGCTTAAGTCCATATATGGATCTTTGCAGCTTGCAAATCTTGTGATCAGTATCACTGGATGTGAAACCTAGCGGCTATTCCATATAGATATCTTCCTCAAGATATCCATTTAAGAATATCATTTTTACGTCCATTTGCCATATTTCATAATTAAAATAGGCTGCAATGGTAAGCTATGTATGGATGGATTTTAGCATAGCCACTGGAGAAAAGGTATCCTGATAGTCAATGCTTTCGTGTTGACTATAATCTTTTGCCACTAGTCTAGCCTTAAATGTCTCCATATTTTCATCTGCACCAATCTTTCTCTTGAAGTCCATTTACATCCAATAGGTACTATACCTTCTGGTGGATCTACCAAGGTCCAGACTTGGTTTGAGTGTATCGAGTCAATTTCTGACTGCATTGCCTCTAGCCATTTCTCGGAGTCGATATCTAATATCGCCTCGTTGTAGGTTTTGGGATCATCACCATGAGCACCATTACCTACGAGAAATATTTTCTCTACTTTCTTTGAAATAATACCTAAGTATCTTTCAGAGGATGGAAAATTTTTTTCGATCTACGAGGTGGAGGAGATAGTGTTCTTATTGGCTCAACCTGATTTGGTTTCAATTGATCCTTAGCTAGTTGTACTTGTGAGACTTTCTCATCAAGCTTAATCTACTTTCTAATGCCGCTATCTTGAATAAACTATTTTTCAAGAAAGATGATATATCGACTCACAATCACATTGTGGTCTTCTGAAATGTAGAAATAGTATCCTAATGACTCTTTAGGATATCCTATGAATCGAGCTCTGAAGGACTTAAACTCTAACTCGTCCGCTTGTTATCTTTTGACATGAGTCGAACAACCCCAAATTCTGAGATGACTCATATTTGATTTCTTACCGTATCATATCTCATACGATGTGGTAGGAATGATTTTAGAGGAAACCTTATTCAGTAGATAAATTGAAGTTAACAATGAGTATCCCCAAAGAAAATCAGAAAGGTCTGTGAAGCTCATCATGGATCGGACCATATCTAATAGAGTTCGATTTCTCCGTTTTGAAATTTCGTTGAGTTGAGGTGTTCCTGATGGAGTCCATTGAGAGACTATGCCATTTTTTTGAGATAGTCTAGAAATTTTCGACGAAGGTATTCACCTCCTCGATCTGATCGAAGAACCTTAATGGGTTTTTCAGTTTGTTTTTCTACTTCATGTCTAAATTCTTTGAACTTTTCAAAAGCTTCAGATTTGTGTCTCATAAGATACACATATCCATACCTAGATAGATCATCGGTAAATGTAATAAAGTAGACAAAATTGCCTCTAGCCGACACATCAAATGGGCCGCATACATCAGTATGTACTAGGGTAAGGAGATATGTGGCCCTTTCCCCATGTCCTACAAAAGGGAGTTTAGTCATTTTGCCTTGAAGACAAGATTCACAAGTTGGATATGACTCGGAAGTCAACAAACTCAATAATTATTTTTCTCCAATTTGTTGATCCTATCTTCTGCTATATGATCTAATCTCAGGTGCCATAGATACCTATCGTTTGGACTATCCCTAGGTCGTTTGGTATTCACGTTTTGCTTGATAGTTAGAATAGATACATCAATATGTAGCTGATAAACATCGTTAATAAGAAAATCATTTGCAATTTTATTTCTTTCATAAAGAATGTTACAATGGTCCTTAAAGAAGGTAATTACATAGCCTTCTAGTGCTAAGCATGAAACAGAAATCAAATTCCTACTAGCTGCAGATACATAATAACAGTCTTTCAAAATTAAGTCTAAATCATATGGTAATCGAAGAGGATATGTTCCTACTGCCACTGCAGTAACTCTTGCTTCATTTTCGCTGCATAGGATCATATTTCCATCCTGCAACCTCCTGCTATCCTCAAGATCCTGTATGAAAGTGCACAGATGAGTACTAGAACTAGAGTCAAACATACAACTGGATGTAAAAGAAACCGTAAGATTAGATTCAATAATGAGCATACCTTCAGAAGGACCTTTCTTCTTATTCTTCAGGATAGTCAAGTAAATAGGGCAGTTCCGCTTTCAATGGCCGTCGCTGTTGTAATGAAAATACTTTCCTTTGACAGCAACCTTCTTCTTCAGCTCTGCCTTCTTCTTCTTTCCTCCTTCCATCTTCTGCTTTTTCGCAGACTTCTTTTTCTTTCTAGAAGATTTTTTTTTAAAAGAAGTTCGTTCCATAGCAAGAACTGAGCCTTTAGAACCTTTCATAGAAAGCTCAGCGGTGACCAGTATGTTCATTAATTCGGCCAAGGAATTTTGAAGTTTATGCATGTGGTAATTCATGATGAATTGCCCATATACATCAGTCAAGAATTGCAGAATAACATCATTCTGCAGATCCAAGTCTAACTTCACACCGAGCTTTTCAAGCTCTTTCAAGTCCTTGATCATTATCAGACAGTGATCTTGGACTGACTGTCCATCATGCATCTTAACCTTAAAAAGTCATTTCGTGACTTGATACTTGGCTGTGTGACTCTATTCACCAAACATCTCTTGCAGGTGAGTCAATATTTGGTAAACAGTCTTGATATCTTCATGTTGGCGCTGGAGCTCATCAGACATCGAGCCCAACATGTAATATCTGACCTTATTATCTTCGTCTATCCATTTTTCAGAGACGCTCTCTATTCAGCGGATGGACGGACTGGTAAGATGGGAGGATTCTGATCCAATATATGGATTAACTTCTCGAAACCCAAAATGATTTTGTAATTTTTGAGCCAATCTTTATAATTAGGTCCGATCAGTCTATGTGTGTCCAGGATACATGCTAATGGATTGGACGCAGATATTTTCCTATTGAGAGTTAAAGATTTTAGTTAGATACTGTAATTATGACTTGACCAATTTATTTAAGAATTTTATTTTTAAATAAATTAGCTTCCACTATTTTCTTGAATTTCTACACTTTCTCTGTAGAGATGTGAAAATCTTCACGATTAATGATTTCTAGTGGGTGGTGCGGTCTCACCAACTGACTCATCACCTCACCTAATAGTTATTGATGATGGGTTAGCCAATGAGTGAACAACTCTTGTTCAATGATTCTCTAATCATGGTGCATCCAAACTTGGTCTCTAATTTTTGAATCTCATCGTATCCAGAATATTGATCCACTCCTTAGTTAAGTCAGACCCACCATTTGTACAAACCGAATTTCTAATTGAGTCTCTCACCGTATCCGAAATATTGACCCCAACTCATCCTCCAGCCCATAGCATCCAATGCCTAATAGACATGGTTGCATCTTTTCGATGTAACTGAGCCACTATATCCAGCCGAGAACAATCAATCCCGAAAAGGGCCCGCACATCTATAATGGTGGAAGACCTCAGACTTAATCTTTTCTTAGGGAGAATTGATTCAGGTATCGTTAAACTAGACTTGTCATAGTCATAACAATTATGACTAACCAGTGGCATGGGTTAGCTCGGATTATTGACCACCTCAAATCAAAACTGAGTCAACAGATATGATCAGGTAAGTGAGACCGGTGGAAGGGATATGCCATTAACTCGTATAAGAACGCATTCAGGTCGAGTAGCTCCCAATTAAAATCAGTCGATCGTATCTGTCAAACTTATCTTAGACACTAAATTATTGAGTCAGAACCAATTGGGTTAGCCTATAATCCAGACTCTAACCTCTGAGCTTAATTAGATCTTGCTTAATCGTGACTCGATCTTAACCCAGACTTAATCCTATTAAGCTGGTCAATTGAAGCATTGTTGATTCCATCTAACCAACTCTTGATTCGGTTTGATCAACCCCTTAGACCTAATTGAGCTACCCAAGTCCGAACCCAGTATTATGAATATGTCTTAGATCTGAAATTCTCAATTTTAGACCTAATTAATATTTTATAATCTTAATTTTTAATTAAGTAGGGTTCATAAACAAAATATGCACAATAAATCCTAGGATTTCGGGATTTAGGATTTTGTAGAAAGTAAGTTTTGGATTTCTGATTAAGGATGAACATGCAGCACCCCTACACATCATAAGAATATCCCATCGAATGAGAGAAAAGGGTCTTTAAACCCTTCTTCGTTCTTATGACCGGACGGCTAAGAGGAACGCCTTAATAAGAAACATGTAATACTACAAAACAATTTTAGATCTATATCATATATCTCATATACAAATTAGATTTAATCATGATATATTTTGCATACATCTCATGTATCGAATCATACATGTTTTCAGATCTAAATTATCTCATAATAATCTAAAAAATTAGATTTAAATTGATCTTATCAAAATAAACTCTAATCTAGACAACTATGTAGAACTATTCTACAACTAGTCTAGACATGCATTAATCATATCTCATATGATGTTAAAATTAAATAATTTTTATTTACTATTTTTTAGATATTATTATAATAATTATAATATCAAAAAATAATAAATAAATAGATCTAAAATATAATTTAATCAAATTAAATTGTAAACATGCAAGACTATTCTATAGAACTATTCTATTTTAGAACTAGTCATGCATATTTTCTAATCTTAGATCAAATTATTTAATTTTAATTTTTTTGATTTCAGATCTGATCATATCTCATATGATATCTGAAATTACTTATTTTTTGATTAAAATAAATTTAAAATTAGATCTAAACACTTTAGACCCTGTCTCTGATACCATTTGAAGGAAAATCCTTATTTTTCAGACCATGTTCGTTCAGATCTGATCGGATCAAGAGATATATTTCAAAAATTTTTCTCTTTGATTCAAATCAAATCTAAAATATTTTAGATCTAATTTTTATTATTCTAATAATTAAAATAAAATATAGATAAATTAAATTAGATTTAATTTACTTTGATGTAGGGTAATCCTATTATTCATTGATGATCCTGTAAGCAGCAGAAGGTTCTGGATCTAGCCACGCAAGTGCCTGACCTCTATCGGTATCCACTCGGACTGGATCTGAAGATCCTCTTCTTCTTTATTACGTCTCCAAAAATTAGATCTGAATCTGATTTGGAGGATCTTCAAAATAGCTTTCGAAGATCAATAGTTGTCCTTTGCAGCAGCGCAGCCTTCTAGCTTTCTGTCGCCTTTCTCTTGCCTAGATTGCACCAACTGAAATCCTAAACTTCTTTGAGCATGGAGAGGAGAGGGAGAAGATGAACTTGGCATGGAGGAGGAAGAGATAGGCAGCCTTAAGGCGTAGAGAATTATTCTCCTTTTTTTTGAGTTGGGCGCATGGTCTTATTTATAGACTATGCGTGATCCAACTCCTCTTCATCCCAACCAATCACAACCCTTTGTGAAATCAGATCTAAATATGATTGGTGGGAATAGAGTTTCTTGGATTCATCCTTAGATGGTGCCTAAGACCAGTCAAAGTTGATTCTTAGGAGGAGTCTAATCAGAATCCAATAAGGAGATAGAGTCCCTATCCAATAGGGACTCCTAGGCGCCTCAAGCTTGGATGCACGCCAAGGGTGGCATGCGCCCTCCTTCTTGCTAGTTTCTAGCAGAAAAACAAGCCCCACCAGCTCTCCAATAGGTGTGTGACATATGGACAGAAGTCAAAGTATCAATGATCAATATTTGATCAGTCAAAGATCAATTTTTGATCAAAGTCAAAGGACGAGAAATGGAAGGTGAACAAAAATGACAGCTATTGTCTTACAAATAAGACAATCCTTTTCTAACTTGGATAGATTCCAGTCAGATCAAGTGAAGACCTCTGATCGAGCACAAACTCTTTTGGCTCAGTCAGGACAACTATTTATGATAGTAAAAGAAGAACGTTAGGTTCAATCGAGTGCTAGTACGATTTTTTTGAACCTAATTGAATCTCATTCAGATCAATTGAACTGGATCAGTTCAATTGATGATCACCAATTCAAATTCTTATTTGTGTGAGCTAGTTAGATTCAGTTCTGTATGATAATGGGATATGTCATGATCTCTATCATCGACATCATCGAAACTCCTTTCGATGGATCAGAACTCTTCTGAGTCGAACAGCTAGAATGATCGATCATATAAATCATTCTAATTGCTCCCAAAATCCATCAGTGACACCTAGCAGTATATGGTGGCAACCCATCAGAGCTGAATGAGAATCTCTTGGTGCAGCTATCTGTGTGATTAAGTTCTTCTATCTCGAGCCTCGATCAGATTAGGGTTAAGGTGAACTCGTCAAATCCTAGTTTCTTTTATATGATGTAATCATTCGATTCAAGTCCGATGTGAAAACCTAAATAGAAACTCTTTCTATTATTTCACTCTACCATGGCCATGGGCTTCTAGATTTGATTCTCATAATCATCATAGGGCTACTCCTCTACCACTGAGATAGATAGATTCCATCTTGATGTAATCCAGTTCCTACAATGAACATGCTATAGCCAACATACACCTCAGGATTTCGAATGGCTAAGAGATCGAGTTATGGTATAGTTAAACTATAACACCCTCAAGATGAACTGCCGATGCACCTCAGATTAAAGAACCAGACATACCACTGCAGCATCGAGTCAGTCATTGATAAGAAGGTAGACTTCCTAATGATTACTCGAGGCGGTCTCGCTCAGTACCCTCATTCTCTAACGAGTATCTGTACTTTCGCTCCGATGTCTCCATACCGTAGACTTAAAACTCATCTATTAAAGAGAAGTGATTGTACACCAACCTTTCGAATCAATCACTATCCTCATGATGATCCTATGGTCGGGAGCATTTTATGAGTTAATAATAATCATTCATGTCTTAAATTTTCAACTCTTAAAAATATAAATTATCATTACGATTAACTCAAAGGATGTATTACAGACACTAAATACATATATGTGATAGAAAATAATCCATTTTATTGATTATAGTCAAAATTATAATTTTACTCTTAGAAGTGTATTATAAGTATCAGTCAATTCTGACTTTTAGGGTACATATATCTAACAGGATGCGCAATGGCAATAGTCACTGACCATTAAAGTTTAAAATTTTTAAATGAATACAAGCTAGTAACGACAAATAGAGTTAGTTAGGCATTTCTTCAAACAGCGAGAACGCATGTTCAGCACCTCAAAGAAAGATAGAGCACGCGGTGAAAGATGTTATGCTATCTTGATTAACCGATGGTTGAGATAGGGCAAAAATGGAGAGAGACGATGTGCGCGTGAGGAGACGAGAACGAAGATAGCGAAGGAAGGAACCACTATGAGGGATGGATGGAGAAATTGGAGGACAAATGCGAAATCTATAAGCCGGGAAAACTCATTAAGGACCGTTATGGTCTTAGCAGGATTAGGGGGACGGCGAGGTTTTAACGTCGATTGGAGAGGCCCAACCCTGCTCTGCCATAGATATGGAGATGAGGAGAGCTGGTTAGAGAGTCGTAGATTTATTTACTTAGGAAGAAGCTTATATGACAATATTTACTTCATAAGGATGTTTTCCGTAAACTTGGTGATGTTGAGTTGATTAATGTCGTCAATCATTTTGCCGATAGTAGTTTATACATTACGCAAGCAATTTTACTTAGAACCTCCCCGGGGGCGGTAATGTTGAAACGTGAAACTATGATGCACGTGACCTCACAACCCGTGACGTCGGCTCTACGTGCGCGGATGGATACACGGTGCAGTGATGTGAGCGAATCAGCAGCCCGATGAGTTCACCGCATCGCGTGGGCCCCACCGTACAGACCAATCAACCTTAGCATTCGGAGAGCACCACGTCTTACCAGCCCCAGACGATCATCCAGACTAGTTTTTAATCATATTTAAGCCCATCTAAGCTATATTGGATCATCCCGCCCAAGTGGCGCTTACTGGCGGCTGGCCTTTACTCTTCCGCTCTATTTTCTTGTTTCCTCTCCTCCCCGTCCTCTCTCTAAAAACCCTAGCTTTCGTCTCCCCTCGGTTCTCGCCGTCAATGTCGAACCAGATCTATAACTATAGCTCGAGCTTCGGAGGAGGCGGCGTGGCCTCCTCCCTCTACTCGCGTCGCGCCACCAATTCCTACCTCTCCGACGGCGGTTCCTCCAGGCTCTCCAGCGCGGACCCATTCGCTGCCGCGGACACGGCCATGTACTCCGATCGGATGTCATCGCTGTATTCGAAGGCGGGCGATGGATCGTTGAGGCTCCACGGCAGCGACATCGCCGGGTTCGGCGCCGCCGGGAGCTTCTCGGCGGCGAGCAAGATCGGTGGAGGCATCGGGACGGCGGCGTCTCAGGCGTTGTACGCGAGTTCGGCTGTGGATCCGTCCGCTATCGGTGGTGCAAAGCGGTCTGTGGAAGGTTAGATTTTCGATGCCCTTGCCTTGGTTTTGTTTTATCGTTTTTCTGTTGTTTCTAAGATTTTTTTTTGAGGCATTGTGTAGTTTGATAGGCTTGTTGGTTTGAGATAACACTCGATGGCAAAAGACCTATCATCTGGACTTGAATCAAGGAGTGGACTTTTGGTGGTTATACTCTGGGATGACACTGAGGATCTTTGAGATCTCTCCGAAAGTTTGGATGGTTTGAGATTAGTTTTTTTTGCTTGAATAAGAGGGATTTGACTATGAACTAGAAATGATGGCAAAAAGGGCTTCGCTGGCCTTATTTGATATCTCAACTAACAATAAGATTTTACTTATTTTACATTGATGGTAAAAGATTCATGATATTTGTTTCTAGGGACGATTGATCTCATGCTCTTTTCAGGTACCTTTTAGGATTTTACCTATTATTACTAACTCTCCTTGTCATTTGGTATTATCATATTAACACGCCTTTTTTAAGTATGATGATTCTCACTAACATGCTCTTTTCTCGAGCTTGAACTACAAAATTCTTCGGCCGGTACTCAACTTTTGTTTTGTGAGGATATTCTCAAGTAGCTTCAACAAATATTCCATTTGTCCAGCTCATATCTGTGAGAGCAATTTTTGCATTGTGAAAGGTCGCATTATTAAATACAAAAACTTTAAATGTGTTCCACAAATTGTTCGTGGCAGATACGAAAGAATATGTAGACACTGGGAATTATCATACAAATATTTAAGGAAATATTTTTAGAAAAAAATTCCATTCTAGTTAACTTATCCAATAAATGGTGCCAACTGCAGTTAAGTCACTGGTTGTTGTAAGAAGTTCACAAGGGCAACACGTTGGTGAATGAAGAGTCAATTTAATGGTGATGGTATTCACATGGCTACTGATGATTTGGGGTCTTCCCAGCACATTTTATTGATATTTCCATGATTGTAATAAGAGTATTCTCCAAATTATCTGATGTTAATTACGGTAGTCAAATAATATATGGATTGTTCAATGAGGTAACATCATGGCTTTCAGGAAATTTGCTGCAGTTCTTAATCAACTGATGGGCTAATTGATTGGGAACTTAGGCAAAAACTTGTTTTTGCCGCTACTTACATTTGGTAATGGTAATAAAAATAAATTTTAAAAAAAAAAGAAGAGAAGGAAGACTTCTGTCAATCATTTTATTGCTTTTGGGGCATGCTTAGTATTGCTTGAAGGAAGTATTTTTTTGACTTTAAAGCAGAACAAAAAAAAAGGATTTCTTAAAAATATAAATGTTTTGTAAGTTTTTCTGAAAAGTGTTTTTTGTGAGAAGAAAAGTCAGAAAAGCATTTTTAGGAGAAGCTAAAAAAATAGGCTTCTGGCTTCTCTTTCTCCTATTATAAAACAGAAGCAGCATCAAACATGCTCTAAATCAAACATGCTCTAAGTAGCAGTATCACATCTTATATATTACTAAGTGGACTTCCATTTCCTCCACCTTTGGATCTTACTTAGGAAGAGAAGATTAAGTGGCCTCTCTATCTAGAGCTTTAAAAAATATAAAAAAAAAGGTAATGGGTTCTGAACAAGTATAAGATATTTTGGCCAACTGATGATCATGCCCGGGTACAAAGTCTTCTTACTTAGATTTAATCTGGTTCACATATTTTGTTTATGTAATTTACTATTATTGAAATTCAAATATGTACATACATAATATGGTTGTTTTGGTTTGTTGGTTACTTTATTATGTACAATTACAGTTTGATTACCTATCTTCTATATTACTATGCTGTGAGTCTACTGAGTTAGTGTGATTGATGACTGCAAAATTACTAAAGTAGCATGATCAATGACTTTTAGATGTGTTGTTATTCTTTCTATTTGATTATATGTATATAGGACTAGATTTTTTTTTTGTACCACTGTAGTCAGATCTTCTATGATATTCTGCATTCAGGTTCAGTACCATACTATTTATTTTCAACATATGATTTTGTAATATAATCTATGTTTACTGCAGTTTTATAATTTTTTTTTTTTGTATTATCTACATATAGCTCTCTACAATCAGAGCATTCTGGGAAGCCATAACACTATTGGGCAAAGTGATGCTTTATTTTCTTCAAATTCTTTGGTCAAACGCTCTAGACTTGAAACTGCAAGCAATCTTCCTATATATCCACAGCGACCAGGAGAGAAGGACTGTACTCACTATATGTTGACAAGAACATGTAAATTTGGAAATTCCTGCAGGTTCGACCATCCTATTTGGGTTCCTGAGGGTGGAATCCCAGACTGGAAAGAGGTGACCATCTATTAATGCTATTTCTATATAGTGGGTACTAGTTACATAGTTGAGTTGATTTATTAGTATATAATAACCCATAAATCATATTTAATCTTTATTTTACATGGACCAATGCAATTTGGCTATTATTTTATACCATACTAGTAATCAAAAATTTGTCTGATCTTTATTTTATAAATTCTACTATGTTATGATTACAATATTTAAATTTCCAACATATTTTGCTCAAGGATACTGCTTAATATACATGAATATATGTATCTATTCGGTAACTCATAATGCTTTTCTACGGCATTTTGTGTTGTATCCTGGAAACCTAACACTTTCGTACTTATTTTATAGTAGCAATTTACTTTCCTGCTGAAAAGAGTCTTTCAGGTTATTCTCAGCACCATAATACATAAGTGATAGACTAAATTTTGCTTGTGTAGAGAGTGGGTAGACTCTTAGCCTGGGATTTGAACTTCTGTCCATGTCTGTTGTCATAAAATATATCGTGGATCTATTTATTAGTGATAGCAAGCTTTGAACATCCTTTGCCTATTTGTTTCCTATAGAATACTAATTCATGGATGTATTTAGGAATAACTCTTCCGCATGCAGAATGCAGAACACTACAAACTTCTAAATCTTTCATCTAAGATTTTATGGAAGTTGTAGGAAGAGATGCAAATCACCTTTTTTTTCAGAATTAACTCTGGCACAGTCAGGAGCACTCATTTCGAAAATCTTCCTATGACATTGATTCATACAAGTTAGTGCAGGCTATTAGATCTCATTTCAAAGCTGGAGTTTGAGGATATCAGCTTTGTACTTTTTGGTGGTCATGATCCTCAAAAACTGGGTTATAGCCTATCCACGAGTTAGCTCAGCTTGAGTTTATTAGCATATGCACTTGCACGCGCATATATGGTTTTGTGTGTATGTGTAAAGAGCACTACTTCGGTTATCCATCTTGTGAGTAGTGTGGATGGTTTTAAATGTTTGTGTTAGTGGCTTTATATGTATGGTACAGACACAACTATGAATTTAGAGAAATCATCTTTAATTGTGAATTATTATTCTATTGGGAGACTTTTGAAAGCATAAAATGTGTGCCTTGTTTTGCATTTTCTTGTTTGTGCTTGAAAGGTCGTAACTTGTACTAATTTATGTTAGTCAACTTGTGAGTCGGTCTGTGAAATGTGATTTGTTGAGTTAGAATTAGAAGACATTCACTATTATTATTCTCAAGCTTTCCATTCAATATCTTAATAACTATTTATATGATAGCATTTGTAATCAAGGTTTGCTGCAAAACCAACCCGACCCAAATTGGTGCAAAATTGAATTGGTTTGCTGGTTTGGTTTAGGATTCGGTCCAAATTGAGCGGAACATTCTACTTGGTATAACTTTGTTTGAGTCAGTCCTGAGCCATCCCGTGAGTAAAAAGGAAGGAGAAGGCATCTTGATGCCTTTCTCCTGTCTTTTCTTCTGAGAACATGAAGGGAATGGTGGAAGGTGGGGAATATCAGGGGAGAAATTTTTTTTGTGGTTTTAAGCCCCAATCCAAGCTAATATCTTACATGTTCCACTAACAATTATACCAAAGTTTTGTATTTTGGCATGATTTTATGATATGTTGTATTTTGGTCCCGTTATAAATGAGAACTTGACATCTATGAGCGGCGTAGACAATCCATGAAGGACTAGATGTTGGTACGTATTTGGTAATTCAATTTTTTTGATATTTGCATTTTCAAGATAAAAACTATGAATTGTTTATTTTTGTTTATTATAATTGCATCCATCAAGCAATCATATGATCTTTGGGATCAATATGAAATCAAATAACATTGAAACAACCTTAAAATCATATTTTTAAGATCACTAAAAATGAAAATAATCATAACCAATAAAATAAAAAATAGTGAACTGATATTGAAACTTTGTGGACTAAATGCTGATACAACATGAAACTGTACCATACCAATCCAGTACTGAAATTTTGATACTTAATTATATTTTTCAAAAAACTTCTGTACATTTGAGGAATAGTTGTGCTTGTAATTAGTGGCTGTCCCATATTTCTATCAAATCAGACTTGGGCCCTTATTTATTTTAAGCAGCATAGATATGATCAAATATTCAATGAGATAAATGAATAGCTAATAAATGATATGAAACTCATTGATATTCATTGCAGGTTTATTTTAAAATTTTTTTTGGTCTGAACAAGTGAAAAGATTCGCAGTACTGGTGCATACCATTCTGTATTAGTTGTACCATATGGTATTGATACGGAACTGATACTCGATGCTGGGTGCATACCAAGTGTCAATATGTTAAATCAACCTTTTGGGTGTACCAACATTATATTAACATTGTACCGGTTTATACCAAGATTACGAACCTTGGATGAACCTATATAAAGTGGCTCATTTTGCAGTGAGGAAGTTTAATATCAAAATTGTCAAGGAAAATGTTCCTCTACTTTTTTGGTGAACAAGTAGATAAGTGAAGGTGGTGCAAGAAAAGTTATCTTTGAAAAAGATTCTAAAGATAAACAAAATTCTTGTATTTTGGAATGTCTCATTCTTGTCTAAGCGATGCATTAAGGTTTTAGACGGTTAGTTTCTCAAGAATCATTTCCTAGTTCTTTGTTTTATTTTTCTTTTCAAATACACCATCTTTTTTCATAAAAGGAACTTTTGTTAAAGCCTAGTTTTGTGGACTAGCATGTATCATTTACTTGAATGCTATGCTAATGTCGAAGAAGAGATGGAAAGAATACCTTAATGACCTTTCTTCTATTTGGCAGCTGGAACAAGGACTGGTATGACTATAGACAAGGCTGCCATTCAGGAGTCATAATTTAAAATTATGATGATATTAAAGTATGAAACTTAATTTGTCACTGTATAATGTCTGTACACCACCAAGTGGATAACGAGTATGGATGGCTAAACATGATGGGGTCATTCACACCTCATCAAAACTGCCTGGTATTTCTTTTGAAGTTCAAATCCACTGTGGTCCACATGTTAGGTTTTTCTAACTGTTGCATAATATAATAAGATTCTGGCAGATATTTTAATATACTCATGTTTTATTATATGAGGGGTGCAACCATTTTAAACTACAAGGCTTTTAGACATTGGAAAGCACTGGAGGCATGTACTTTCTGTGGAGCTACAAAGTCTGTTAGGCCTATCTGGTAGAAGCCTTTTTTTTGGGATTATGGAAACTAAAAGGTTATAGAATATCTAACTATATGTTCCAAGTTGGTCATATTGTTGATAAGATTTTTTTTAGGGGTTCGGCTGGCTGGTTACTCTCTAACATAATTAATGGAATAATTGAAAGTTGTAGCTCTGAGTTATATATGTCTCATTATGTTACTGTTACAGATATGTATCACTGGCATGCATCTACAGAAAATGAAAAAAGTGGATATTGATGGCTATGCATACAAATTTAGAAGCTCTTATCATATTATATGAATAACCTATATTTCTTATTTAGGTGACATTGTGTAAGCTATAATAAGCCAATGGCGTTGAATTGACCTGGTTTTACTCATTTCATGAAATACTCTGTTGCTACCAGAGTTTTTTTAAAAAAATGTCAGTTTGTGGCTGTGGGGAAGGATGTGTTAGAAAAGTATTTGAGCATATGTGGAGAGAGGGAGGGAGGGGGGGGGGGAGAGAGAGAGAGAGAGAGAGATGGGTGTTTAAAAAAATTACTTTTGCATATAAGGGCAGTTTGTTTTAATATTTAATAAAACATGTGTTTAATATTTACTAAAACTTTTGGAGTTTAGATGTCTATTTGATATCCAAATCTAACAATATTCTACAACTAGAATGAAAGAGACGGTAAACAACTTGTTCAAGCAATGAGTACTTAGTACTCATTGACAAGCAAATTGTAACACCGGTGACAGACACTTCTAAATAAATATGTCAAGTCTCAACTGATATCATGATAGATCTAGTAAATTTATCGGATTATGGGGCTAACAAAACAATATTGTAACATGTCAATAACATTCAGATTTATGGACCCAACAGCTTCATTAGAACTAACAAAACAATATTGTAACATGTCAATAACATTCAGATTTATGGACCCAACAGCTTCATTAGAACTTCCCATGCCAGATTCCTTCAGACACCAGCATTAGAAACCTGTTTCATGTCCAGATCACATTATTTATGCTATATGTTTAAAGATGACCTCATTTTGTTGCACCATGGTAAGCCTGGCTAGATTGCCAATTTTTTGAAGAATCTGGGCTATGAGCTCAAATTGCTGCTTTTCCCCCCCCAATATTCAACAATAAACAGTTTGATCTTCCATCTCATTTTTAAAAACTTCTTTTTCCTGTTTTTTGCAGGTCCCACTTGTCCCTACAAGTGAATCTCTTCCTGAGAGGCCGGGAGAACCTGAATGTCCTGTAAGGAGTTTGCTTTATTCATATCCTTTTTGTTTGTGTTGCTTGTTCCATGAAGCCCTCTGTTTGATGTATAATTTGCATTATTGTTCTTGTGATGTCTAGTATTACATGAAGACTCAAAAATGTAAATTTGGATTACGATGCAAGTTCAACCATCCGAAGGACATATTAAATGCGTCTGCTGGTGAAGTAGGTGGAGAGGTAGGCTTCTGGTTTCTGCTTCATGCACCTACTGGTTTTCCATCCACCCCTACCTTTTTCCCCTTGCCTCTTTCTCCAAATTTATTTTATGGAACTGCAGGGGACTGATAACTCAGTGTTACCAGAGAGGCCATCGGAGCCATTATGTTCGGTGAGATGTTTGGTTTTTTGCATTCCTTTGTGGGATTACTTGTTTTCTTCTTGATGTGAACCTAAAATATTTTGCAGTTTTATATGAAGACCGGGAAATGTAAGTTTGGTCAAAATTGTAAATTTCATCATCCAAAGGATCTTCAGATACCACCAAATGGAGAAGATCCTGGTAACATGGGGCAGATGGAATATGAGAGAGATGATTGTGCAGCAGGAGTTCCACAGCCAGCAAATGGGCATGTTCCAATCACCCCCGCTCTGTTGCATAATTCAAAGGGACTTCCCATACGACCGGTAAAATCATATAAATGTTTGTTGGCATTTCTCTGGTCATGGTAAAAAGTAAAGAAACTAATGATTCAAAACTGGCAGTTCCCTTATCACATAGAATTAACTTTGAAGGAGTTTGTTTGGGATTCTATATGGCAATTGAAATTGCTTGCTTTTTTTTTTTTGCCTGAGTAAAAAGAGGGGGTTATGGCCTGTCCTGCTACCTGGATGTAGGTGAGATTCGATCCCAGGTCACTGGGTACCACAACTCAATGACTTGATTAACAAAATTGTTTGCTTGTTTGGTCATAGCATTACAGGCAACTATGTGATATCTGAATATTGTCTGAGCTCAGATGTTTTATATTCTGTTTATCTGGCAATTAGAAAATTTCTTAATATACCATCATTGTTCTGCTCTGCATCTCAGTAATTTCAGGAAAGAGATTTCTAGAAATGATTGCTATGTAAGCCAAGTAATAAGAGTCAGTTGATTTGCTTAACTAATCAAGATTAACTGTTTTTGACATGCATGCAGTAAATTACATTTGCTTAACTAATTAAGATGAACTGTTTTTGACGTGTATGCAGTAAATTACATTGTTTTACATCTTTTATTGTAGGGTGAAACGGATTGTCCATTTTACCTCAAAACTGGCAGGTAAAACTAACTGCAGGATTACAAGTTTGACTGTTTGAGTCCCAATCTTTTTCTATGGTATCCAGGCATATATCACAACCTTACTTTCTCTTTGTTATTCAGCTGCAAATATGGTGCTACTTGCCGATACAACCACCCTGACAGAAATTGTATGTTACTTGTACTTTAATTGTTGCATACATATTGCTTTGTGGATTTAAAATGTTACTGGATTTTCAACATTTATCTTTATACCTATTAATAGCAGTCATTTGGATGGGTGTCTTATGCAGCAATTAATCCACCATTGGTGTCTGCTTTAGGACAAGCTGTTATACCTTCTCCAGCAGCTAATTTGCCTTTTGGAGTATTAAATCCAGCTGCTAGCCTTTTGCAGAATATAAATCTGCAGTCGGCCCAAGCATCAGTAAGATAATGAAATAGAATAGCTATCATGATGATGTTGTTGACGATGATTAATTAGTGTTTTTGGATGCACTGTTATATGCCAAATTGCATATCATTAGCAGGTGTGCTTATACTTTTTTTGGTGATGCAGCTTGGAGCAGTTCCAACAATCTATCCACAAAGGCCTGGAGAAATTGAATGTGATGTATGTTGTCAATAGCCTCCTTTTCATGCTGGTCTACTTACTGCATCAAAGAGCCCATTTGACATTAGGACCAATTACAAGTGTAGCCAAGAATTCGTCTTTATATGCTGGTCTATTTACGTGATACTGATTTCTAAATTATCAATATGTTACTGAGAGTTGGATCCACGTGCAACCATATCAGATGCTTTGGAGTATCTGCTACTTGTATGTCACATGTTTATGTGCCCATATGTATAGCTGTGCACTGACTATTAGCAATAGCAATTTAACTCGTCTTAGCTATAACATAATATTTGTTGTCATGTTGGACAAAGTCAAGTAGTAAACTCCTTGATCGTGCTTACAGCATAAGATTTTTCTCATCTTATTCAGATGGCTTTTCTATTTCATGGTATATTATGTCATTTTAGGATTCGACAACCTTGACCTTATTCATCAAACCAATAATCTTTCTGTGCCCACATTTATGCAGTCATGAATTTCTCCCCCTCCCTCTCTCCCTCTCTCTCTCTCTCCTGCATGCTTGCTTTTATAGCCATGCTAGAACAACTAATTTAGTCTCAAGGATGCCTGTTTGCTAAAGCATTTTGATAATTGTTGTGTACAATTGAGGATGCAGTTCTATATGAAGACTGGACAATGCAAGTTTGGAGAAAGATGTAAGTTTCACCACCCTATTGACCGGTCAGCACTATCATCAGATGTAAAGCAGTCTCTTCAACAGAATGTCAAGCTTACCCTTGCAGGGCTGCCAAGGAGAGAGGTAACATGTCAAAACCATTGCTTTAAATTTGTTTAATAAGTTGTCTTCTGTTCATGGGATTAGAAGTTAATCCACTTAATCATTTTGTACATCTTTTTCTGTGTTGATTCTGCCCATCGATTTTTTCAAGATGTGGTCTAATTTGGTACTTACGGTTTGTTTCAGCTTGTTTGTCCTCCTTTATGAATTTAAATGATCTGAATTCTGTCGTTTATTGTATCTGTATATGTGAGGATTCCAGATTCTGCATATTTTTAAGTACACAGCTGGGAGAATATAAGGCATATCATTATTAAATTTTTCTCTGGCGCCACCCTTATACATCACTTGGATCTCCAAAATAAATGTTATTGCACCACCCAAGCTGGTACTTCTGACTTGCTGTATATTACTGTCCTGTCTTTTTGGCTGAAGCTGTGGGACATGGTAGTGAGTACTTGCATCAAGTTTTGGATGTCAAAATAGATCTTTCTTTAGCTCTTGATCCAAAAAGTAGATTACCCTGAAATTCCAACCATGAAAAATATGTTCCCACTCCCCTGCTGGACTTCCATATTGTAGATTATGTACTCTATTGGAGCATAATTTTGCTTTATCTGGCATTAGCAGAGCAATGAAATTTGTTCAGCTATTGAAAGACTATAAGGCATCTCTTCCAATACCAAATCCGACCTCTGGAATGCCTCTCCATGTGTGCATTTATGAATTATTCATGTTGACTTTGTATAAATATTTCCATCTTATACTAAGACACTCCACTCAGTTCAATCCTTACTCTAAGAAAGAAAAAGTGCACTTACCATAACTGGAAGTGTATATATCAAATTGCATTGACAATAAAATGAAAAACCTCAATCAAATTGGTGGATCACATCCATGTATGCTACCTGTCACATGCATCGCACATGCTAGACTAGTTACATAACTTACATTCTAATGGTTCATCAAGTGCAAAGATTGTAGCACTGTTGCAGTACTCTAATTTCATGTTCTGGTGTTGTTTTTGCATGAAAAAAATGCCATATGGTATTTTTTTCGATACAGGTATTTGTTCTAATTGAAGTAATATTTTATCCTACATGGTGAAAATCATATTAAAAAATCATATAGGAGTAGAAATTCATCAATGTCTCCTTAATGGTCCAGCTACATATTCAACATAAGATATGGCATGTATACCGAACTAGACGGTACTGGGTGTACCAGACCACATCGGCTTGGTGCCGGTATGCAATATGGGGGCATATCGACATTTGGTACGCCAAACTTGCCCTCATGTTGAGTGTGTACTGACACAGCCCAATACCGAGATGGGGGTACCTTGATTCAATACGTTACAAGTTTTACTGAGGTACAAATCCTGTTGTGTGGAGAGGCATCTCTGTATCCTAATTGCTATATGGTGGAGAGTTTTTTGTTATTGTTCACAGTAACCACACATACTGTTAAAATAGCGAGGACTTTAAACCACTAATCAAGAAACCACTGTTACTGCAGGGTGCTGTTATCTGTTCCTTCTACATGAAGACAGGCACATGCAAATTTGGTGCAACATGCAAGTTCGACCACCCACCCCCAGGAGAGGCCATAGCAATGGCAACTGGAAGTGGGACTGGAACTGGTGTCTCTGCTACCGACGGTGGGGAGGACAAGGCTGCTGCTGCACCGGCTGAGGGACAGCAGTGAGAGGACAATTTCCTCAATCTGTGTGAGGGTCAACTTCTCCTTAGGGCGTCACTAGTTTTTAAGGATTGTCGCATATTCAGGACAATGACTGCTTTGCTTTCTTATCTGATGAACTTGGTTAACCTGCTGGCTGTTTTCGACATGTATTCCTGCTTGGTCGTTAGTGTTGAGTGTCAATGAGCATTAAAAGTCCAAATTATTCAACTTTGAAGGCGTGCAGCAAAACAAATCGTTCATCCTTTGCAGCTTCAGAAAGTTCATCCAAGAAAAACTTGATGCAACATATAATTCGGTGGTAAGAGCGTGCATGGAAGGCGTGCAGCAAAACAATGTGGTAAATGATGAGAGGGCATAAATATAAGGCGACGTATGAGTGATCTGTAGTCAAAAAGTTCATCCGAGAAAAATTGTATGGTGTCAAATCCTAAGCAGGTTGCGCAAGTTTGCGTAGGTTGTTGGTGTCTGTGCATTTGCAGGGACCGGGAAGAAGCTGAAATGGAGCTTTGGAGATAACATCGACCTAAGAAACGTATTTGATGTTCCATTGTAAAATATGTTGAATTTGTTTCAACGTCTGGAATAGAATGGTTGGAGGGAAAACTTTTAGGTTGTCTCGCTGTCCTACTTTTATCCTCTCTGATGATTTTGACATTTCTCCTGTTTCCAATCACCATCTTTCGCCCCTTTATGTATTTTGATGGTGCGGTGGGCGACAATGATGCCAGAAGCATGGGGGCCGGGGATCTCATCGGTCCTCTACTCGAGCAAAGATATTCTCTTCCATGATTGCGCAGGCGAGAGCCAATGCCTCTTGGACGGCCCAATGGAAACGGTGGCTGAGCGTAGAGTCGTGGATGGGCGACGAGCGATTTGTAATCTGCCACAAAAATGCTTTACATGATCTAAAAATCTTTTTCCTCTCTCATGGCTCCCTAGACAATTTAAATCACCAAGTGTAATTATACCATATAATTCACATGCTCATGAACTGCACAACATTCTCCCTTTGGCCTTGAGAGAGGAGAAGGCAAGGGTCCATATGATAAAATGTGATATAAGACTATCCTCACTTGGGAAAACTCACTGTGACCCACCATGGTTATCATTGTTCCGAGCTGATAACTGGTGGCTGGAAAGCTCACGACATAGCGTGTCAAAATAAATATCAAGTTCGTTTTTTTCTTTTTTTGGTAGAATCAAGTTCCATATTTATGTTGCCAGATAATATACAGCACAGGTCCTTTGTAAGCAAACTCAAACTGTTATGGATCTCTAGCAAAAATATCCATGAAAAAAAGAGGCTCTGGCATGTGGTTCGCGGACATCACAGCATCCTACCGAGAAGAGGTCGGTATTAAGAGTTCGCGAAGAACAATATACCGAACACCATCAGAGCATCAGATACTTAATTGCGCCAACCACTTGGAGTATCAGACCTATTCAATGATGAAGTTACCGTCTGTTGAATAATTTCTGAAATCACAGCAAAACATTAAAGAAATTCTCTCCAAAATTTGATAGTTCAGCTTCATGAAACAATGAAGGCCGACGAATGCTTTTCTTATTTATTATCAAAAGCTCTTAATCACACAATTGAAGAATCATTCTCTGCATGCCGGCCCTACTCACGCCTGCAACCAATACAGAGCAGCAGAAAATCAAACAACATTAGACGGGGGTAGCGTGAAGGCACACTCAAAAAGACAACAATCGTTTTGGTGACAAACGAAAATATAGCATGCAAAAGTGACACAAATCTGAGTTTGTTCAGTAGGATTTACAAATTTCATTTGCCCAGGAGTCTTGCTCTCAGCTCCTCTGCCACTGCATCGATGAACTCCTCCGTGTTCAGCCACTGGTCTCGAGTCACCCTGCGAGAGATGAAAAGGCTCGCATAACATCATCTATTGTTTGATGATGTAATAATAGTGACATGAGAGTCAGATGGTACTTTGGCCCATGAATGAGGAGGGCAAGATCTTTGGTCATCTTTCCAGACTCCACAGTTCCAACGCAAGCAGCTTCCAGTTTCTCAGTAAAATCAACTAGTCTCAGATTGTCATCTAGCTTTGCTCTGTTGAAAACCAAACATATTGTGGGATTCAGAATTTTCATCTAAATGATGTAGGCCTGAAACCCAGGCAACCATGGTGCTAATGAAGTAGAATACTGTTATTTAATTGGGTGACTCTCAAAATTATTGATATACAGATAGTGTCTCTAGCACAGACAAACAAAAAATGAAGGCCTTACAAAGTCTTGAAATACATAATATGAAAAACAAATAAACAAATTCTTGAAATACAATTAGGTAAGACAAATAAAAATAAATCTCTCCAGTTTGCACTTGCAGTTACAACCACCACAATAATCAATAAGAAAGCCAAATATACCTGTGTGCAAGCCCTCGTGACCAGGCAAAGATTGAGGCAATGCTATTTGTACTGGTCTCACCTCCTTTTTGGTGCACCCTGTAATGACGGGTTACTGTGCCATGTGCAGCTTCAGCTTCAATAGTTTTTCCATCAGGACACACCTAAATGAGATAAAAGTTTCCATCATACTCTAGATTAGCATCACTTCACAAAAAACTAATCATGAGCATGACATGTTTCTGCATAACCACCACATAGAAGACATGAAATGTACAAATTGTCCAATTCATGGAAAGTTCGATACTATCAGGTTCATTATGTTTCAAAAGACCAAGGCATCCAGATTACTTTGGGGATAATTCAGTTCACAAAAATGACTAACTCCACGAGATGCCCCTTGAACACACAAGTCACCCCCCACAGACAGCCATGAAAACCAGTAATCTGGAACTCTATCAGGGCTCAACTGAAATTGCTTCTTCAATCAAATAAACATTAGATATGAACAGCATAGACTATACAACAATGGTATCTGCATAGAGAAGACAGCAGTTCCAGAATAAAGACTTAAAATAGTCAACAGATAAGGAATAACATAAACCAGTGATAGAGAAGTTGCGATAAAAACTACCACAGAAGTTAATAATGATGCATTGATGTCCTGAATTCAGAATGCATGATTTCATTTCAACCAAAAAAAGGCAACATGTTTTCTTTTTTACGACCCTCTAGAACCCCCAATACATTAAAGAAACACAGTTTACAATCCATCATCTAAAACTACCACCCATGCTATTCCCACCATGAATAGATTCAAATAAAACCAAGTTCCATACAAAAATATAAAGACATTTTCCACAGACAAGCAACCAAATTTGCTATAAGGCTACATACCAGTACTGATGTCATCAGACCAAGGGATCCAAAACCTGAAAATACAGGGGGAAAAAATCTGGTGATTGAGACAAACTAATCCTAAGCTTTGGTTTTCAAAAGCCAATAGCAAATAGTTTATAAAAACTGATTTTCACTTTTGCACTAAGAACACATTCTTTTTAAACAAAAGTGCTTAATGTGATGGATGGTGAAAAAGTTCAAACCTTGAGCCAAGAAATCACTCTGTACGTCTCCATCATAATTCTTGCAAGCCCATACATAGCCACCTTCACTCTTAAGTGCATAGGCAACCATGTCATCAATGAGGCGATGTTCATACCTGTTAAATATCGCATACCATAAGATACAAACTACAGGGAGTTGAATGTACCAAATAACGCTAAGCATTTAGAGACAGCTCACCAGATTCCTGCAGCCTCAAACTTGGATTTCCATTCAGCTTCATACACCTCCTGGAATATGTCCTTAAACCTGTAGGATGGAATAAATATGCAACAAAAACAGTAAGCACCAATAACTGCTGCAGATTTAGAAGGTGATAAACAATAAGGCTAACAGCTGGATGATCCTTTGATAAACACATCAAGAGATTCTCACTATGGCTGTACCTTCCATCATATTTTTTCAAAATAGTATTTTTGGTGCTAAGATAAAGTGGCCACTTCTTCTGGTAAGCAGTAGCCATTGAAGATTCAGCAAAGGCGCAAATTGACTGTACAGAACATGCGACAGAGAACAAATATCAGCAGCGACAAGATACTATTCAGTTAATATCATCAGTGAATAAAAGGTCACATGTTCACCTCATCAGTATTATACATGGATAAGGCAACTCCTCCAGCACCGGTGAAGTTGAACACCTCTAGTTCAACCTCCTCTTCTTTTCCCTCTGGAAAAGCACAAATAGGATACAGAAGTTACTGAAAATAATAGAGGGCAGTAAAAGAAGAATAGTCAAAGTGTCACAAAAATAACACTGTAAAAATCAATAAGCTGTGGCTCATTTTTTTTCCCTCTCTTGATACACCCCTTCATCATAATATAACATAAACCATAATTGCTCATACCAAAAACTAGTTTGAGCTTGCCAGGCCCTTTGATAACCGTATCAGTTGCTCGGTACTGATCACCAAATGCATGCCTTCCAATGCATATGGGCTTTGTCCATCCTGAGAACAACAAATACCAGGTTACACAGGCATATATGGTATAGTTACCCAAGTTTAAGACATGGCATCATATTATACAATACCTGGAACGAGCCGTGGAATGTTTTTACAGATAATTGGCTCCCTAAAGACCGTACCTGCAGCAAAGACAAGTGTTTAGACAAAGACATAGTTGCCCATGCACTAAGGACATTTAAAAGATTGTCTAACCATTTAGGATGTTCCTGATTGTCCCATTTGGACTCTTCCACATGGATTTCAGGTTGAACTCCTTGACCCGAGCTTCATCTGTCATGTTTTAACAAGTTTTCCAACAAAAAATATTAGATGCAATCATGATTAATAAAATATATAATTATGCCATTGCTTCTGCATGTAGCATGATGTTAGACATGTCAACATTACCAGGAGTAATTGTTGCACATTTGATTGCTACATTATATCTGCAATCAAATAACACAACTTTGAGTCCAATGTGAAGACATAAAAACTATGAGAAGAGAGTCACAAAAATATAGGTTGCTGCAAACATGAAAATTGTGAACAATCAAAACACCATCCTCAGCAACTCTATTTATATTATGGCATAAAAAATTGAGAAAAAAACTCTGAAATATTGATGATATAATAATAATTCATGACGAAACCAGTGAAATTGAATTTTTGGCATGCCAAAGTTTCCATTTTAAGTGAAGAGCTGGAACAAATCAATGTCACAATCGCTACCATCGGCAAGACAAAATGAAGAAGAGATTACATCCATATGGAGAAAGGAAGTCCAATTTTTTGTCAACATGCATTAGTTTGAAAAGTGTGAAGAGAAAAGTTTTAATTCAGCAGTAGATGAAAGGAATGAAAGTTTGATGCCTCTAGCTTGAAAAGGTTATGCTTACCTAAGGGTAGCTTCTGCACTCTCTACTGTAACTTTGTCATCAGTTGCATCACGATGGGGAAGGCCTAAGTCAAAGTACTTTATATCCAAGTCCAAGAATGGAAAAATGAGCTGCAAGATCCATCAAAGTATCAGTTCCAGTATAAAATTAATGTTTAAAATAATTGTTACAACAAAAAAAATCTCAGCATATAATTCAAGGACAAATGAAAAGAGAAAAGGTGCAGAATACAAAATGGATTAAAAAAATTGAAAAAAATCATAAATCACCTTCTCTTTGATTGATTTCCAAATAACTCGAGTCATTTCATCCCCTGTATCACAGAAATAATAAACAGCGATGTCAGACTTAACTAAATATCTAGACAATAACAAGCACATCAAATAATTGGACAGATAACAAATGCATCATTCATCGGGATCTTCTAGGCCTCTTTCTTACTGACCAAAAGAAATAGCTTTGCAGAGTAATGGTGATCAATGTTTTTCTTCCTAAAGGCATGTGCATGATGTTCGTAGCATATCAACAGTTAGTTTAAATGCCATAACATTAGGGGTGGCAATCCAATGGGTGAGGTCACATACAAGTTGGGTCAAATGCAAATTGGGTTAAAAATTTGTCAACTCAAACCCGACCCGGCTTGTTTATTAAACAAGTAATCCAACCCGACCCACATAACCCATTTATTAAATAAGTCAAGTCATGTTAAACATGTTAAATGGATTAAACAGGTCAAATGGATCAGGTTATACATGTCAGAAATAGGTTAAGCAGGTTTTAAACAGGTTAAATGGATGGGATTATGATCCGATCCATTTATTAAACCGGTCAAAACAGATTAAACGAGTCAAATGACTAAACCTGAACCAAAACCATTCATGTCAAACCCAAATCTGCATAGAGCAGGTCGTTCATAGGTTGGGTTATAGGTCGGATCATAAATTGCCACTCTTACATAGCATACATCATTATTTGTATCTTCCAAAGCAGTAATAAAAACAATAAAGTCTTGTGTTCAATAATTGGCAGTTCTCCTGCTTAGTAAAATCCTGAGGAAATTTATGTCAATCCAGAAAAGAAAAGGTTAAAAAAAGCAGATCAATGGTCCAGTATACTACAGGGCAACAAGGTTTAGGCACCCTGGAGTTTTAATATATATATATATATATATATATGAAAAGCAAGTACGAAGATGTTAAAACTATCTTACATTGGTTCCATTCAAGTGCATCTTGACGTTATTGTTCATGTTCTTAGCCACTTCAGTGATCTTGCTACTCTTACTATCAAATATCGATGTGAAGAGACGAACATATCGGTGAAATCACAGCAGGGAAGTGAATGGAAAACTGCCTTGTTCTCGTCATACAAGTAAAACCTAATTGATTCATGCAATGCTTTCTAGATTCTTCTTCATTTTTTTTTTGTTTTTGCTACGTGAGAGCCCACTCCAGATCAGCTACACACTGAAATGTGGACCACACTGACTTGCAAACAATCCTCTCCCAACAGCAAGGCCACAAATGTCTCAAAGAATGATCATTTTACAGCCCCCTGCCTCCATTTTGCAAGAAAAGTCTCCTAACAATCACTGCCAACTCCATTTAAACACTTCCCACCCTTAAGCACCACCCCTCCAGCCCCAAACCAAATTTAACCATCTGGGTCAGTGGGAGAGGGGTCCACTGATATCCCCAGACCACTTCAGGAATATGATCAAAAGTTATAACGAACATGACGGTGCAAGACAATGCACATCATGTTCCCCGAAACTATTCATCTCTTCTACTAAAATTACTTTATGAATTTAACCTCGATATCAGAGCAGCAAACTTTTTAGAATCATAACAGCACCCCGATCAAAATTTCCAACCTTATACACTCATCTTGCCGCACGCTTCCATCTTGATATCCATTTCCCGGACTAAATTCTATTACAGATCCAGCAGTCTAAACCCTTAACCCCGTATAGCCAATGGAAAAGCAACTGAAAATTAGATGTCACAACCATAACCATATAAATCTAACTTCCGACAACCAACAAAAAAAAAAAGAGGGGGGGGGGGGGGGGGGGGGGGGGGGGGGGGGAGCTATTTGCGATCTCTCAACATCAGATCAACCCCTCCGAGTGTTTTCAGTAAAAACCACTAACCAAGATCGCTTATAACCTTAAAATCAACCATCTAAAATTTTAAAAAAAAAATAAAAAAAAAAAGCGATCGAAAACACATAAGCTCGACAAAACTACCACCATCTTGCAATCAGGCAATAACAATAAAGTCAAACAAACACGAAGAACATCGAAATACGAGAGAGCACGGATACGATGGCGGGTGATGCTGGAAAAAATCCGTGCATCAGGGAGTCCAACATCAATCGGATCAAAGAAAGAACGAGGAAAAAATGTAGTACGTACGAAGAGGAGAAAAAAGAAAAAGAGTGAAGAAATTAAGATAGGGAACGGCGAAGATGGGAGATGGAGTGAGAAATGAAGGGTTGCTGACCGTCCATTTCGACGATGGGGTTGGCGACCTTGACCTTGTCAAACGCCATTTTCCCGGAGGTGGTGGTGCGGCGGGGGAGAGGAGAAGCCGAGATCGGAGGTGTGGAAGCACGATGGGAGCACAAGTCTAAGCCCCGGAGAAGGCTGACCGGCTGAGTGGGGTATATTGCTTGAAAAAGCGCCGGAGCGGTTGAGAGCGGTGACTTTTTGGTGAGATAGGCAACCGACAGGTGGCGGTCTCTCTCATCATGTGCTGCACGGTGGCTCCTATCAATACGCTTGTCGATTGTTCAATTTACATTCATGTCCGGCTATTATTGTTATTTATTTTTTAATGCGACAGCGTCGATTGGCCGGCTTGGGCATTGGTTTCAAACGACGGGAAACTCGGATGCTTTGGTGCTTTTGAGTGCGTTTGTATTTACGCCAAAAGGGTCCAACAGAATGAGATTTATAATACTGAGGGAAGATTTAGGTCCAGCTTCAATAAAGAAGCAAAGCAAATTATCTTGTAAGACACGTCAAAATGAATTGTATATTATCTGTCCTGATTCGTGGTCAGATAATATCGATGCCATATTTATAACTGTGAAAGAAAAGCAAATATATTCGCCGGCATCTGATTTATATCCAAATATTTAATTCCATCTGGGAAACTCCCAAAAAAAAAAATAACAAGATTGATATATTTTTATTTTATTTTTTGTACAATGATATTCTCCTTATCTGGTTGATTGCGTATTTGATAATCATTTTTTTACTGGGATTCACTAAAAACTTGCTAATTAAGTGGCATATATTTATTATTTTTATATAAATCTTTATTTATCATAAAAAATAAAAATTGGGATGCTTATGTTTTTGGTCCACTTTAAAATCTGATGATTGAGTGGCATATATTTATTTATTTTTTGTATAAACTTTGTGCATTATAAAGAAAATAAAAAACTAGGATGCTTACATTATTGGTATTAGTTAAAAATATAAAATAGAATAATAGTTTATCCATAAAACTTGACAATCTACTTTCTTCATACATTTGTACCCGTTTTATATCCAGATCTGTTAAAAGAAATAATGGGTACAAAATTTAAGATCACATTAATATTTATATTCGTATTCATATTCACTATACAAAAATAAATATAAATATGAATATATTGATGCATAATATATTTTTAGCCTTTTTTTGCTTATTTTTAGTAGTATCGATGTACCAATAAATTTTTTAAATGATAATAATCATTTGAGCTTTCTAAAGTAAAAATTTATTTTAAAGAAGGATAAGATGATAAAATTATAGAACAAAATAATAAAACTATAAGCAAACCCATAGATATCTTTGATAGAAAAGTCCATAAAAACATTTTGCATAATATGTCGAATATTATATTAAAGTTTTCCAAAGGTAAAAACCCTCTAGACTTATCAAATAAAAATAAATTAATTTATATCCAAAATGCTTAGACTTCATCTTTCATATTGTCCACCATTACTATAATAACTAATTTTGCAAGTTACATCCCCACCCTCAAATTCCACTCCATTGCAAGCCCTACCAAGGAATGACTCCATAATATTTTTTTTTCTCCTTATTTTTAATGATATATAAAATACATGCTAAATACAAGTAACTATAATCATAATCAAGACCACCCAATCTTCTTCAACATGAATTTTTAAGCATTCAATTTATCAATCATTTCTATTCAAAATAATTTTAATTTATAAAATTACATATGAAGCCAAAAAATGATCCAAGGACCGAGTACGTGCATGCAAAACACTTTCAATTATTGATCAATAGATATTTTATTAATTAAATTTAGGATACATTTGGTTCATAATCAAAATTAGGATCAAAATTAGAATTGATTAAAATAAAAATTTTAAAAATTATATCTTCGGATGTATTTGATTTGAAATTAGAATTGAAATAAGATCGAAATGCTATGAAAAAATAAAAATTAAATTTTAAAAAAATTAGATATTTTTATTCTTCCTTTGGAGGAGAATGGGACAGCCGGTTACAATGGTCCTTTTCTATTTTAGAATCTAATTTTGCCAAACCAAATGTATCCTTGATGCAGTTAAAAAGAAGGAAATGCTCATGGCGGTTGCTTTGAACGCCTAACTGCGCACCCGAAACAAAGGGTGCTTCAGTAATTTGGGGACTGGCCCGCATCCTGACCGGAAGGGCACCTGCTTCACCCAACCTACCCACCTCCTCGACCGGCGGCTCCACCTGGCATCACGTGGTTGGTCTGATGCAGGCAAGCTGCGCCACCTTCAATATCGGCGCACTGAGTCCACCGTCTCACGGCGTGATCGAGAGCACTGTCCGTACGATCCAAATCATGGCATTTTGCCCAAGGGTAACGGATCAAAATACGGCTTTCTTCGATTGCGCCATTGTCATCCATCCGGAGCCAACGGATCAGAAGGATTCTAAGATCAACGGAAAGTATCGCTTGTTTTCGTCGGTGGAGCTTTTTCCCGTTCTGGAGGCGAGGCCGGCATGTGGGATATACAGTGAATTCAGAAAAGGTGCTTGCGATTTGTAATAAATATTTATCTGAATATTTAGAAAATGTTGAGATATTACTGAACGCGTGCAATGAATGGAAAAGGTTCGGGAGAAAGGAGGAAGAAGAAAGAAGTATCTGATAGAAATATACATTTTAACGATTATAACAACCAGTCAAGATGTATTTAATAAAATTTAATAAATTATTATTGTGGGTTACCATAAGTTGCGTGATAGGACATGGATGATATAAAAGGAATGATGATGCGAGAGATGGTGGTCGTTTGAAAAGAAATGTTCTGATGGGTCAATATGAATTAATTGATTCAAATTAGAACTTTTTTTCATTTTTTTTAATATCTGCGTAAATTGATGTACATTCATTATTCTGAGCTTCATAATTTTTAAGGACTCTTTATTTACCCATTGCATTTTAGTTTTGGGGCAATATCTATCTCATATGGCTGCATGGTATTGTATTTACAAGGGACTTGGAGGATTTATATTTTCATTTATTTTGGATAATGACCTTCTAAAAACTTTCAATTTTTTATTTGTTGATTTCGTAGCTACAACTTCTATGGTTAAATAAGGTTGTGGGACACCATACGAAGATTACAATACTATAATAATATAGATAGCCCAAAACAGATTATTTTAGATTTAGCTAGTTAGCAATCAATAGCTGAGTTGGTTGGTATCCTTTTATTTATAGAGAAAGCCGTCGTGATCATTTTAGATCAAGCATAAAACAAAAAAGTCATTTAGGTTCTACAATATTGCACCTTGCCAAACTTATAAAACTTTGCACTACAATTATATATTTTAGTAATAATTATCAAAAAAACATCTTGTGTTAAAAAAATGTATCTTTCAAACATTCCGTGTAAGAATATATTGCTTGCACTTGTTGCCATACAAGACATCGTGAGAACTCTAATAAGTTTGTACTTAGTCTACATAAATTATATATTATGGAGATCTTATGTACTTATATAAAGTCCTGAATAATATCTTCTATATAATTTTTGGGGGATGAGGCTTTCAATTGCTACAAATAGTATAAGAGTGAACTTGTTTCATAATTCACGTGAAGAATTAAGGATAGTGCAACATATGATTTTTTAGGAATGATCATAGACTATTTCTGGTAGTTATGATTAAATTTAAATCATTAGGGAACACTAAAATTTAGAAAAGAGAAAATATGTTATATAAGCATATTTTTAGTTCCACATTGTTTGTGCAATGAAAATATTTTGAATGTCAAAGAATTCAAAAAATAAATTCTAAATAGTTTTTTTTTTTTTTGGGGGGGGGGGGTGGTTGACAAGATCCTGTATTATTTAATGTATAAAAAAATCATCATGAACTATTCATTGTCACGTATATTTATATTACCTTTATAAAGTTGAAGCTTTGGATTGCATATGCTTAAAATGGTATACCACAAAGTTTAGGGCAATACATCATTTGAAAAATTCATAATCAAGCAAATATTTATATTTTCTCTCTTTATGCATACACCCACCCTATGCCATCGTCCTTTTCCATAGCCTTGATGGATAACATAGTAACAGGACCCATTATTAATAATTTTTTCTTTTCTCCCAATTGACACACAAGTGAATGATGTCAAGTGTCTATTCTTTTGAAATCGTCTCTCTCCTTTTTTTTTTTTTTTTTTTTTTTAACAACACGGCTAGCTGCAGTTTTATGTAGGGCCAGCCATCGCCGCTATCCGGGCGCTGCATCATGTCTTTACCACGTTGCTAATTAACGCTACCCAACCTGACGTCCACTCCAACTTGCCATCCCTCGCCAACCCACCCCCAGCCGTTCCTTTTGCCGCTTCCCTACCCACCCTGGTCTACCCCTTCATGTTACTCTCATAGTTTCATACCTTATACCCTCTAGTCGCCGGAATGCAGCCATAGAAATCAAACATATTTTGGACCGACCAGTTGATTCCCCTCGATTGGATGGTGGAGATCTGAAGGCATTATCAATAAAAAACATATAATAAAAGCATCATATAAGAACCTTTTCTATGAGGGGAGGGGTTGGGATTTGAGGGGATAATATAGATTCATGTCAGCAAATGACAAGCCTTCTTCTGTTCATCAGTGTACGATCCATCTCACGCAACCCGGTCATTAGAATGATTTGCTTTGTTACGGAGTTGTCAGGCATGGAAACTAAACTTGCGTCTCCCAGATGCCAAAAAGCCATGGAAAGGAAATTGAGCGTCCTTCCAAGTACCGACCACCATCCTTGAGCTCTAGTATGGCTCGGGAGCCAGCCCTTTTTTCCCCCTCTTTTTAGCAAAACCAAGCCGGCCTATTTCGACCCTTCCAAGCTCAGCAGAGTTCTAGGTCGGCAGCAAGTAGCTGGCTCGTAGAGTTTCTAGTAAAAATTTTGCAGGCTCATGCCTAGGGAAGAGCTGCTCATGCCTAGGGAAGAGCTGCGCTAGTCTCCATGCCCACATGCCTGCAAGACAGGCTGGTGCCATCGTCTCCCATCCTACTTGTCGCTGGATTTCTATCCAGGGTCTCACATATATGCTCCAGCAATTTGCCCAACGCACACTGCTAATGTTCTCCGGAGGCGTGCCAAGTCCAAGTTTGCTTGGTTGCCCAACTTGCTCCAGGGAACACGAACTCCTGGTAGGTGCCCCATCACCATCGCCTGAGAGAGCAAGCTAACTGTTTGTAATTTCTTATAGACGCCCATAGGTTCTCACAGTAAAATGAGAACTTTCTTCAAGGTTTTCTCCAGATCAATATTCAAAACACTTCCCGATCTCCCAATTGCAAGTCCATCCACATCCCAGCGCACATAAAAGCTCAAGCTCATCAGCGGGTACCTCACAATTTCCACACACAAGGAATTTTCACATGGAAGGATGCCTTGGGCTCGACGATTTCTGCCACTTGGGGAGACTCATAAGGCTGGCTCGAATCACGACAACAAGGCGGCTGCGGTGCGAAAAAAGAGTCGCCACCTGACTGCCTTCCGTACTTGTCACCGGATTTTAAAGCTAGACTAGATGGTGAGTCCCGGGAAGCTTCATCCACGATCTTTCCATGGTGGAACCCGTACCGGCGCCGTTGTCGGAGGATTCCGACCAGCATCGCAAGCTGGGAGTGAAAGTTTTACCCTCGAGATCGCCACGGCTACCGTTCTTGTTTACCCAAAACCGATCTATGACATCTCCAATTCTCCTGGCTTTGTTCATCTCTCAAGCATCAATTCTTATAGCTCTATTCGAAGAACGATTCAAGGAAACAAAAAATTATCAACCGTGCACTCATCCAGAAATTGGCCTCCCAATCAAATTTCCACTGGTAAGGCTAGATTTCCATAAGATTTGGAACAAATGGTGTCATCTCCCACCGAAAATAAATAAATAAATAAATAAATAAATAATCAGAGTATCAACTTTTCGAAGAAGACAACATCCAGAATCACAAGAGAAAGAGTACAAAAATCCACGAATCCTCTTCCGAGCAACCCTGATCCTGTGCAGCCTATTACTCTCCTTCCACGCTAAAAAGTACCCCGAACTAGATGAAGCACCGAGTACAACTTGACCAGGGAACGTATCCCCCCATCACCGGTCTCTCTCTCCCCGATGGGTAACGAGATCACCTTTCCCCACCATCCAAAACGCATCCCATGAGCACATACCTGCCCCGGCCTCCTCTTAGGGCGAGCACCCACAGCGAAGAATTGGAAGACGGAAAGCAACCATCATGCGATCTTTGACGAATCCTAATCGCTCACGCAATCGAGAGATGAACATATACCATCAAAACATGGATAAGAATGCACAGTGTTTAGCTGCCATCGACATGAAGCCCAACATATACCAAAGAAAAAATTCAAAAAAATATATAAAAATTATAACGGCCAGAATTTAAAATTCCGCTCCCATTTCTTTGGAGCAACCCAACTCTTCTCGTCTAAATGCTCTAGTGTCATCCTTACATCGAAAACAACCTAGATCAAAGAAAACGAGCAAGTATGAATTGGATCGATCTTGGAGAACTTAAATGGTTAACGATGAACTCGAAAGGGACAATATATTCAACGAGGCATCATCTCTACCCACCACCGCCACCATCTCCATCATCACCTCCACCACCTCGCTAGCTAACCAGAGCCCATTGGCACGCGAGGAAATATTACATAATAAAGACATGCATTACAGCCATTGCACAATGCTTGCTTTTCTCTTTTCCAATTCTCAACCTTGGAACCCATCACAAGCTACCTCGCCTTTGACCGGACCGTGCCAGAATTATAAAAAAGGAATCCTTCCCACCCTCACGGAAACAACGCCACCACCCCTCTCTCTTTTTCTCCCTCTAAATTTCATCAGGAAAAAGTGCAGGTTAACCATATTTACCTCTATAAATACGAAAAAAAAACCTCCTCATCATCACATCAGAAAACTATAGAAGTCGACGCCAACAACAAAAAAGAAAAAAAAAAAGTACAAAAAAAAAAAAAAAAATGTAACGTCTATTTAATCTTAAAATTTCGATTAGCAGTTGGGAGCCCATTAGAAGAACAGAGGTCCGACCCCGCCGATTTCGGCCCCCGCCCCGATGACCTCTCGCGAGCCCTCGCCCCCAGTTCCCCCAAATCTCTTCATAAATTAGGGTTTCTTTGTTCGCTCTGTTCTTTCTTTCTTCAGCCCTCGGAGATTCCAAAGATTTGTTTTGCTCGAGGTAGATCTCCGCGTCCTTGATCTCCATCGAATTCTGGGGTTTCTCCGCTGAATTTAGGGCTCCTCGTCGCCGGCGGGATGATCATAAAGCGGAGCCAGAGGGCGCAAATTCCGACGCTGAAGCGGTGCAATGCGGAGGGCGCTGCCCCCGGGGAGGACGACGGGGAGAGGCGGCGGAAGAGGCGACGCGAGAATGTATTCTTCCCGTTGGAGGTGCTTGGGGATGTCTCCGCCGCTGGAATCCCGATATTCCCTTTCGGCTTCCAGCGGCCAAGTGGGGACGTGCGAAAGCAGGTGAGCAGCGCGGCCCTGGCGTCTTCTTGGTGCACCGAGGTCTCGTGCTGCTCCGGCGAGGTGGAGTCGGAGTCGAGGGATGGAAGGCGGAAGGAGAGGGATCGGCTGCGCAAGGTGGTGGCGCCACCGCCGCCGGCCCGGCCGCCGGTTGTCCGTACATCTCGAGGGCGCGCTCAGGTGCTCCCATCCAGGTTTAACGATTCCGTCCTCATTGACCCGTGGAAGAAGGAGAAACCCAAGGCGAAGCCGCTCGACCCCGATTTTGAGATCAAGACTGACCTGATGGAGCCTAGCAAAGAAAGTTTCAGATGTAAAGATTCCAACTTTAGCTCAGTTTTCCCCAATTCAATCAGATTGGTCCACGAAGAAGAACGATATCGGGCATGCAGAAATTTGAAATTCAAGAAATATACTTCTTCTCGTAGCACTCTGACGTCTCTTCATGAGAGTTTTGCCGGAGCTGAGGGGAGGTTGCCGCCGGTTGTTGATGTCGAGGATCCACTTGGTGATGATTATGATTCTGACCCAATGACGGTGGAAAGAAGGATGCTGAAGGAGAGTGTGGAACGAAGGGAGGATTTGTATTGCCTGGAGGAGTTTGTCCCGGGTGATATCGTTTGGGCTAAGTTAGGGAAGAAGTATCCTGCTTGGCCAGCGACCGTGGTTAATCCAATGCAGCAAGCTCCAGAGGCAGTTCTGAGGTCCTCCATTCGTGGAGCCATCTGCGTGATGTTCTTCGGGTACTCCGGAAATGGAAATGATGGGGTAAATTAAATCGACTTCCATCCATTTTCCTAATACAATCCCACTCTCTAATGTTATGTGCTTCTATGCTTTTGACTTATTAATGCGTGCTATCTCGTCATCATCCTACAGTTGTTACTGTTGTTATTGTAAATTAATTATGAGCATTTGTTGGGGAACAGGAGTACGCATGGGTGAAGGAGGGGATGATCTTTCCTTTTTTAGACCACGTAGACAGGTCGGTTTCGTGAATTGGAAAATTTGGAAATATTTTGAGGTGGTTATTGCTAAAACTTTGTTAGTTCCACTAGGTTTCAGGGGCAGACAGAGTTGTATAACAGCAAGCCTAGCGAATTTCGGTTGGCTATAGAGGAGGCCTTCTTAGCTGAGCATGGTTTCTTAGGAGTGCAGGTGGCTGGCATGGATATGGCTGGGCAGCCTGCATATTATCAGTCCTTTCCAAGAGGGATCCAAGAGGCCACAGATTCGAACCAAGATCAGGAGTGCCAATCAGTGATCCAGGCAAGTTGGTTGGAAATTTAATTTATGATATTTTTGCCATTATTATATTGTGGGTGGAAGGTTTTTAGTGGCCACATTATGGCCTCCAAGAACATCGTAGAGAAGTTGTTTACAACGTTAAGATCAACACATTTTATGCGTACTCTTCAGGTGAATCTAGTGGACCATTAAGAGAACTTGTTGCTTAACATTTGCTATCATATTTCTCAGGTTGCAACAGAAAAGAATAGTCCGGTAGGACATTTGTTACAAAAACCTGCATTTTATATTTAAATTCTATAAGAACATCTGGATTTGTTTTACATATGCATCAACTAAGTACATGGGAAGTTTGAATGTTAAGTTGAAAACACATAATATAATTTACAATCTTTTATATTATAATGGGAATAGTTGGCTGAGTGAGGCCATGCCAAGGTAGTGAAACCTGCATGTGTTATCCCGCTCTCTCAAATTATGTTTTACATGCATCTTAGAAATCCCCACATAATAAAGGAAAATGAAGGGGTGACACAGCAATTCAAGAGGGACTCTTTTTATTTTTATTTATTTCTTTAGTACCCTTCTTATTTTTTCTATGGAATTTGATATTGCAAGTCTGGTAAAAGAAGGAAGCTAAAGTGTCAGGGATTTTCTACATTACATGTGCCCATCACCAGTGCATTTCATGTACAGCAGAAGATATAGACTGTCATAAAATCAGATACTGTCAATTTAAGGATACTCTTGTAAAGGGGAACATTACCATTAGATCCACTATCTTTATTCTTGTTAATGTCCATCAGTCCATGCAACAGCTTCTGAAATGCGGGAGCAGCACCATTACCTTTTGCAACACTAAATCTACATGGACTGAAATTAAGAAGTGTCTTGTAATATTTATTCCTCTTTTAAGCACTTGCCTTCTTTACAGCTCAAGGAATAATGTATTACTCTGCTTTCTGATCAGAGACTCTCTTTCTTTACCTCTTTTCCTTCTTGAGGGTCGCTGCACTTTACCCAAGCATCTTCAACAATTTCTCCTTGTCCTTGTCATTGTTCAGAAAAACAAATGAAGTTATTGGATTGATGGCGACTGCTAGATGACTCAAGTCCCCTTATACATTTTGCTATCATCTAGCAGATGGAAAGGGGTATACTAGGACATTTTGTCATGTCACCTTCTATTGCAGTATGTTCATTTCCATGTAAATGAACAGCCTGAACTGTTCTGGGGTGAGAACAGTTACTTCAAGGCATTTGTTTTTCTGAAATTCAGCCCAATGTGAGGAACTTGGTTTCCCACATAAGGAAAAAAAGGGCCTCCAAAGTCCAAAGTTAATTTCTATGTGGGTGAGTAGGCAATTTAATGCCCTCTGACCTAGCTTTGGAAATCCAAGCACAAATCTATAATGGGGATTTATGGATGACTCTTGAACATGACTGCAGTTCTTTGTGTTGGGTACACTTTGTCTCAGTATCTTTACATTGTGTTTTGGAGAGTGATGCAGCAAAACAAATTCATTTAATGTAGTTATTATCAAAATAGTAGAAGTATAGTTATCAACTTACTTTGTGCTATGCATAGCTGTTGAAGTCATGTTGCAGAGCATGCCATAATGTGCTGCCCAAAATGAGCAAATGATGATTAGATAAAATGGCATAATGTGGTTCGTGCTATATCAGTACATGACCACTACGTCACAGTATTTTAAACCTCACTTTCCCATTACAGGTGGTTCACTTAAGCAGTACTTAAATAATAATTATCATTAAAAAGAATGCAACGATTAATGCTTGATTTTTTTTTTTCACTTTCTACTGACTTCCTCCAAAACAAGTAGAATAACCCAAGTTCAAACAGTAATAACACTTATGTGAAAATGAAGTCACCCTTAATTTTGCTCCTTTGCACATGATGCTGGAGGATTGATGTCAAATGATGCTAAGTGATCCTAATTGTATTTCTAGCAAATTACACACTGGAAATATGACCCACCCTGAAAACTTTCTACATGCAAACATCTTTGTGAAGTTATGAGGCTTACAATTCACTTTTTGCAAGTTGATTTATTATTTCAGTAATGCAATATAGCAATTTTGTTATGTGCTTATCCTATTTTTGGGTGATTGTTGTTCATATGCATGCTATGAAGTAACTTAATCTAAATCAAACTTCTTGAGAGGACCAGATGAGTTCATAATAGCCTGATTGCTTTTGCTTCGGTTGTTTGTAAGAAAAGAAATTCGTCAGTTGAATATATATTTTATGCCAGATGTTTTATTTTGTCTTCATAGATTTCTTTCTGGGAATCCTTCTGGTGCTTCTTATAAAATATTCCATTCATCCAGAATTTTATGTACAGCAGCAATTTTAATCTTCTGATATCTGGTTTCCTTGGTAATGTAGAATATATGCCGATATAAAACAAGGCTTCTCATGAGCTTTTTTTAATTCATTTCTTTTATATGTTTATTCATTCTCTAGGCTATGAATAAATCAGGAATACATTGCAAGAATTGTGGACTGAGCCTTCCAGTAAAAAATGCAAAGAAAATGAAGCAGAACTCTGAACAATTAGTGTGTAGACATTGTGCTAAGGTTTGAACACGCCAGATCCATGGCTGCTTTAAATTTCTCTCTCTTTATATATGTATGTATGTATGTATATGTGTGTATATTCACCAGAGCTGGTGTTGCCATAACCTTTCTTTTCGATGTTCTCATGTGATTGTGGTTGCATCATTTGTTGTATTTACAGCTTTTAAGTTCAAAACAGTATTGTGGAATATGCAAGAAGATTTGGCATCATAAAGATGGCAGGAAATGGGTAAGAGGATCTGTATACAACTGCAATTTTTGTTGACTTCTTATGTAAAGTAAGGCTTATATTCAATCTCTAATACTTGGGCCTGAATGTCTAATACTTGAGCTTAACCAAGTCAGGTTCGTTGTTGTGGATGTCAAACTTGGGTCCATTTAGAATGTGATAAAGTATGTGGCAACCTTAAGGTTCAGCTTAATCTTGAAGGAATTATGTGTTATTCATGATTTCCTGATATTATCTAAGCCAGTTTAAGTGATGTTGACCGATAGAGTGTCTTTGATGTCAAAGGATCTGGAAGACCCTGATTATTTCTGCCCCGACTGCAAGGCAAGGTTAAATTTTGAATCATCAGATACAGAGAAGAAGCACTCAGAATTTAGGTATGCCTAAGTTCTTATTGAGTTGCTCCATATTTACAATTTATTATTTAGTGTCTCCCTCTATTTAAGTTTTACCAGATGGTCTTGAGTTAATTGATTCTATCTTAAGCTTCTAAGCTATCTTAACCTTCTAAGCAGATGTTATAATAACAGTTGGCAAGATGCAAGATTCGATAAGATTACTGTTTTTTGTTTCGGCATGGAAGGGGTTTACCTACCAGAGCAACATGTGTAAGTATAGAAGCTCGCGAGTTTGACTAAAGGCAAAATTTGATAAAAATAGTCATTCTTATTACCTTATATTATTCAGGTTATCTGCTGTTCCTCATATATTGTGTTATTCTTTGTGAGGAAAGACATGGTTTGAACCAAAGCAATCACAAAAAAATTGCCTTCTATTCATAATTGTTTTATAATGCAATACTTGCTTCTACGGCATATAGAAGACTAAATAATCATAAGTTGTAACTGAGTTTACTCAAAATGTCAGAGTTGGGTAATCAGATAGCTTCGCTTGACAAAATTTATACGGTAATTGTGACCACAACAATAACAGGCTGTTTTATCGATTGGATTTTTCTAAATTTTTCTTGATGGGAGCAATGAGTAGGAACAGTAAGAAAGTTTGAATGGGCTTTCATTAACATCATATTTAGTTTTCTTGATTGGAAGATATACCCAAGATGATTTCAAATAAGGATCAGGAAGACCTTAGAGAACCTGAGTGAGCCAAAGGACCTTTGACAATATTTAGCTTTTGACTAGATGAAATAGTGAAGATGAGTTAACTGATGCACAAGCGAAGGATTGCTATGGTTATAATTACCACCCTCATACTAACAGTCATGATCTGTATTTGAGCTTGTAGTCTGGAATAGCTTGTTCTTTGTTGACTGTTACTTTAACAGAACCATGTTCTTCCCCTCATTTTTATCCTTCTAGACAAGGGAGAGTTTTGTAAAGCATTCCATTGCTTTTGCTGAATGATGCATCAGTCAACCTGATCTTCATCCTTATCTTATTTTGGCCTTTTTCTCAAGTTCATGTTTTATATGATCTAGTTGTTTATTGTTTTTCAGATGTGTGCTGATTATGCTTGTTGAATTTTGTAAACATGGACAGAATCTCATGTCAATGCGGCTCTTGCAAGGGGCAGAAAAAGTTTATGCTTACTGAATGGGAGCGACATACTGGTTCTAAAACTAAAAACTGGAGGTCCAGTGTTAAAGTCAAGAGTACAATGAAGCCATTGGGAAAATGGGTTTGTATTTGATCAAGAATCTTTTATTTTTAAGCAATGATAAATTTTGTTGTAGTCTGTTTCTTTAGTGTAGCATATTCTGCTTCGACTGAATTTATTCTGTTGATTATTTAAAACACTATTTCTTTATGAGTATTTTGGTTAGAACTCTGACTGGTGGCTGTACATAAGAATTTTATGTAAATCTCTTTAACACTTAGCATGCTTGTTTTTCTAATACTGGATGTGGTTCATGGGTTCAACACTTTGGCTACTGCATCACTCTGATTCACTCAATTTTAGGCTTTTAACTTCAATATTTGCTACATTCCATTTTGAATATATAGACTTGTGCTGCAATTAATGATCAAATAGATTAATGTTAAATCTTTGCTGTATGGTTTAACTATCATTTTTGCTAACTTGCAGGTAGAACATTATCAGGCTACTGTGGTTTCTGCAAACAATGCTAAACGTCCATCTCCAAAAGTAAGGAAAGAAAAGCTACTTGCTTCCTTGCAAGGTAATTCCATTTGTGTTACATTATCTGTTCTTTGATGGATACCCCATTTGGCAATTGAAACCAACGTGCTAGTCATTAAATTTATTACTGAGTAAACTGATAGTGCTTATGCCTTATGGTTTTCATTTTGACAGAATCATATGACCCAGTATATGTTAGATGGACAACAGAACGATGTGCAATCTGCAGATGGGTTGAAGACTGGGATTACAATAAAATCATTATATGTAACAGGTATTACACGCAATCATGTGGATCCTAAACCTATTACTGAAGTACCTTACTTGATGCAGATTTAGTAAGTTTTGTGGGCTGGACGCCATGCTAGAAGGAAAGTAAAAAGGAATTAGTTGTGAATAATTAACAATCAGTCACATAATTATCCAGGTGTCAAATAGCTGTCCACCAGGAATGCTATGGAGTGAGAGGCAAACAAGATTTCACATCTTGGGTTTGCCGCACTTGTGAAACCCCAGAGCAAAAGCGGGAGTGCTGCCTTTGCCCTGTAAAAGGTATGGTCTCCACTTTCTTAGAGATGCACTATTTGCTTGATTGTCATCCTTTGTGCTTCCTGATGAAGATTTTTACTAGTCGTGTTACTGATTTACCTTGAGATCTCAATCTACAAGCTGAACAGTTCAATTGAATTGCTCTTCTAGTTTGCAAATTCACAAATAGAATTTACTTTATCCTCAGCTTATAAGCGTATATATAGTTTAAAACTTTCATCTTGGGTCTTGAATTGTTAAACTAACTTCTTACTATTTCTAGTTTTCCCCCCTTTGTGATGTGAAATTGGTGGTTTCTATTCATTAACGTTATAAGTTAATCCAGATCTTAGTGATTGCATAATGTTTAACCTCAGGTGGTGCTTTAAAGCCGACAGACATTGATAAATTATGGGTCCATGTCACGTGTGCCTGGTTTCAGCCTCAAGTTTCTTTTGCAAGTGATGAAATAATGGAGCCTGCTGTTGGCATAGTGAACATTCCATCGGAGTCTTTTGTGAAGGTTAAGACATGGTTATGAACAATAACATATTGAGAACTATGTGATGGACCTGAAATATCTCTACTATTTTAAGATCTTTCTCCCAATGTTTGAAACTGTTATTTTTTATATCACATATTATAATATGCATAAAATTAGAGACTTAACCGATAAATTGTTTTTCCATGTGTCTCCAGGTTTGCGTCATATGTAAGCAAATGCATGGTTCTTGCACACAATGTTTTAGGTGTTCCACTTATTATCATGCCATGTGTGCATCAAGAGCAGGATACCGCATGGAGGTAGATCATTGATAATAACAATAGTTTTGATTCCTCAATAGAGTTTGATTGAATTTATTAATCTGTAGCTTCTAGTATTATTCAAGAAATTCCCATCAATTCTAATAAAATGGTTTGACTTTGATATGCTGTTGATGTATTGCAGTTGCACTGTTTAGAGAGAAATGGGAAACAGATAACAAAAATGGTTTCATATTGTGCGCATCACCGGTAAGCTTCTATTTGTGGCAGTTTGTAATAAAATAGTTCTTATTTCTTGATGCTTTCCTCTATTACCATTTGTTCTTTTGGAAATTGCTTGAGAAACAGTCTTGTGAACTTTAGACTTGAGAATTGGAACAAAACCTGCCACCCAGCAAATTATCCCATGTGTCTTGAACTGTGTTCTGTTTCTCAACTTTGAAAATATATATTATGTCATGCTTAAATAGCAGTAGGCTAGCTAAACAAAATGTCACAGAGCATCCCATGCGGATGCTAAGTCCAATGTATGTCATTTACCTGAATGCAGTAACATTTGTTATCATCAAGGTTAAAAATGAGGGAGACCTCTTCTTTTATCATATCTTGCAGTACTATACTCAGAACTTGCTTCTTGAGAATTTTTCAAGAACTTGCATCAATTATTTTTTGATTGAGATAACTCAACTACAGAGTTTCTATTTTCTGTGCAGGGCTCCAAACCCAGATACAGTTTTAATCATACATACCCCATTAGGGGTATTCTCTTCCAAAAAGTTGCTCCACACCAATGAAAAGCAGAGTGGGTCAAGGCTGATTAGGAAAGACATCTTTAAAGTTCCAACCTTACCTTCTCAATATTCTGAAACCTCATTTGCTGCAAGGTGTCTGATCTATAAAAAAATAGAAACCAAGGTATGATAGACGTAGAACACTATAACTGCCTTTGATGAAAATTTAGTGCTTGTGCAATCAAATAATCAAGCATGGTTTGTTTGGTGCTATCCTTGCAATCTGCTATGCTTAATTAATGCTTGTCCCATGTCCAAGGCCTTCAAGCACTGTTCCTGGGCATGTGGGGCTTAATATTCTGTCTGAATCTTGGCCTAATTGTCCTGAGAATGCTGATTTGCCATAAAAAATAGTGCATCTCCTCTAATGTAGCATCATTACAATGGCAGGAGAATTTCTTAAATATGGTGTTTGTAGAGTTTATGTAGTCCTTAAGCCTTCAGTTTGTTTTTGCTTCTAGTAGTTGTTATTTAATATATACAAATTTGATATGGACAGAGCTTCACATTTTGATTGCTTGTACCTTAAATTATCCAATCATCTATGATTGTAATAATTATATGGTAAATTATTGGTTTGATATATAACATTAAGTGCAGCTGGTGGTAACAATTTATGCTTTGTATGGGTACAGTACTGTCTGGATAAAAGTCCTCTTTCAGCCGTTGTATCTTTATTCCTGGTCTCATTCTCATATTCTCTTCTAGATTGCTAATCATTTCTGCTTCATGGAGATAAATTTCTTCCATGTAACACCATGTAGGCCTGTAAATCATTTCTTGCTAACATTTGTTTGCCATGTAGAGAACACAAGAAGAGGCCATTGCCCACCAAGTTATGGGGCCTATTCATCATTCTTTGGATGCAATTAAACGCCTTAATAAACCTAGGGTACTTCTCTTGTTCTTCTTATGCTAGACGGATTCACATGTTTATTTTTAGAACTCGATGCTACACAATTGGAAATTGATGAGATATGTTACATTCTTGTTAAAAAGGATGAGAAGGACCCCGAATCATTTTCTACATTCAGGGAGCGTCTTAAATATTTGCAGGTAATTGTTTATCGCATTATGTTGCCATATGTTGTTGCATATTAATTTCAATATCCTTATCAGGTCTATTGTCTACGTATGCTTCTAGATGACCGAGAATAGCAGAGTTTGTTTTGGTAGATCTGGAATACATGGATGGGGTCTTTTTGCACGTAGGAACATTCAAGAAGGAGAAATGGTACTACTTCAAACTATAAAGTTCTTACTTATGTTATTTTTTCCCTCCAAGACAACTTGATTTTTATTTTGTCTGTCTAGATTTACCTGCTAATTCATCATTATCTTTGATGGTTTTAGTATTCCCCACGTATGGTTACAGTTAATGACAGAATGCATGATGTGCCATCTAGATTGATAACCGACATCTTTCATTACAATATAAATGTCACCAAAATGTAAATTTTACAGTATGGTTATGTTCCAGAATGCATGATGTGCCATCTAGATTGACAGTCCACATCTTTCATTACAATATAAATATCATAAAATGCAAATTTTACAAATTCATTTAATGCAGATACTATCTATGGACTAGAATAAACTCTCTCTTGTGACTGAAAATTATTTGTGGTGCGAACAGTTGTTGAACAGTAAGAAGGCCCATAATATCTTATTTCTTGATTCTAGGCATTTTGGGTGATGTAGAACATGATGAATAGGCATGTTGTCAATTTTAGTGGTTAAACATGCATTTTGGCACCAAGGCATTTCTATGATAGTCAGGTGTTACAAGCATCCAAAACCGGTGCGTATATATACACAAATACATCAATATATCTATGCAGGCATGCAGCTGTGTTAAATGGAGCTATGTGACAATAATCAAGTAATGATTATTGATTAGGATATAACATGGATTCATGCAGAAAAATGTGGTGTATCTTTTGTTGTAAGCCATCTATTATTAATTTGTTTGTGTGCTAGATCATGTGTCTTGTTAAAAAAGGGCTAGAGCATCGCTTGTATATAAATTGGTTAAACATGACAAAAGAAAAATCTTGTTTCAAAAGCAGATATGACAGTCTAAAACCTATCACTAGGTCATTGAATACCGTGGGGAGCAGGTCAGGCGCAGTGTTGCAGATTTGAGGGAGGCACGCTATCGGCTGGAAGGAAAGGATTGCTATGTGAGTCATCTTTCTGTGCTTATCCTTGACTTTATTCTTATATTAATCTGCTGATGATAATCACAAGAAAACTAACCCTGAATTAGGGCTTTCTTTTTTTTGAAATTTTCTTAATTCGTGTACAATAGCTTGACAAAATAGCAGTAAGTACTACTGAAAACTTTACGAATTCTCATTTATGATCTAGCTTTGGTAAATTTGTTTGGTTGTCTTGTTGGAAGGTCGAGTAACTCATCTTTCCACCAAAAATAGAAAAGAAATTCATTAATGCTATTATTCTGCTTGTTGAATTTTCAAATTGGCACTTGGAAACATCTCAGAATTGTAGAATTGAAACTCCATGAAGATATTGGCTTTTGCAAAGGCTATGATCTGTAATGAAGTAGTACCGATTACTTTTGTATAATGAGGAGATACTTTACTCCAATATTGACCTGTATGTTTGCAGTTTGGACACCACCTTTATTTTATGCTAATTTCTGTAACCTGGTAGTATTAAATGTATATTTTTGGTGTGTCTGTTCCAACCTACAAATTTCTATGTAATAATGCTTCTGTTAGCTAATATTCATGTGACCTATTTCAGCATATTTATATACAGACTTGACAGTTTATCTTTTAATGCATCTGTGCTAACATATAAATTTCTATGTAATAATGCTTTTGATAACAAATATTCATGCAACCTATCTCAACATATTTTTATACAGGCTTCTGCATGTTGATGTTCTACCTGATGCTTCTTCTAAAGGTTATCTATTTAAATCCATTCTAATAAGTGGATCAATAATTGCTACCTCAGGATTGAATCAATACACTAGCATTTGGTGTCTTTTTTTTTTTTTTTAAGAAAAAAAATTAGACTGAAAACCACCAGATGTTTCAATTTTATTAAAAATTTACTATGATGAAGCAACTGTGAACATGAATTCTAGCATGTGATAGAAATGTCAGATCAATGCTGCCACTTGCAGGTATATTTAATACTGTCATCTATTTCCATACCCCTTCAGGGCTTCTCTCAAGGTGTCATTATAGCTAACTAGTGGGGACCTTTGATTGTTGACATGTATAGGCAAAGAAACATGGAGTTGAGCATGTTTCATCGAATGCCTGAGATCTATGGCAGCCTTAGGCATCCATATGTTTAGTTCCAGATCTCCACGAATAGGTTTTGCATACAAATACCTAACAAGTTAGAATCTCTCGATAGTTCATATCTTTCTTTACATTGAAGTTGGACAAATAGAAAAGGGTCTTTCTTTTTATAGATAAATACCTAATGCTATTTTTGATTGTTTACAATGTGACAGAAAAGTTGGTCAAGGGGGAATATTTTTTCCAATAATTGAGCAAGGAAACAACATTTAGGAGAGAGATAGTTGGGCAAAAAATAATGGTTGTTGACATATTAGTCCATTTGCAACCATATGCAAATTAGTCCTTTTCCTGGTTAGTCCCCACCCCTCCTTTTCTCTTCTGTTTTTCTGAATGGGGACAAAGTAGTCCCTTCCATCCATTTAGTGTTGTTCCTCTCCCTTTATGTATCTGCAATTTTTCTTACCATTATAACACAAACTCCTTGAGTGATCCATATCTCAATTCCCCTTGTTTATGATAGCCATCAAAGTAGGATAAACCTAAGGTCCTACTTGCCATTTAACATAAAGAATTTAATGAACTTAGTTTGAAGTTAACCTGGAGAGCTTTGGGTTTTGAATGAAATTCCAGATTTTGAATACAAGGCTTTGATATATGTATGACTGTAAACTCAGTTAGAAAAAGTGCCTGTACAAGTAACTAATTATTGACCATGCCTAAGAATACATTTTCAATTACATGTTGTATCCTTCAGTTCTCTGTGATTAAGAAATTTTAGTTTCGTCTCATATTGACTGAATCCTCATTCAAAAGAAGGTTTTTCTTAGATCCTTTATTTATGTGGTTGAGTCTTTTGCTTTGGAAAAATATGTTTGATCAGTGTGAACTGAACCACTTGTTAACAATTTTCATTGAAGTTGTTAGGTACATTGTTTAGGGTGGGTGATTCTTAGGGTACTGGCTCTTTGATCTAGTCTATGTGAATTGTCACACCTGCATAGAGTGCATAGCGGTATGCATGAGCAGAGCTGGGTTTTAATAAATGAAAAAAGATCTTTATTATTCTGTCTTTCCTGTATCCCTATTCAAGATTTTTCTTTGTTACTTGTATATTGAATTGGATTTGGATTAGTAATATGTGATCTTATGTTTTTTTTTGTATGTTGCAGCTTTTCAAAATCAGTGAAGAAGTAGTGGTTGATGCTACGGATAAAGGGAATATAGCACGTTTAATTAATCATTCTGTAAGCAGTTATATTCAATAAAATTTCCTCATTTTCTTCTTACTGCTTATATGGAGAGTGCTGCCTATACTGATGAAATATTTATAATTCTTTATGCAGTGCATGCCCAATTGCTATGCAAGAATTATGAGTGTGGGTGATGATGAGAGCAGGATAGTTTTAATAGCTAAGACAAATGTTTCTGCTGGAGACGAGTTGACGTATTATTATTTTCCACTCCTCTCAAATTCTGATTTGACTTCTCTTGAATTTATTTGTCTTTTCTTTCACATGAGTTGAGGTTCATTATGTCACCAAGTCTTTCGTGGAATCTTCCATCAAACTTTTCTTAGTTCTCAAAGTGATACGTAATAAGGTAGAATTTATAAACAACCCAAAGGAAAATCTTTTCTCCATGGAAGGTTGCCTAGCCAATTTTCGAGGCTATGATGCCCAAATATTGACATGGACATTTATGTATTGTGGAATGAAGATACACACAACATCTATTGCATTTTTTAGGACATGGATGTGGATACTGGTAACCTATGCAACAAATCTATTTGCTAAGTTAAGACAAATTTAAACAAAAGTACTTCGTGGTCATAAATTCATCTTGACTATATCGTTTCCCTCAAAAAACTGAATATTATTAAGTGCTTATATGCTTCCGTATCTGTCTGTTAGCTCTTTGACACAGAAATATCAAGCTTGTAGAAGTATTTAGTTATCATAACATTTGAATTGCAGCCCACCATGACTTCAGTCTTGGACTCCGTGATTACTTATGATGCTCACATGGTCTTGCATGATAGTGATAAATGTGCTTAAATGGGATCATTGACTTGGGTTGCTTATGTTAAATTGAAAGTCACTCTCAAAGGATGAAATTTACTTTCTTCATTTGTATACTGTATAATATAACAGCCAATCATTTCTTATTTAGCTATTGCTCTTCTTGAAATGGTTCAAATACTGGCATGGTATGGATCTACCAAAACTAGTACTGGTCATCACTGAAATGCACCAATCTATTCTATGCACCTATGTTTGTAAATAGATGTCCATGTCACTGATTGGACCAAGCTTATTCTCGAGCTAAATTTCTATATTCTGCTTTTGTACAGGTACGACTACTTGTTTGACCCTGATGAAGGTGATGAATATAAAGTTCCCTGTCTCTGCAAAGCTCCAAACTGTCGGAAATTTATGAATTAGGAAAATGTACATGCGCACTTATTCCTTCACATGAAGCCTTCACAACCCCCTTCCCACCTCCAGCTTCTCCTCTCTGTCAAGGTTCCAATCTTTCATATTCTGTTTCCCATTTTTTATATCAATTGAAATTATTTAAAGCTTGAGGGTAACAAGGGCCACATTCTTCTCAAATTTGCATACCTTGGTGTATAATTACAGTTGTTTAATCAATGCAGCAATTTTTTTTTTCCTCGTAACTGGTGTTGTCTGATTGCTAAAACTAGCCGCCAATCCAATGGTCTGCATATTAACTTGCCTCATCAATGATGGAGAATTCCAACATCTGATTTATTTTATTACCAATCTTGGCAGCGGAATTGATGGTCGTGTGCCTGTCTTGATGGCTATCATGGGCTACATCTGTTAAAAAATAGTGCCTTATTTTGTGCTAGGGATTAAATTGCAGATAAATTGGATAATATATTTTGTTTGGTGTGAAACGTGGCCCGGTGACTGAGAGCTATTAGTTTTACGTTAAAAAAAAAAAAAGAAGGGAAAGAGAGCTATTAGTTATCCGTTCAGAGTTGCTCTTAGGTTTGAGACGTTGAAAGCAAGAGTGGTGGTGCAATCGGCGGGAAGGCGTGTAAAATGTGATAATGTGCCGAGGCGTACTCTTGCAAAAATGAAGGCCTTCGGAACGGGTTCGCGCTCTACAAGCGTGCTTTAGAGCTCAAATCCGCAAACGGGCATCTAGCGGCTCCAGGTTCCATGAGGATGATCTGACGGCCGTAATGTTATCTTTTTATATATAATTCTACTCTCTTTTTTTGGGTTGGAGGTAGAGGGTGCATGCTAGAGGGAGACTTTGGGTGCAAGGTTTGAGAGCTTTTTACATAACAAAAGGTGAAGATTTTCACCGTACAGGCTTTTTATGGGGATCGGGTGATCTTTATTTTATCCTTGATAATGGCTCTCTTGGTGGATGCGAACTTTGTATATCATATTTTTTTATTTTAATTATATATATAATTAATGAGTGAAAATTTAAACGAGTTGTCATACAAGTTCATATAAAAATAGATACGTTAAATACGGATCTATATTTTATTGGATATGGATTCATGGCATTTCTTACCTGAACTCGGTTAAACTCGAATCGGCCTGACACAACCCGTTGCCGTCCCTATTTTCATGTCTCTTTAACCAATGCAGCATCATAAGCACTGTAGTAGCACCTGAAGTATAACTTTTGTATAACCCGCGTAACCCGGGGGCCTGTCATCGTGTCTTGATCAAGATGCTGTGGCATCATGTTTTGATCAAGATGGATGCTTATCATAAATACAAGCAGCAGATAGCGTTAATCATCTCAAAGCAGATCGAAGGCCATTGGCTTCTATCGGATATGTCCGTAAGCATCAAGTACTAAGACAAAAGGATTCTCTGATTTGAGATATCCAGAGCTTATCTTCTCTTATCGCTAGAAATTTTAATTACATTGTGGGATTCCATGAGAAGATGAATGGTAGGTAGTATGCTGATATTATTGACTCGAGAGAGTTTAAAAAGTTCATTAGTGACTTGGGCTTGATTAATCTCGGCTATATTGGATCCATACTCACTTGGTGCAACAACCGACGTGGGTCGGTCAAAATTTGGGAGAGGATTGATCAAGCACTTACTACCGCTACATGGTTCTAGTGATTTCTAGGTCATCAAGTGCAGCATCTTTTAAGGATTGCTTCAAACCACTATCCACTTCTTATCACTATTGATAGCCTACAACTACCCAAAGCTCCGTTCAAGTTTGAGAAGTTCTGAACATTTTATCCAAGATTGCAAGACCTGATTAGGAAGATTTGAAGGATGCCGATTAATGGTAATGTGAGATATCGGATGATGATTAGAAGGCTTGAGTTGATAAGGCACAGGCTCATTTGGTGGATCTGTCTTAAGGTTGGAGACATCTTCAAAGAATTGAGGGGATAGAGGCAAATATTATGGAGCTTCAGAGGAGAGAGGATTAGGAGGAGGGGTTCTTCAGGAGCCTAACCTGAGGGAGCTTTGCCACAAGCTCTCTAAGTACCATTCTTTATTAAGACAGCAAGAAATATTATGGAGGTAAAAGTCCAGGGTATAGTGGATTAGGAAGGATGATTGAAACATTAGATTTTTCTATCAATCGATGATGATCCGGAGGTTTATCAACCATATCAAGCAGTTGAGAAAGAGCGATGGTAGAATGGTGGAAGATAGTAAGAAGATCAGAGGCCAGATTCTTTAGTTCTTCAGATCTCGTTGGACCGGCCCTTTGGACAGGGATGATCACCTCCAAAGGCTCCACCCTATATGTAGTATCTCTGATGAAGAGAATGAGGCCTTGACTCATCCAGTGATGACTGAAGAGGTGTGTAGAGCTCTCGTCCCTCAGAGAGAATAAAGCCCCAAGGTCGGATGGTTTTTCACCTTTCTTCCTTCATTGGTATTGGGCAATCGTAAGTGGAGCTGAGGTAGGGTAGATGGTGTTTGAAGCTAGAGGCATTCCAGAGCAGTGAAAGAGGATGCTAATTGCCCTCATCCCAAAAAGACCTAATGCATTGGCTCGAGGGCATTTTAGGCTAATCAATCTTTGTACCACTCTCTATAAAGTATGTGCGAGGGTCCTAGTTGGACATTTGGAGTCGATTATTCCATGTTTGATTAGCCAAGAGCATGGTGCTTTTCTTAGTGGTCGCTGCATCACTGACTATGTCTTGCTTGCTTAGGAGTTTATGCATGACTTGCGACATGCCCCCATCCATCAGAGCTTGATGACGATCAAGTTAGACATGAAGCGGACATATGACCGAATGAGTTGGCGGTTTTTGCATCGGACACTCCATGAGTTTGGCTTCTAGGATAGATAGATTGATTGGGTCATGGACTGTATAGAGGCCCCGAGTTATGCCATCCTAATTAATAGCTCCTCGCCGGAGTTCTTTCACTAGATGGGTGGCCTTCATCAAGGGTGCCCTCTCTCTGCTTGTTTATTTTATGTGTTGATGCTCTATCTCGTACTTTTTGAATGGCAATATAGGGAGCAGAGCTTGAGTTTTACTGGCTTACCCCTGGGATGTAGTCGCTCTCGCATCTTATGTTTGCAGATGATTACTTGCTCATTGGTCGGATCTTAGTGTGGAATGTGAAGTGCTTCATGCCCATAGTTGAGACCTATTGCTAGACTTCTGGTTAACTCGTGAATCTACAGAAGTCTACTATCACCTTTAGCCCGAAGATGAAAATTCATGTGAAGTGATTCGGGTAGGCTGGGGATCCCTAAGCAGACTAGGACTTTGACCTATACTGGTATTCCTATCATGGGATGGAGGCTTCGAAGAGTTGACTGCAGGCATATAGATCAGCATGTTCGGGAGCACCTCAAGGGCCGGCAAGCCAAGGCCCTCTCCATGATGAGGAGTACTACTCTCGTGAGATCTATTCTGAGTTCCATCCTGATTTACCTTCTGGTGAACACTATTGTACCATGCTCTTATCTTAAAGGTCTAGAGCAGTAGTTCTGAAATTTTCTTTGGAACTCCAGACGGGATGGTCATAGGCTGCACCTACTTTTCTGAAAGATTATCTGTTAACCAATGCAGGATAGGAGCTTTGGGATCCAATCCTTACTAGTTAGAAGGGAGGCTATGATTGCCAAACATGCTGCTATATGCCTCACCCAGCTCGACTGCTTGTGGAGTAAGATGATGAGGGCTTGGTATGGGATTTGGAGCCATGGGTCTCAGATTTGTATTGATCGCAGTTGCTCCTTCATCTGAAGGAAGCTTTGTATATGCACCCCTGCAATGGTGGCCCAGGTTAGATGGTTGATTGATGACGGAACTTCGATTGATGTGAGCTATGATGCTTGTATCTCCAACCTCCCCCTCTCACATTGGCCGACCTATGTCAGCATAGAGGTAGACAATGACTTATAGATTCATGAGTTGATCACTGATGATGGTAGGGCTGGGAGGGCTCAGGATGTTATCCATCTTTTTGGAGATGAACTTGCTGATAGGATCCTTGCTATCCCTATCCCTATCTATCGGAGCGATTTGAGGGTGTGGGGCCAATCATGTTGTCCTAAGATCCCTACTAGAGATCTTGTTGTGATGTGCAGGCCTATATCGGAGAGGAGGATTGAGGCTGCTTAGATCTAAAAAGTAGCGGTCCATCCCAAGATCAGACTCTTCCTCTAGAAGACCGCCTAGGACACTCAAACACTTCTTAGAGACAAAGGCATGGAATTGCTGGTTGCCTACCCGATCTGCGGGCCGGAGGATGAGATGATGGAGCATGCTCTGCTTTGAATGGCATGCTTGATTCGAGAGATGGCGAGTGGGCAATCTTGGGGGGAAACCAATGGCTCCTAGTTCTCCTCCTTAGATGCAATTCACTAGAGCTTGATAAAGGGCCAGCCCTCGGATGGTAGGATGGTGTACATCGCCTATCTGATTTAGCTATCCAGGAATAGCTTAATCTTCAATGTCGAGGTTGTGCCTGTGCATCAGGTGCTGGAGAGCCTTTTGTCTTGCGAAGGAGTACTGTTTCAATATTGTTGGATAGTCCCTTATTGCCTTGAGTTTCTGGGACTCCGTTGCTGCCCATGCAGTGACCTATAGGATGCTTTTGATCTCCTGGGAGCCTCTCCCCTTTGGATTTGTCAACGTCAACTTTAATGACAGTTTCAGGACGGTAGAGGCAGTGCAGGCTACATCATCCAATGCTAGATGGCAAGTTGCTAACTGTTGGGAGCTCTCCTCTTTTTGAGCTGCTAGACGAGCATTATCTGTGCACGATAGGAGCTACGAGCAGAAAGAATCTTCATGCAGAATAACTCTACCACAGTCATTGACTAGATCTAAGATAAGGCAAAGTAGTGGGGAGTTCATTCGCTACTCTGTGATATTTGGGAATCCCTTTATCACTTTTCTATGATGACTGTTCAACATGTATACCAGAAGACGAACAGTGTCGCAAATTGAGTTGCCTCTTTTATCGTCGACCACACCGGAGGCTGATCATGCCAAGAAGAAGATTGCCTAGAGGCATTGTGTGATATTTTGTATTCTAACTTCTTGAACTATACTTATACTAAAATGATGTGATGGCCCACTTACAACAAATATATATATATATATATATATATATATATATATATATATATATATATATATATATATATATATATATATATATATATATATATATATATATATATATATATATATATATATATATATATATATATATTCTAACTTCTTGAACTATACTTATACTAAAATGATGTGATGGCCCACTTACAACAAATATATACATACACACACATATATATAGAGAGAGAGGGGGGGGAGAGAAAGAGAGATAGATTAGAATAAGATCGATCGAATTTAGACTCAGATCTGGTCAGATTAAAACTCTATAATAAAGATCTTAAATCAATGATCTAAGCCATTGAATATAATCTACTACCTCAAACTGCTTGCATATAAAAAATCATATGATTTAAAAATTTCTAACATATGCAGTAAATAATCAAAAATTAGATAATTTAAATAAAATTAAATTAAATATAAATAATTTTGAGATAGTAGATCATATCCAATGATTTGAATCATTGACGTAAAACCTCATTGTATAATTTTGATCTAACCAAATCTAAATCCAAATCTAATCAATTTTATCCATATATATATATATATATATATATATATATATATATATATATATATATATATATATATATATATATATATATATATATATAAAACTTTTGTACCACATAGCAGAACAAGGACGCAGCAAGCACAGGCAATATCACTTCCCAATCTCCAAACATCAGCCGGTGACACCGGACCTATTGGAGACGGGACAAAACACTAGGTTGGCCAACTTACCCTTTTACCTACCTCCCAAAGCACACAAAACATGCTGGAGAGACAGAAACACTTTTTTTTCATTATCATAAAAAGAAAAAATTTTGGAAAGAATTTCTTGCTGGTTGGACTGGATTTTGCCACGCCACGCATCCAACATGTATTTGAGTAATATCTTTAAAAAAAAAAAAAAAAAAAAAAAATCCAAGATATTCTGTTGATCCAGCAGAATTATGACCAACGTGCTGCATCACCTTGTTTGTGATATGGGTGCCATGGACAGGTCTTTCCCCACCACTGCTCTGTATAAAAGGTCCAGTGAAGATCATCAATCACACATGTACTACCCCAGCCTGATGAACCCCACTTCAAACCAAAGGAAGCGTTCTAGCTTGTTTATGATTGCCTATTGCTCCATACTCAACATACCACAGGCCTCATAATATACTGTATTTCATCATGAATTTTCATGTAGAATAATCTTTTTTTCCGTTCATTTTCAATGTAAAACAAGTTAGGAAATGCAACTATAATCATACTTTCTGCCATGGATTTTGGACTTCTCAAGAAAAAGAAAAAAAAGGAAGAGAAACCTAGTGAGCATACGTGCCTCCTATATATAATAGCCTGGGATCATGATAAAAGGGCAATGATGATAATTGTTTTTATGTTTTCAAACTTTCAAATTGCAGGAGGTGGAACCTTGAATGAAATGAAGTGACCTAGAAAATAGCGATAATTTGTTACATCCTGCAATCACAAATCTATTAACTTTATCTGAAATAAAGCAATAAAATTCTCACCATGCCATGACTTATACTGTATATCCTTTCCATCTTCATGAAGCAGCCAAGTTCTCTAACCGACATCCAAACTAGGAAAAGCACCAAAGGCAAAATCATAAAGGAATGGATTAAAAACTATGCAATAAAAAAGTGAAAATTTTCTTATTAAGTTGGGCACGTAGTACCTCAATAGTGCTGAAGAATTCAGGGTCATCTTCTTTCCAGCAAGTCTTACCGTTGAGACTTTCTCGGGGCTAAGTTGAGGCCAAGAGACACAACAGAAAACGGATGAAACTAGAGAACAGGGAAAGCATCGCTTCTTTGATATGTTCTAGTTGCTTGCAGCTGTACAATGCCATGCCGGCAATAGAAGAACAAGGAAAAACAAAATGATGAATATGATTTAATGATATATTTTTTTTAAGACATAACTAACAATAGTATGACGAACTATAAAAAGCATGAAGAGAAGAGCATAGCACAGGCAGATCGAACACAGGCATAGAAGGGGCCAGGACCCTGATGGCATTAGAAAACCAAATAGAATATGTCTCAATGTGTACTTCCAGAAGAATTATGTATCCGACTTAAATTTACCCTACATTCTGCCTTTAAAGCCTCACAAGTTGGAGAGCCATTGACAAAAACAACAGTATCAGAAACAAAATTAGATTGTTGTTCCTTGGCATCACCAGGATGAACATCGGCATCAGTAACTGTGTTCTTTGCTACTTCCATGTCACTGGCAGAACTGGCACCACTAGCATCAGTAGTTACGTCCTTCACCTCTTCCATGCTACTAGCAAAATTGGCACCACCACCGGTATCGGTGGTTGTGTTCTTTGCCTCTTTCATGATACCAGCAAGATCAGCACCATCAACATTTGCTGCCACGTTCTTTGTTTCTTCCATAATGCTCACAGAATTGGCACCATTAGCAACACCAGCATCATCAAGCACATCCTTTAATTCATTTGTTCGGGCCATGTTTTCCGAACAGACAGGTGCTGATGCAGGGAAACCGACTTTTGATCTTCCATTCTGCTTCTTATACAGGGACATGGCTCTCTGCAAACCATCAATCAACATAAGAAATCAACCATCTAACAGCCATCAATTCATATGCCTTCAAATTAGAATGTCCAACATATTGTTTGAATCTAACACTTCAAAGCTTTTGAAGTGCAAAAAAAACAAAAAGCAGTCTACTGCATAAAATAACAAATTGGTTCTGGTTGTGGTATGCATAAGCCAAATATGGGTTATGAATTCAGAAAATGATTAAGAATAAAGACCACTCATTGACACATCATGTCATACTGACTAAGGTACAAAAGTTTTAACAGTTCAAAGATAATCAGCATACAGAATTCCAGTTTGGGTACTAGATCTAAATCCCATTTGACTTAGAACAAGGTAAATCTTAATCAAGGAAAATGCTTTTTAAATGCTCAAATGTGTTTTAGAAATTGTTATCAAAATACCGGAATTCCAGGCAATCAATACGTTGTGCACAAAAGCTCAAAAAGTCTGCAAGCATTTAGCCAGCAAATATAGCTTGCATATAAAGGAACACCAAGAAAATATATATATATATAAAAAAATAAAAAAAAAGAAGAAAATTCTTGCATAACACTGACTTTTGAACATGTATATTTTTATTTGAAATGCAAATGTTAAACATCAGCTGACATATCCTTAAATTTAGCACGAAGTCTCAACTCTAAACATTACCATACCTGAAAAACAGCATCTTTTTTTGTGGGAAAGAGTGAGCTGAAGATGTGATTTGCACTTTGTCTTCTCACTCTAATATCTTCTTTATTATTCTGCAACGGAAGAAATACATCATCATAAAAGGAAACAAACATGATACATTACAGGAAAAAATGAGAATGACTTTGTTTCAAGAAATATACATATCTATTCAGTACCTGGGAGTGTTCATGCTTAGATTTATCACATGCATCAGTCATCTCTAGTTTCCCCAGTAGAGACATGCACTTTTTGTACAACTCTGGATCGGCAAGATCAAGCGAGATGTCAATCCTGGACAGGTACTTGGCACAAAGGTTGGCATTATTGTCACCTGGTGTTTTCGAAGACTCAGGTATCTTCTTTTGTATAGTGTTTGGAGGACTTTCAACAGCATTTTTTGCTGAAGGTGTATCACCTGACTGCTTTACATCAATACCTTCAGAAGGCAGATGTTCTGTTCTGGCCCGTTCACTGGATGAATGCTGGCTAGGTTGTCGAACCCAGGCTTCATCTGCAAGAGCATGCGTCGAAAGTTCTGGTTCCTTCTGAGATACAGGAAAATCCACATTGATGTTACCATTTTGTCCCTTCCACATATCAGCATTCATCTCCCACCCTTTGCCACCTACTATATGTCTATTCTGACCCCATTCTGGCCTCCCATATATATGAGATTCATCACCAAATACACCATTACTACCATCCCACACTTGCAATTGAGGAGGGCATGATCCATCAACTGGATTATGCCACCCAAATGGGCGGCCACGGCCACTGAACCTGTCAGACACTTCATGCATGTGATAAGAAATCCCAGTATGGCTCAAATCCATTGATGGTCTAACACCAAATAAAGGAGGACCAGGAAACTGCTGCATAGCTGGATGAAATCCAGCAGGAGGCGGACCATGTTGGAGGGGCATGAAACCATTGGCTATAGGAGAAGGCCAGGCTGGGCCACTTCTCCAAGCATTTCCATGACCTCTTCCCAAACCGACGTCACTGCTCCTTCTTTGACGGTTATAGGATTTACGATCACCAACCTGCACTCTATTATCTTCTTCATATGAGACCAAAACTGGACTGTCAATCCCAAGCCTGACAGATGGGGGAGGTAGGAGGTGATTAGGTGAACTGCTAGAGAAGGGGCCAGTTCGGTTAATGGATGATGAACCACCTGGAGTGGGCTCCCTATTGCAAATCTCAGTCTGAGATTGATCATCCAGAGTTGGTCCATCCAGAGGCAATTCTCTATCTCCATCTCTGGAACTGCACCATTTTTGTCTCACTTCATTATCAAAACTTTGTCTGGCACTGGTTCTATCTGGATATTGTCTCTCACTGGCAGATGGAGATTTTTCTCTTAACTTATTTGGTGAAGGATAAGCATCAGATCTTGGGTTCCTATCATGCTGAGAAGCAGCAGTAGTTGCCATATAATGGATGCGATCCTTTGATTTAAACTTATCAGATGAACGAGAATCAGAAACTCTCTCACGATCTCTGATAGCAGTTGAACAATCCCCTGTAGAAGCTGTACTACGGCGAATTCTCTCTTCAGATGGTGTTTCTCTGCACGCAGAATCTGCTTGCTTTGATTTATAACTGAAAATTAAAATAGAAATACAAATTAGAAACAATACATTATCAAGGGACTGTGAAGGTACATAACCATATGAATAATATCTACCACATATTATCAACTGCCAAGAAAATTACACTTTGGTAAAAGAATTACTGACAAATATGTATCAGACAATGTTAACTAATAACAATAAATAGAGGGAATTAAAATAATATGTGACATCGGGAAAAAAGAAAAAAAAAATCTAAGTCGACATGAGATAAATATAAAGTGGAATAATAAACGGAAAGAAATCCATAAAAGAAACTTGTAAATGAAGGGTATCTACAACATCTGAACTTTCACCCGACAGTTCCTGGCCAACAAGGAAAACAAAAACAATACAAGCACTTCTTCACCAGTCCTGACAAGGTAGGTGGCAAATGAGCAACCCACCACCATCAGCACGCAAGACCCATATATCTTTGCTAAAAAATATGATCTCTCTGTTGCTTCAATGCCATTACCCCAAAAAATAAAGTTAGATCAGTCCATAAACTTGATATCAAGCAGATATTGAAGCCGGTGACATTTTGGTGCATCCTTTCATAGACAGATCCATATAGAAGCAGAATAGCTATATGATCTTCACACATCTTTTTGAAATCATGACTATTTCTCAAAGAGCAATGCTTGGTATCTCAAAAGAATCATATGCAAAAGTTGCTCAGCTGTCTTGCACCATTGACTTTGCTCCATCATGGAGCATGCATGATGCCAAATCAAAGGGAGCGAGACAGATACTACAAACCTGCTGTCTTGCACCATTAAGTTACACTTTTGAGTTACCAAAGGATTTTTTTCCTAAACACAGTTTTCAGATACAGGTTCCACATCTTCACAATATAACCATCAAAAAACTCAAATTGCAATCATAGAAGATCCACAAAATATTGAGATAAGTATTTCTTGAGATCTATACTCCAGGTCAGGTGCAGTTATAATCCATAGTTAAGTTACAATTTCTACAATATTATATACTGATCACATCATCTTTCAAGATAATCATGAATGTGCAAGTAATCTACCCAACGGCAACACTGTAAAAAATTTAAAAAAAGAAAAAAAGGGTGATGACCAATTTTATCACAAAATGTGATTGAATATCTTATTAATACAAAAAACAGATAAGGGGCAAGGGAAAATTATAGCACAGTGATTACCTCCAGTGGACACTACCATCAAATACAAAGAAATTAAGCAAAAGGGATGAAATAAAAGACATGAAAAGGTACCTGCCATGATCTTTGACAGCATAAGCACTGGAGCTGGCAGAGCTCTTTGGTCGGTTATTATTTGGACTAGAATTAACCTTGTCTGAATGTCGATGCTCTGACCTAGGTTTTTCAGTATGGGAATCAATTCTACTAGGAAAAAATTTATCTGCATCTTCATGCGGTTCCTTAGCACTTCGAGTCTTCAAATCACCATGATCCTCATACCCCTCAGAGAACCTCTTCCTTCCCCTATTAAGCTTGGTGTCATGATCATCAACATAAGAGCTGCCATCAAGATCATTGTCCTGCAGCTTACCTTTTTTATAATGACTCTCAGAGGGCATGTTTTCATCTCTATAATGCTTATTGTCAGACCTCTCACCGATACGATCCCAGGACCGCTCATCTTGGCGCTTGTCATCCCGGTGTTTTTGGTCCCTGTCAACATCAACCCTGTATTTATCTCTATACTTTCCCTCTTCATGCCTTTCATCTCGGTAGCTTTTATTTTTAGTATGATCAGCTCTAGCAGATGGTCTCCTATTACTCCTATCATCACTTTCTCTGCCATCACCCATCCATTTATCTTTATCTTCAGAGTCATCTCTCCTTCTCCTAACATGTTTCCCAAGCTCCTTTTCACAATCAGGATTCTGAAACTCATGCTGTACTTGCCATTCTGTTAAACCACACAGATGGAAGGTTCAAGTTAATTCTAAAACTTACTGGATAGGGGACTGCATGATATTTTAGTAACAAATTATAATAAAGATATATGAAACAAATATATGGCACATTAACATGGTGCATTTATTGCAGGAATTTTCTAGCAGAAGAATTACAAAGAAGTGAAACTAGAGTCATCACCACACAGCATCATCCCGTCCACTCACCACTCACTAATTAAGAGATAGGAAATAGGAAAAGTAAACCATTGAATGATTTGAGTAACAAAACCATATTACACTAGTAAGAAACAAGTCACATTCACAAATCAACCTTACAATAATCAATCTAGATAACATTATCCTGTTGACGGCGAATGTAAGTGACCACTAGTGCTGATATGAGTGGCAGAAGAACAAAACTAAAAGGATGAATGAACTTGCTGCTAACATAAAGGTGATCTCATGTCAAACAACAGCATTCCAAAAAGATTGCTACATGCTTAGAAAAAATTATGAAGCAGCTGTGTGATTGCCTTTGTAAATAGTCCAAATACTAGAATTTGAGAGGGGAGAATTAAATTTCTTAAGATTACATGTTTAAAAAAGAAAATATGAAGCAGGCATCAGCAATGACTATAAATTGAAAATGAACTGTCTTAAAGTAGATGATTTTGTATATGACATGGAATTTCCTCACAAAGTAAATTGGCTTCCATAAACCTGCTTAGACCTTCAAGGGTGTTATAGAATGCAGGAAGGGAAGAAGAATAACGAAAAGTCTGAGGGAAAGAAGAAATACAAACAAACCCTAGTATTTCCAGGATGCATGAACGGCAGACAAGCTAGCCTTATACCATCTAGTTAGGCTGGGCAAAATAACCCATCAACTATAATCAGAAAACAAGGTCAAAGTTCATAGTTTTAAGTTATATGTTCCAATTATATAGAGATCAAATTGTTGTTGAATTTTCACAAACATGCAAGCTACTGCCGCTGCTGCTTATTCTAAAGCCACTCCCTCAATTCTATTGATCCTCCCACTTTCTTCTTCAAATCTAGCCATTTATGGAGACCTATGGTCCTGGATTTCCGATCAATCTATTTCAAAGGTTCCTCAGTTTCACTTTTCTGAGAATTCTCCCTCTTTCTTCTTTAATATCAAGCCATTTATGTACAGCTATGGCTAACTGGACACATTCTGGATTTCCAAGCAATCTAGTTCAATAGTTTCACAGTTCCATTTTTCCAAAAATTCTCAACAGATCATGAAAAGAAACCTGCTCCAAACTTTTGAGGCACTTCATGAGAAACTGCACCAAGCTACAATGAAGACTGACATCATGCATTAGTGTTTTAAGTTGTACTAAATAACAATGCATCCCACCTCCTATGTCCAATATTTGGGCAAGCACTTTTCACAATGGTTTTAACTAGCATAATTAAGAAGGTAGTTGGTCTCTATTTCCCTTCTTCTTCTTCTTCTTCTTTTTGAACACACTCCCTGCACACCTATAGTTTCGAATAAACAGAAACACGGAATGCTTAAGAAATCCAGAGAGTAAAGACATACACAATACACCAAGAATGGAGTTGGGAGTCCATTTTTTTCTCTTTTGCCCTGCTTTCCCCCAAGGATTTCCAGCTAAAAGGTATGTGCAGGCAGCAATGTTGAAAAATTAAGATACCAATGATCAACATAAGGAGATACAATTAAAACCTTCTCTGTCATGCTCAACTTAAGTCATACAAATCTCTAAACTCTTCTCTTTCTAAACATTTTCCCCAAATTCCTTGTGCATAACCAAAATCCCACTCTACCGTTTCTTCTCATGGTAGTATCTCTCCTCACCTTTCTCTGCATACTAGTATCGTTGCTAACACTTCTCCACAACCACTTGCGTCAGAGTGCCTGATTAAAACCATCAAGACTCTCACACCTAAATCCCACCAATATTAGTTATTGCATGGAATACTCCAAATGACAAATGAATTTCACTCTTTAACCTCCACAACCCCTTTTATAGAATGGTTCAATGAAAGTGCTACAACATCCAGTCAAGAACTTTGGCAATGAAACTCTCAAAAAATTCAAGTGACATCATCTGCAAGAATACTATACAATCAATGATAGAAGCAACAAGACATAAGCCTTCAAGTACAAAACTATTTTACCTTTCATTTCACAAACATGCTCCTTCACCTCCAAACTCTTTATCAAGTTCAACTCCCAATCCCACATCAAAATTATTGCCCTCCAAATTTTGTACACACCCTTTCACCTAATCCCAAAGGAAACAAATTGACTTATGAAATTTTGATTCACCCTCTAAAATAGATCCATGCATAAATCTCCTTATATTATTAGTCACCTTCTCAAGTATGGGTGTTTCATTTACTAAAGCCAATTCTTCCACATCCTTATCCTCAATCCATTGCCTCATTTTATGCAACTCAATGACCTTCACCTTTAAAAAAAAAAAGAGAGAGAGAAAAAAAAAACTCTCCTTACCAACCTCCTATATCACACTAATCTTTCAAGTGAATCTCATTGATGTCCTCAAAATGAATGGTGGAGGCTATTATCAACCATATAGGGACCTTTTACTACCACAGCCTAAGCTTTGTACTCACATATATTCATTCTCAACCACAATGCTCAGGAAACTTTCTTCTGAACCTTCCACATCGTTCTTATCAATTCTTAATCTTTCAAATAGTTTTATAGGGTTTTTTGTCAACGACAACAGAAGCCTCTATTTACTATAATCCAAAGATTTGCACTTCTACATTTAATTCTTAATAACCATTTTAATAGAATACCTTCTTCATGATCCTCCAACTACCTTTTAATCCAACTTTCAAGCATCATGTGTTCCAACCAACCTATAAAATCCAAATAGCTTCAGTCCCCAAATATTTCAGTGATGCTAATCATATATGGACCAGTGAACATCCAGGCAAGCCATTTGGAAGAGCAAAACTGAAGTGAGCCCTGTTCTGTCACAAGAAACTTCTTGATCTTTTATGCTATCTGACATCCACAACTACTTTCTGCAAGTTGCAAAAGCTTGCCATCAATTAGCTTGATTTCTTGGGCTCAAATACATACCTTCTTCAATCAAATACTCCATATTCCTTCTTTTATGTATTCATAATCACGCTAAATTTTCTCTGATAAAGCAGAAACATTCCACCATCTCAATTTTGTCGTACATGCAGCTCAACTATCAAACATTTGACCACAAGCATAGCTCCATGCATCACTAGTTTCATCCTTAACTCTCGCTCCCTAAATTCTAGAGAGAAATCTACAATTAATTCTTATACCATCCAGAGCCTCCTGACATGCACATTTCAACAAACAACTCCCAGCAATCACACCAGATCCTGCCTTGCGAAATCCTTTCTATACTAGCTTATAACTCCGTGTGATGCACGGAATATATTTTTTTAAAAAAAATATTTTATTTATCTATTTTATATACATTAAAAATAATTAGATTAATAAAAAATTATATCTATTCTATTATTCTTGCACCCCCATTTTCTCTCTTCGCCCTCAATATTTTTCTCTTTTTCTCCTTTATTTTTTTGGTGGCATAGCTGGAGAGTGGAGACTATCTTTCCCTGTTTCCGTCTTCATAGGAGTCAGCATCACGTAAACTTTTTGGATGCTAGTGGTCCCTTTCACCCGCTGAACATTCCTAATACCGTACCTCGCTGACCTCCGGTCCATCTTTTAAAAGGTTTGCGCTTGCAGCCATTCTCCTTCATCAGTTTCACTTCGCTGTCCACTTTAACGTGGACCGTGGATCATCATAAACATGCATCGGGTTGGGTGAAACGAACCTCGGGGACCCAGAAACTGCGTGAATGAGAAGAAACCCTCTCTACGACTTTCAGGAAACAGGTTGTACATTCATACATCTCCTTTTCAATGTTATTACAAAAACAACAGACAAAAAGGACAGCCTTTTTTCTCTAATTTCTTCGTTTGTTTGCATTAACAACAGGAAAAAAAATCACTTCTTGATAAAACCATTCCCAAGAAAGTGAAAATCTTTGTTTCCATAGACCGAGTCAAGAATCTCCCAAGCACCTGGAAATTTAAGAATCAAGAAGTGGAAAAAGAATTCAAGAAAGAAAGAAGGATCAGAGGAGGGAAGTGGTGAGGGGGACCTAGGGCCAAGGTTGATGTTCTCGATGAGAGCGGAGTTGACGGAGTGCTTGACGTGGGGTAGGATCTTGGCCCAATAGCTGGTGATCTTCTTGCGAAGGAGGATGGTGGAAAGCTGGTGGACATTGGCGGAAACATGGTAGATGGATCCTAATACCTCCTTGGACACATAGTAGATGGTGGTTGAGAAAAACCACAAACGTGGCAGGCAGGGACTAAAGCTTTCATTTTAATATATATATATATATATATATATATATATATATATATATAAAAAATATAGATGTCATTCTCAAATATTCAACATATCACCTTGACTTAGTTCCCTTGGCCCAATATTATACGTCCATAAGCTTTTGTAATGCTCGACAATTTTACAACAACATACTACCGGTAAATTGATTAGACCAAGGATGGGATAAATTAATAAGATAGACATAAGGAGAAAAATTAAAAAGAAAATAGTGTATTTGCATGGAAATATATCATTGAATTTGACTTTCTTGATTTTGTTTATGCAACCAATTGTCTGGCCTTCTTAGTTTATTGCAAGATTCATTAGGTTGGAATTTTAGGGATTTTTTTTCTTTCTTTTTTTTTTTCTAGTGTTCATGCATCGGTGGGTGGTGGTTATCATATGTGGGTCATCATCACAATCCTACATATCTAGGTTGCTTAAGTGTTGTGGAGCTGATTAAATCCACAGCAAACTTGGCATGCTTGACAATTACATATAGATCCCAAACACGGTTGTCAAGATCTTAAGATCCATGATCCAGCAAAATGACCCTCAATGATCCACATCAGTTCCTTGGATTGGGATTACTATGCATTGCAAGATCAAGATTTGGATCATACATCTAGAAAACGGATCTCCAGATCAGGGCCACGACTTTACAAACTAAAGCTATTAGTACATCCATCTTCTAAAAATGATTAATTTCTTTGATTTTAACATTGACCAATTCATCATTGATAAACTTCCAAAACATCAAATCAGCAATCTCCTTTAAAATTTCAATTAAGAGTGAAGAAAAAATAGATTTAGTTGTTTTGGAAGAGAAGACCTATGGTTATCACTTTTACCATTTCAAAAATTTGATTTCTTTTACAATTTCTTACCTCAAAGGAGAATTGAGCTCAATAAGCCTGTGTATCCATATTTTTGGGTCAAATAACTCATTACGATATTCCGCTGACTTGTATGGTGAAATATAACTATATCGATTAAGAAAACACAATGTTTGTTTCTTGGACGTGATATTTATGAGCTTATGGTTGTTGGAAGCTTTCTATGACATTATATGATGATGCATCCTTACTCATTGTTCATTCAATCACCATTTAAATATGCTTCTTATTTTCATGTTGTTTCACATTTATTTTTTGTGTGACAAGAAATCAGAAAGAGTATGACAATTTGCAATCAAATTCATGATTCAATCCAATTCACCTCTCTCTATGATTTATGATATGATCCAAACCTTAACAGTGTGGTCGAAAATGTAGACAAAAACCTCCAGCTAAAGTTGCTAGCAGTTTTCTTCAATAATCAAATCCAGCCCAATAGACAAAAAAAATTAATAATAATTTTAACAATTTAGTCTAGCCTACGAACTTCATGATCCTAATTCGACTGGCCTCACCAGATGCATAGGTCTACTTCAAGGCTAACTAGTATATAGAGTCACCAAGACCTAACCCAATTCTTAGCCTACAAAATGGACATCCACCATCACCCTTTTGCATATTGTGAACTTCTTGTGCACTAAAAACAATCCATCAGCAATCCTAAGTCTACCCTTGTCTCCCAACTAGTCTTGGGATAAACCTCAATCTCTTAACTCTGACACCAGAATTATAAAACTAGCTTATCAGTAACACACTCGACCTCAAACTTAGACCAAATTTTCCACCAACATAGAAACTCCCAATACAATAGATTCTTCCAATTGGTGCCTGCATATTAGTTGAAATCAAAAGTTACAAATCATTACCCAATCTCCTAGACATAATTGGTGCAAAATATCCTAAGCAACACGCTAAATGAAAACCTTTGAATATATTTTAGCATGGTGATGATAGTCATGATCTCAAACTCATACTCAAAGATTAGTCCATGGAAAAGGCTTGACTACTTACCATGCCAATACAAATGTTATATTTCAAATGTTATGTTGATGAGAACATTAAGGAAAAAGGGTGGCCTTCATATGAGATCCTTACACCACATATACCAAATAAGATGCCCACATGATTGAAGTTCATTAAGAACTCATGAAAGTCCTCAAAGTCGCACCCTTAAGAAGTTTTATTTTCTCCAGCAAGAATTTTGACTAAGATGTTTAAAAACCAGCCAACCTGGCAAGTTGATCATATAATGGCTTCAGTCCTCCAAGCAAAGAATAAATTCCACAAAAACCAAACCCGACATATGAATAATACTTCCAATATCCTTTGTCTTTCTCTAATAGAATGCACCTTTCCCTTTTATTTTTCATCAAGGCTTTCCTCTACATTCAAAGCATCTTAACAAAACCTACTATACCAAGACATTAACATTAATGAATTGGTCTTGAATTCTAACCCTCCTAGTTTTACAATAGATCCACCCTATGCTCATGGATCCTCCCTGCTAATAACACCAAGTCTTGTTTTGCACTTATTTTTTCATTTTATCTTTAGATAGTATTCAACTTTCACATGACATCTTAAAGTTGCAGCTCCACTTCAATTAGCAATCTTTGATGCCATCAGAAACATCTTCTTCTATTTCCATTCTTCTCCAAATAGACAAATAAAATCGGAATGGATCTGCTTGTGAATATTGCCATGAACTCAAAACTACATCAGGAACCCCTCAAATATTACCTCCATGAATTATACATAGTGCTTACCCAGCCTCCCCAACAACATTCACCATGTGTAAACAAAGCCCTCCATTGGTTACTTTTGGTCCAATCTTCTTTTTTTAAAAAAAAAAAAAAAGGGCTTGTGATATATGCACACACTCTTCAAGAACACAGCTTGCATTTGCAGCCAAGAAAGATCTTATCAACATTCCTGAAACTGATAACACATCCTGATGCCTGACATATCAAAACAAAAAATGTAGGCATGAAACCTCTATTGCATGAATGGATGACTTCGATTCACCCTTGGGTTTGACTATTTGACTACTCCAACGATAAAAAGTGACATTAAGCTTCTTCTTTTTTTTTTTCTAATTTACCTTGTCCACCAACCTGTAAAAGCATAATGTATCCTTTATAGAAAAATCAACAGGAAAAGTTGCTGTCACAGGCAGAAGTATTATGAATCTTAAATCTAACAATAATAATTTACAAAACCCTGAATTATGTATGGATACACAAGATTTTACATAATATTTTCAAAAATCAGTTTTTGTCATATCTTAAGCTTATATGAAGCAAATTCATAACAAAATGGTACATCTGGTGTTATGTGTGATGGTTAAACTGACTGAAACTGTTCAAGTAGATTAAATTGGTATCCAATGCCTAGACAATGCAGTAAAGAGCAAAACAATGAAAGTGAACATGACAAGCATAGACAAAGTGTGTGCATAGCATGGTTAAATTCTCATTGACTTTTTGCAGGCACCTCTGCAAAATCATCATATCTCTGATCAACCAAGTATATCCAATGCAATAAGGAACAGAACCGATAAAAGATAAGCAAGCAAAAAATAATAAGAAGAAGGATAATAAAGGCTAAAGTTATGGGGCACATTACCACTGTTTTCTATATCCTTCTTTGCTTCATGTTCTTCCACCGCACTGCCTGTTTTAGAACTACGCTTTCTACTTACCACATCATCAGACTTTGCATGCCTGGAATCTTGGGTCTTCTTATCCCTGTCAGATGCCCGCTCTCTGCCCCTGTCCTTTGTTTCCTTATGCTGACTATCACTCTCTCTCCAGCTTGAATCCTTCTCCGGCCTCCGCTTCACCGAATCAACCTTCCCTCCGCCCTCCTCATTCCTCCCACTTGAACCCTCACGCCTTCTACCCGACCTGCCCTTTGAATCAGACGCCGATAGCTTTGACTTTGAGCTTTTATTCAAGTCCACAGGCCCAAATTCCTCCTCTTTGGACTTTTTATCAACTACAAGATCATCATCCCCTCCCCCATTCCACCGATCAGAAACCGCCACGTCCTCCTCCCGTTCTTTCCTTTTCCTTCCGTGCTCCCCCAAGATATCACCATTGCTCGAACCAATCAAATCTTTCCCCTGAGACGAATGCGAGGATTTCCGCCTCTCCATCTCCAGATCTCTAGAAACCCTAACTCCGGAGCTGGCGGCAGGCTCTTCCTCCCTTGGGTTCCTCTCTCTCGAGTTCCCATCCTCATCGGAGTCAGACTGATCCCTCTCGTCCTTGTGCTTGTGCGACCTGTGGGATCTGTGCCGAGAGCTCCGTGGCATCTCCGAGAAAGCCTCAAAACCCTGATTCCAGACTCCAAATCAAGAATCCAAAAGAACGAAGAACCACTCCTACAAGCCAACCAAACCCCTTCAAGAAACCACCAGCTCGCCGATTTCCGCCTCGAATCGAACGATCCGACTGGAAAACTCGAAATCTAAAGCGGATACTGCCAAGAACAGAGACGGATGCCTGAAACGGACTGCGAGATCGTAGAAGGGGGAGCGTGTCCTTCCCGGTGTGGAGCGGGGATCAATCTAAGAGGCGGACGCTGGGCAGAAAGATAGAGGAGGAGGCGGCGGCGTCCGCCGGGAAGCGGAAAAGGAGGGTGGGGAGTGTGGAAGGGGAATGAGCGAGGGGGGAATCGCGGGAGGGATGATGGATGGGTCCGCGAAGAGCCGCCCCGTTTCCCCTCTTTTGAGGTCAATGTGACTCGAGAGAACGCCCCTTCTATGAAGACCCCCATGTCACCGGACTCTCTTCATCCGGCCGAAAATGCCCTAATCACTTTATAAGAGTAACCAACGCTGGGCGCGCCTTAGAGCTTTCCGTTCCACGGGCGTTGACGGGTCCAGAAGAATCTATTGGACGTTGAATGCGTATCTTGATGCATGATTTGCGGATGATAATGTGTCGGATAATAAAAGGTCCGGCTTGCTTTGGACCTAAGCTCAGGATTAGGGGTAGAGTGGGAAGTGGCAGCTGGGGCCTCTTTATTGTGTCAGGGTGGTCGGGTGTGCAGGTCTCACAAGTCACAGTGCTTAAAAGGTTGGAGAGCTCCTTCCTGACCCTTTCATTGGGTTCTTACGTGTCAGGCGCAAGTGTCTAGTCAAAAGGATGAAGATCATTGGAGCGCAATTGCCCTGAGGAATCGTAGGTACGGATTTGAATCTTTTAGACGCATATTGTACAATTTTGGATAGCCCCAACATCTTCCATCTTGCATCTATCACGATTTTTAGAAATTAAAAGAACCATCTACTCATATGCTGCCGTAGCTGTCAATTGCTACCAACTCCCAAATCAATGAAGTCGGATTTGATCTTCCCCAAAGAAGGCAAAATGGTGAGATGAAAGATTCTCCGATCAAAGAAAAAATATGGAAAAAAAAAATTTTAAAATATTATAGTATAAAATTTTTTTTATATTTAAATTAGTTGAAATAAAAAAAAAAATGAAGCATCTTGACAACTTTTGAGAACTTAGAACTTACCTAAGATCTTCTTTCGCCCTATTTATAGAAAGTAAAAATAATGCACATTGAAAGGATTGATCATTTTTGAAAAATACATATGATCGTACTAACTATGATCATACTTCCATTTTTAGGATACAAAGCCAATTAGTAATTATCATTTGAAGCATGATCGAATCTTAATAGCTAAGATTTTCTTACCAGACCTTTTCACGATTGTGAGAAGGATTATTCTTCTAAAATAGCTAGCTTACTGAATTGGGACGACCTGTTGAATGAGGCATGCTTCTTGAATTTTGTTAGGTCGGTCATAGCCAACCCCTGCTCATCTTGGTCATTATTAAGGACCAAATCGGCCGAGACTAAGGTGGAGATCTACAACATTCCACAACACCATCCATCTCGACGCCAAATTAAATGGTAGCCATCCAAAGCTGTCTAGATGATCCTGTTCAATTGCTTTGAGCATCAGCTTCAAGGTCATGCGCAGCCTTACTACAAGTTTGGTGCTCCTGGAAATCTGCGCATTAAGTTCCCAGTCAAAGTAGCACCTAGAAGAAACTACAGTGGAAGAGGGTTGCTTACTTGAAGGAGCCTCCTTCCAATCCCCCTACAGTAAATGGATGAAATTGATGTATGAATAAGTTGTGACATCATGTACTGATTCCACCGAGGGCGTGCTTTCAAGATGTTCAAACTCTGCTCCTGTCTGAAATGTTTGACATGTCCAAACACATTTGTGAGATTTACATGCAAGGTTTGCAAGATTGATACTGCACTTATACAAGAAACGATTGGTTTGATATGATGGAGATTCATATTGTACCATACTAGAGCACACCGAGAAAAGTAAGGGAAGAGGGGGAAGGAGATGGAGAGAGATGGTTTGGGAGGGGAACACACACACACAGAGAGAGGGGGGGAGGGGGGGGGGCCGAGGCCAAGGCCCTATCAATGGAGAGCTCAGATCCAGTGATGATAACTAAGAGGAGGGGAGAGACCGGATCCATTCATGGGTACGAGGGCTTCAAATGGAGATAAGACCATATCAAAGAAATTGGACCATATCAATAGCCGATCAGTCTGATTTTGGCTTACATATCGATCTTACTTGGACAACTTCATGATCTGTACATTTGTTTCACGTGTAATTTTTTCGCTCAAGAATCATCCATCAAATAGCTCGCTACATCAAACGACCACCCAACTGGAACATTATTGTTTTCATCTGAGCACTCGACTGAAGGCCTTCACGAACCTTTCATAACAACCATCCATTAGAAATACTTTGAGCAAAGAAGTGTCAGCATTGTGAGTCAGACCAGTCGTAGGGAACGGAGGGAAATGGACCGAGACGGTATAGGAGGTTTGGCGTCCTTGCAAGCTAGGGAACGCGGAAATGCTTGATGCTGCAAACGAACATGCAAAGTCCCAAAGCCTTGATTTTAACAATGTCATGTCACTTGAGCTGCAGAATGACGAGGTCCAGTGCAATTCTTCTTCATGGTAGACTGATGCCATGCTTACTAATTCATTCAATATCATCGTAAACACATGCTACGAAAACCAAATGACCGCTAAAACACTAAAAAGAGGGAACAAAGTTTTCTTGTTCTTAACGCACCATCGCTAAGCAGAAGAACATAATTAAAGCGCATTCTAACCCGGCCACCTAAATTGAAGCATTCTCCATGCATTTGGCGCGGCCACCCTCACTGGCTAATCAAGCACATCTGCACATGTTAGGCCGCTAATAGATAGAACTACTTGTTTCGCAGACAATTTGAAAAAGCTTCCTATTAGCACGAACAGCACACACAAATACAAGCCTGAACAGCAAACACTAAACATACTGCATGCTAGAATTATAGCATGTTTTTAACTCTCAGCTAAAATTAAAAATCTTTGGCACCCAGTCAAAAGGTTGCTTTAAAATAGCAGTCTGAAACACAATCAAGACATTAGATGATATAAAAGTATATAGATCCCCTATTTTCATACAAACACACGCAACTAGAATGGGAATATCCCCAGTTGCCCTGTTTCTGGTAGGGCTAACGGGGAATAACAAGCAATGCCTGACGTAACTACAGCAGAACCCTCCATCTCGCGCAAGCTTTAAACCGCACTACAGAAATTTAAGATACAAGAGAGAGAGACTAATGTTATTAATGAATACAAAAGAAACGTGGGAAATATCGAAACTTAGTATTGCAGGGAGCATAATACCTCTGTTAGATGAGGCCTTGGCGTTGCAGGTCTGTGTATGTTTTCTTATTATAGATGTTACCCTCCTTGTCTTCATACTCTTCTTCAAGGTCTGGACGCCACTTGATCAATCCTTGTCGTTCTTGTATTTTCTCCCACAGATCCTTTGCTTCCTGCTCATATGAATCAGTAAAGTTGGGAGTTCATGCATTGAAAACATTTTCAAAGGCTGCTTAATTTTACTCTATAAGCACAAAGTAAATTCTGAAACAAACAATCAATGTTAGTTTTCACCTTAAACGTAGTTGATTTTACAGAGACATAGGGATACTCAAAAATACCCCTTAACAGTCATGAACTATTTCCTTGCCGACACCATGGACAAGAGCAATCTCTGTCAAATGATTCTTCCTAAGGTTGTCTGGGTTGAGGATAAATGATGCACTCATCTAAAACTGCTTGGCTAGGGAATTGATTGGGCCCTTGGCTTGATATGATCAAATGGCGATAATGCATTAAATGTGACTGATGGCAAGCATTCATATGCTCGACCTTAAACATGCAGTACAAAGGCCTATATGGTAGTGGTCAAAGTCATGAGAAATTTTGATAAAGTTCATTAGTCGGGTGATATAGGTGATTTTTTTTCTTTTTGGCCATGTATGAGTCAGGTGAATAGTGATATTAGCTGGAAATTCAGAAAGGGTTTTTTTTTAAGCTTTCAAAAAAAATCTATTGCATAACAATATTAGTTATCATAAAAGTATTTTTATGCCCAAAGTTACACTTAAGTATCCATAGGCTAAAGGGCTCATATACTTTCAATTTACAAGCATGCCAAACTATTCAAGACCTCAAGATCAATCATAACACAATTTATTGTTTAATAAACTTGCAGAAAAAGAATATCTGTACCTGAATGGATGTAATTTCATTGAAGTTCTTAGTGTTAGGTATATTTAGGCAACGCATTCCATGCTGGTGCCGCCATTCCTTGAAATGACGCTCAAACGCCCTCCGTCCCCAATAACTATAATTCCCACATATTTCACACTTGAATTCCTGAAACAAAGGATGATACAGTCATAAAGCAGATAGTGAATCAGAACTAAGTATGGTCATGCACCATTTGATAAAATTACAATGACTGGAGGACACTCCAATCTATGAATTGATTCTCAAGCTCCTTGAAATGAAAACACAGAAGAAAAAAAAATTATCTTAATTTTTTTTTTTAAAAAAAAAAGTACTAGACCATATTCATGAACTCATAATAACATCCATGGAGTAATATATAGAAGCACAGACATAAGCTAATAATTGAGCTCTATGTGATTGCCGCATGCAAAAGCATTATATGGTGCAAAAGAGACCGATGCAACAAAACTTTTAAGTTACATGATGTAAACTGCCAATGATGCCACACCTCAAGAATCGGAATATAAAACATGAAAAATACTAAAACAATACAGAAATCTCAAAAAAAAAAAAAAAAAAAAAAAGGTCACACAACTGACATGCAACCTTTTTACTGGTTCCACGACTTTCTGCATATTGAACTGTACATTGCATCAGCAGATGGATTTGCTGAGATAAAAGATAATTGAGAAGCTGTCAACCATTTAGACAAAAGATTTGCCACTCGTAGTACCTCTAAATAAATTTGCATGCATGCATGCATGCATCCATACATACATACATACCTACCTACCTACCTACCTACATATATACGTATGTATATGTATATGTATATTATGTATGTATATGTATATGTATATATATATGTATATATGTATGTATATATGTATGTATGTACATATATGTATATATGTATGTATGTATGCTATTTGTATATATGTATGTATGTATGCTATTTGTGCATGCGTGCATGCGTGTGTGTCCTCGATATGATCCATGATAGAGAATTCATAAAATAGCAATAAACTCAAATTGGCAAGATAAATTGCTAAATCAAGGTTTATCTGATATTTGAAAGGTTATGCACTCCATGCAGTTGAGGGAACAAACCTGGCCAAGACCATGAAGCTTGTAAAGCCAGTAGGGTATAGGCTTGCCATCCCAACCCATAGGCAACTTCAGAGGATTGTAAATTTGCTGCTCTTCATCATCACTCTCAGTATCAGCTTGTACTTCTTCCTGCTTAACACAAAAACAGCAAATTAACAAAACTACTTAATGACAATTAAGAAGACAAAGTAATACAAGTAGTTAATGCAAAAAGTTTAAAAATGAAAAGAGAACACATGGAATGTTCTTAAAGTCTTATAAATTAGATTATGGATACCAGAACTTACTAAACATTCACATAATATATGAAGAATCCATGCATCTATACAAAATCTTGTATGGAAATACAATGCTAAAGAATAGCCCAGTTGGAACAGGCCTTCGCTTCCACCCAAGCGACCCTGTTTCGAATCTAAGTAAATGCAAGGTAAAATGACCTGCGGTGATTACTGTTGGCAGCCTGGGCACGGGGGCTGGAAGCGGTTCTTGAGTCCTCTAGCGGCTCAATGGTGCTGAGAGAGACGTACTCACCCAACCCGAGTTTCCCTCGGGCATAGTGGGGGGGGGGGGGGATTGCGCTTATTGCTCCCCGAATCGAGCATTCACTCGGCAGGGTGGGGGCCTGCCCAAAGGAGGTTGCTATGCCGGTTGCCCCTCCTCACCTCTTTTTTCTTACCCAAAAAAAAAAAAGAATATAGAGTTCACTTGGAGATGGTAACGCAATGGAATGTCGAGAATCTATTTTCATAAGAAAATCTAATGCTGTATTTAGTTGTCATAGTCTCTGAAAGGTTTTTGAAAATTTAGTAGGACAAAAGGACACATGCTAAGACCTAAATGTCTAGTCAAAAAATTAAACCTTCACATATTCTGTAACTTGTCTGAAGCAAATTTAGCACAACAAAGAATCAGTTTTACATTTATTTTCCAATCTTTAACAACTTTATGGCAGGTTTTCTGATTTCCAAACAATGGCAGTGCCCCTATTTTTTTCAGAATATTTAAGCAACATGGAACCATCATATCTAAAAAAAACATCAAGTTGTTTCTGCAGCTTGCTAAACTGCTGACAAGGCAAAGAACAGAAATACCATCTCAGCAAGCAAATGATTTTAGAGAAACTGTTGCAGTAATCAAAGAAGACTTGCCATGTTATATCACTAAGAGTGCTAGGTCATAAAGGAAGTGCACGGATATTAGAGCATTAATATAGCAGAAATTAGAGCGTTCAAATGAATGTGTGGTAAAACTAGGAAAGATAAAATAAAAAAAAGAATATTGGAGGAGCCATAGGAACTGCACAAATTATGGTCTAGGCAATGAAAAATCGATTGAGATGGTATAAACATGTACAGCAAAGACCAAGGATGCATCAATAAGGAGAAGCAGAAAAACTAGTTTGTATTAAGGTGGCAAGGAGGGGAAGGCATATGGTGACATGAATGGAGGTTGTTAGAAAGGATATGGAGAAACTTGGAATAACATCAGAGGTGGCTCTAAATATGAATACTTGGCACATGAGGATGCATGAACACGAACCAAAATAATTGGAAAAAGGCTAGATGGTTATGGTTATGGTTATGGCTGTTAAAGCAATCACAGAAACATGTAATACTGTGTAGGTATAAATTATAGACTTCTGAACATTAGTTATCTCTACCAAAATTTGCTGAAAGACTCGAATGCTCAAAATTCATACACAGCATGCATTATTTAAGGAAAGCATGGTCGAGGAACAAATTACCAGAAGAATAGAAATTCATACATAGCCTTCAAAATCATTCCCAACTTTCAACTTTTAATGCAGTCACTGGAACATTTCAAATGATATTATAGAAAAGGAGTTGAAGATGAGTAAAAGGTGGAATGGCAGCAAGGTTATAACTTCTAACAACATAGCGGTTAGCTTTAACTAACAGACACTAACTTCTTCATGAAAAGGATGCATGAAGGACAATATGTTTTAATGGCCAATCATGAAACAAGCTTTCACTGAAAAAGTAGACTCGATAGATCAGGCAAATCCTTAGCAAATACACATTGTTTCTAATGGAGAAAATGTGAATCCTAAGCATTAATTTACAGCAAAAAAACATCCTTGAAATGCATAAAAAGGGTCTGAGGAATCACAAAACTACACAAGTTACATGCCAAGCTTTAATCAATATGCTAATTGCATATAACAATTGCCATGGTGTCCTTTTAAGATGAATTATAGCTAACAATTAACAAATGACCAATTAAGCTAACAGATTACATCATGAAAATTCTTTCTATTGTAAAAGATGCAAAGAGTTTAAATGCTTCAATAATCATCATTATCAGCTAAGACAGCAAATGAAATACAGTAACCAAGTGAATAATGACCTCTTCACGTTCAGCCTCCATTTCCTCATAAGTCAAAGCTTGTTTCTTTATGACATTTTCTGTTGTCTGTATGATTGTCTGTGTAAAGAGAAAAGAAATCATGAAAACCACATTAAAAAGGTGAAATTCAGAATTTCTACAAAATTATATGTTACATGTAATCAGGCACATGGATGTGCACGTATGTGTCTGCATGTGTCTGTTTGCATGCATGTGTGATGCGCGCGCGCGCGTGCAGAGAGAGGGGAGAATAAAAGAGATATCAAGATTTTAATTCGCTTACTTTAAGTACCATTGTTAAATCTAATCGTACAATAAAATTTATATTACAAACAATGCTTTTTGGGGTAAAAATTGAAAATAGGGATCTGTTATCTCTCAGCATTAAACATTATTGAAAGTTACAACATAATGCATTGCCTTCAGCTATTATTCAAGTTTATTTTTCCAAATATCATAAACATTCCATTTACTCGATAAAACATAATTTGACAGATTATCTTACATATCAGTTCAAGACCAAGTTAAGGCTTGCTCTAATAGCAATAAGCATTAACAATAACTCTCAAATCTGTCAATGCACAAAGAGAGAATAATTCAGATGAGGTACACTAAACCAGCTTAACAGCTGTACCAACTGCATCAGAAACAAACCTCTTTTAGCAATTCGCACAACCGTTGCATCTTTGCCTCCAATAAAGCAATTTCCTTCTTAGAGTTGGTCTCTTCTGCAACCCCATTTTGCTCTGAACCACGTGAACCTTTAGCAAAATGTTTTCTGTCTAATTGCTCCAAGGGTGTGTACTGAACAACATAAATAAAAAGAAGAGCATATTTAACAAGACAAGGACATCAGGCTATCTTGGACTACATGGTTCACAAGTAAACACTGATATATGCTTGACAGTTAGCAGAATTTAAATGTGCAGAAAGAATGAACCACCTTAGCATAACAGAGAATTCTAAAATTCTTGAGATCTGGTTCCTACTAATAATGAATGTTCAATAACTTGAGTTTCAGGAAGCTGAAATTGCAGCAACTTAGCTATTATTGGTGCAAATGCCCATTCAGCTATTGCAGCTTGACCTACCGAAGTTCAACTTGAAGCATTTCTGATGTGCTTTAAAATAACATAACTTGTGATTTTGTAGTTCACCAGAATATTGGAAAAATTAGTGACTTAGATTTGACAGGGCTTACCTGACAAAGTGAGACTCATTAATCCACTCCTTATCTTGAGTCTCCCCTTGAGCAGTTGTTTACAGAAGACATCTACACCTTATCTCCCAAATACTTACTACAGAACTTTACCGAAACAATGCACAGCACATGAACTGACAGATTGCTGCTTAGAACTAGAGACTCACTTGCTCATTTTTATGTTGGTTGTGCATACAAAATACTTTTTAATTGATTTTCCAAACAGCTCAGCCTTTCAATAATGGATGTAAATTTTCATTTAAAAAATACAGCAAATTTCATGCGGTAGAATAAGAAGCTTCTAATATCTTTTCTGCTGAACAGCTTTGCAGAAATACTGACAAGGCAACTATGCCCCCCCCCCCCCCCAAAAAAAAAAAAAGGTAACTAAATGGAGTTCATTAATGTCTCATATTGGAAAGAAAAATAAAAAACTAATAAATCTGTTAATCATAACAATGATAACTTGCAAACAAATTATTCTCCACCTAAATGAACAACATAATCATAGCAAGATAGGGCAGTGCATTCAAGGCAAAAACTATGAACCTAGATGTGAAATCACTTATACAAGTAGTGAACAGAGTTTATGCATAATTACTTTTGTCAAAAAAAGGCGCTCTGCACGCTGCCGAAGTGTACCACCAGTTTTCAATCCACGAGCAGCTAAGGCCTAGCAAACAATTTCCTTCATCAGTACAAACAAGAACATAACAGGAGAAACATAACTATAACAATCACCATAACTGCCATAAAACATTCGAGATAATAACAAATATGAAACAATAATTTGGTAAAGCACCTATTTTTGAACCATGGTGTACCATCCAATGCATTGCCTTACTAGTCAAATATTCACTGATAATGAAATTTTAAACAGTAAACAAGGTAAGGGAAAGAACTGAAACCTCTTTCAATTTTTCGGGGCCCACTTCCATAAGTTCTTCCACAGTACTGTAATAATCAAGATCAATCACAGATTCTTGTGATGAAACATGCCCATTTTCCATCCCCTTGTTTTCCCATCCAAATACCTTACCATCAACCCACTGCTCTTCAAACTCCGCCTCCACCTGTGACAAACAAAAAGCTATTTCATCAGGCAAATAAGATAGAATATTTTCCAGATATGCCAAAAGCATGCAACTTGTAGTACTTGTTCCTTCATTTAATGGACAAACTATTCACTAATCCTTCAAACATCAAAAACCATGATGTGTTTAGCTATTACTTAATCAACTTCACTATCCTAAATAAATCTAAGATAGCTCGCCTCTTAATGAGAGAGAGAGAGAGAGAGAGAGAGAGGGAGGGAGGGAGGGGAGGAGAGAGAAAACTAAAACTAATCGATTTGATAGATGTTCATATCCAAGTTAGTGAGACACTAGAATACAAATTCAACTGAGGGATCATGGTGTTTGAATGTTGATCACATAAAGTATAAAGATTCAAAAAAAGTACAAGAAAAATACCATACCGACTTTTTTAAAAAACATAAATATACCGCTCATGGAATCAAATGAGCAAGGGACCATATCTACAAAATTCTGTATGTCCTGATATGACTCCTATGGCAGTGTTTGGTGACCCAAATGAAATCACCATAATGATCTAAGATTACCAATGATCTAAATCCTATGATGATTTGATCTCCAATAATCTAAGATCACAGCGTTTAGTAGGCCATGGTCCAATAATTAAAGATCCCCAGGCATCTATGAGTAGCATGTTTGGTATTCCAAGAAAATCCAAGATCACTGGCCATATAATACCAAAACTACCCATGATATATTCCATAAAAATATATTTATTAATCATATAAAATATATTATAATAAACTATTAATATATTTATTAATATATTAATAATTAATATATTTTATAAAAATATATTCTATAAAAATATATTTTTTAGTCCTATAAATTATTAATCCTATAAAAATATATTAATTGTTATTATAGAATTAACATTTTTATTTATAATTATAATGTATTATGTACTAAAATGAATATTTATTTTGATTAGAAAAATAAAGCAAATAGAAGTAATATATTAAATATTTTTATTTTATAAATATAAAGTACAATAAGATATTTCTACTCTAATTTAAAATTATAATTGAATCATAAAATGATAATAATATGATTAATAATATACTACAATGTATCATAAATATAAGATAGAATATTAATATAATATAATATCAGATATATCATATTGATAAAATATATTAACGATATATTGATATATCAATTTTTTTGCTAGCCTAACAAATAATTTTATCTTTAAATTTCAGTCCAAGATCATTGTCCAAGGGTGATCTTGAATTCCCGACCTCAAGGATGGATATCCTATCACTGAGTTGGACAATGATTTGAGTGAAGATCATTTAAGATCACTGCCACATAGGATTACCATGGTACAACCAAACATAGTGATCTCATCACTTCTACCCACATCACCTTTGATCTAGGATGGATCACTCCATACCAAATGCCCTCTACATGGTTTAGCTACCAGAAGCAGGTCCAATACAGCTCCAAGGAAGTGGGTCTTAAAAAAATGATATGCTAAAAACTTTGAAGGAAGGTGCAGGAACAAGTTCCTTGGAGATTCAAAGGAAGTACGCATGCCACAAAGATTTCTGTTACAATGACTCAGAAAACCTTATACGAGGACAAGATGGTTACGTGCATGGAATCTACAATAGGTTACATAGAAATACAAGAAGTGGACCTTCAGCCAGCCCCACAGGATACAAACCCAAACAGCTTTTCAAAGCACTTCTGGAGTCCTGAAAATGCTCTAGCAAATAACAGGTGAACTTAAATATGTAAGAGTAGAAAAATTGCAGAAAAAATAATAGAAGCAAAACCTTTGTAAATATTCTCCCAAGGTCTTGCAGGGGCTGTGTACGCTCCAAAAATGAAATCAGATATTCCAGAACATGCTCCAAATATTCTCTATATTGCCTGCAATGCAAAATAAAAGTGGTGATGAGATACTATGTAGTTATGTACAGTGAATGGTAGATCATTAAAAGAGATGTCATTTTAATAATGCCTAGCAATTAAACTAAATAAACACCCCCCCCCCTCCTTCCTTCTCTTTCAATCCTCTTATGCGGGGATACACCCACCCAGCCACCCAAAGAAGTAACTGCATTGCATGATAAAAAGTTTAACATGCTGGATCAAAAAAAAGAGAAAAAAAGAACCCCCCCCACCCCCCCCCAAAAAAAAAAAAAAAAAAAAAAAAAAACTCTCTTTCAATCCTCGTATGCAGGCACAAGCACAGATGCACCCACCCAGCCACCCAAAAAAGCAACTGTGCTACATGATAAAAAGTTTAACATGCAGGATTGGGAAGAAAAAAAGAAATGAAAAGGGAAGAAAACTAGTACCAATTTAAACCTGGCAGAACATAACATGATAAGAAAGGTAGAAGGCAACAAGCTATTCAAGCTCATCTTCTTTTGCAAGTCAAAGCAGAAGCTAGAATTTTCAGCATTATACATTTTGTCACAGTAAAGAATCACTGCTTTGGATGACCTTTAATTAGCCATAGGATCTTACCTGGTCAACTTCAGATTGCGAGGAATTTTGTGGGTCTGAAAAAATGTCTCCAAGAAAGCAGAGTATTCCATATGCTCTCCAAATTTTGAGTTGATGTACTTGTTGTATAATTCATGCATGTCCAGGTACCGACCAAAAGCTTCCTATCAATAAATTTAAAAGAATGATGACAGGAGTTACTACTTTATGCAAAAAGAGTATTATAGATTGGCAGAAAATTCAGAGACATTGCAAGGAATTCTTAGGATTTCCTTAACTTTTGGAAGGCAAATCCATGCATCTGCCAACACAAATTACACAAAATGCAGTAACAAGCTTTGTTGGAATTACCGGTGTGACCAGATAGCGCACATATTATTTAATAAAATATGTGCATTAATTAAGTAGGTTTTTGCATAGATGAACTATTTCCTATATCTTACCATGCATCCCAGCATGATCTTATACGTAGAATCATAAAATCCTGCAGAAATTAAAATACATGTATCACAACAGAGATCCACTTAATTGACATCACCATTGCTGTAAACAAAGTAATAACCAGAAAAATTTCATAGTCAACCAAAAGCACATACAAAGGCAACAAAAAGGGGAGGAAAAGGAATACTGATCAAGGACCAAGCTTTTTTTCCTCAAAATCTATTAAGAAATTAAAGTAGAAGTTTGTGGACACTTTGATCAATTATAAACTATTAAAATTTATCTCGTGCTATAAATTTTACAGCAAGTACAATCTTTTACCTGCAACAACTTAGCCAGACTTACAGATTCTAGATGTTCACAGTCCAGTAAATTCAACCTTAACATTAATCCAAATGACCATATTTTTAAGCAACACATCTCAGCAAAATACCACACTGAAAAATATTAAAGCATCTTGCAACCTTTACTTGCATTCCTAGTTTGCTACTCATGGAAGGGGAAGAACATGTTTTTTCTCCCAATTCCAAATGAAGTCAATTGGGCACCAAGACACATACAAGCAAATCTTGACCAAAAAATGGAGGAAAGATATAGTAATCATGCAGAGGTGGAGGAAAGATATAGTAATCATGCAGAGGCAAAGAACTTGGAGGATAATCAGTAAGTGGGTCCACTAATGATCTTTTTGTTTTGGTTTTGTTTTGGGTGGAGGTCAGGGAATTGGACTGTATACGAATTCAACTCTTGATTCTACGTAAATAACAAAATATCATTGGTTCATTCTACCAAAAGTCACAAAGAAACAAAAGTCTACCATCCTTCAACTCCTTGGAAGAACCCATCTAGCCAACCAAAAAAAAAAAAAGAACACTCTTGAATTAATGTAAAGAATGTAATAGAAGACCATTGAAATATCCAAGGAAAAAAGGCACCAAAACATTTAAAAACTGGAAATGTTTCTAATTCTAACATGGTAATTAATTCTAATTATTTTTACTATATTTAATGATGCTACCCTCAAAGCCTCATGCCAATAAATTCACTAGCATATAAATCTGCCCATGTACTTTGATCAAAGTACAACAATGAAAATATGTCCTTTCATCCCATGAAATTGCATTAACGTATCAATCCTCCCCTCTAGTATGCTACAAAATATATCAGGTGTTATGTAGGTATTTTATCATCCTAGAGCATGCCATGTTCAATTACTCGTGATATGCCATACTGTGGGGCTTTTCTTGGTATTTAAAAGATAAGAAGGCTCTGAATGTTTTTTTTTTTTTATGACTCCCCACAGTATGGCAAGTGGTAACAGACTACTTAATTCATCATGTTTGGACACTGTAACTGCTTTATCAAACAAACCAATCAGAAAATCGATCACCATATCACACAAATGTAATCTGACCATGATGAGTTTGTGCTTTTATTGCGTATAGTTTTCTTACAGCTAAACAACTACCACGAGAAAATGTTATAGCAATTTCTAGTAGTTGATTGAGGCATATAACAAGAACGATTGCAGAAATACTATATAGAGAGACAATCTTCAAGAGATATTTTCCAATCCCTTGACCAGATATATGTGATACAAGATAAGCAGAAAAAATTAATCTATGTAACGTCCTTTGATATACACAGTAATAGGCACCAGACAATCCATGCTAAATCTATCCCCACTATATCAACAATGGGATGAAAATCCCAAGACATTAAAACATAACGACCTTACAGATAAAAACTGAAAGATAGGAAAACACCTCTCCGCTGAATTCAATTTGTGGTTCTTCCTTCAGTAACTCTTCGAATTCTTCATTCACATCAACCACGCGTGCAGCTGGATGTCGCCTATGGTAGTCACGGATCTGTACCATTAAAGATGTAGTACAGTGTGAGACAATCTAAAAAGAGATATCCATAAAAAAATGCATGTTCTTATTAAAATAATGCAATAATCGAACAACTTTGCTTTCCTTCTATATCTAAGCACATGTTTTGTGTTGCTTAGAAAAGGTACTTCTTTAACGTTTAAAGCATTAAAGGTGCTCAAAGACAACATGTTTGGTAACAATAATGAAAAGTGCTTCTACAAGAAGAAAAAGAAAAAAAAAGGTTTGAATGAATGCATCTAGGAGGGCAAGTTGCTAAATCAAGCTGATGAATATAGGACAAATATTTTTTCCTTTGGGGCTTTATTGGCAAAAGAAAATCTCGAGAGAATTTATATTTTCCATATTTCTATCAGGTTTTTCAGGGTAAATTCTCCAATTAAAAATAAAGAACACCTATTAAATATCAAGTGACTGACAACTGAAAAAACACTCAAAAGAATATATTTGTTACATATTTTCATCATAATATCATGGCAATAAGGCAAACCCTTAATAACAATAAGTGCATTCCGATATAACTATATAATAATAAAGAAATCCTCATCATATATATCATCAGAGTAAATCTTTGGCCCCCACCCGGGGAAGGTATCCAAATAGCTCCAAATCCCCCATGGTCTATGCAGAAAGCTAATATCTTAAAATCAAAATAAGAACCACTGTCAATGCAGAGTATTTTTCTGCGTGCTGTCAGTGTTTACAAGCATATTTCAATAATTCAGAAACCATCAAAAAGTAATTTAGAAAGGGATTGCAATTTTCCAGAATTTTTTTTCTTAAACAAGTCAAGATAAAAACCTTTAACGATGTGAGACCTCTCTTATTTCTGACGATACTTGTTGATTACTTCTAGGTTTTGATAGAAAATCTTTACCTCCTTCAAACGATCATAGAAAGCAGGAAAACAATTGTTCGGGCCACCCGCTCCCAGCGCCGCAATCTCATCTTTCCTCGCATTGTCTTTGTCCTCATATATCTCGACCTTGAAAAATTTTTCCAGAACAAACAAAAAGAATCAAAAAATAAACAATAGAGGAAGGTTAAATAAATCAAGTAGGGCAAGAAGAATACAAGCTTGTCGGTGGTGGTCCTGATGAGATCAATCATGTGCCGGACGCGGTGGTTCTGGAAGAGCCGCTCCCGATTGTTGGCCGGCTCCTTCTGGAGTTCCTTCACAACAAGCCGCTCGAGCCGCTCCACGTCCTCGTGGGCGGCCCGAGTCACCTCGAGAAGGGTCGAAGACATCGCCTCCCGTCTCGGGTGGCTCGCCGGAGGGAAGGAAGGGGAAATGAGATAAGACGAGGAACGCGCGGCCCGGTCTCGTCACCGGAGCGCCTAGGGTTTTCTCTCCAAGTCGCAGCGGAGGGGAACAACTGTGCTCGGGAGTGCGGTAAGAAGCCTTTATGCATCAAGCCGTCAACCGTCATTTTAGGTCCGTTCTTATGGGTCAAATTTTTATCCAAAAATCTAGATAACTATTTTTAAAAACAATATTTAAATAAAAAATAATTTATTTATATGATTTTATATATGAAAAGATGGCTTCCAAATTTATTATCTATATGCTCTTCTCTATTATTTTTTTTTATGATTATCAAAATTTATTTATATTTTTTATAATATTTATATTTTTAGATTTAAAATATATATATATATTAGATATTAAATAATAAAAATATTAAAAATAAAAATAAAATATTTTTAAAATAAAATTAAATATTTATTTTACTTGATTAATAAAAAAATAATTAGTTATCTAATAACTTTTTTATTTTATATTCATAAAAAAAATAATTTATTCATCTTAAAAAATATATAAAAAATAATAAATTGATCAATAGAAAAATTAATCAATATTTTTATAATATTTATCCACTAAATAATAGATTTTTATGGGTGAGAAAATTGCATATTGAAGTCGGCACGAAAAACATATTCTTATAGATGAGAAAATTGTATATTAAAATCAGCATGAATTTTTATATAAAATTAATAAATTATTTGCCAACTTTTTTTGGATACAAATACGAATGGCTGGCCTCTCAACTTCATTTAGGCTATAAGAATCGGGCTACATAAGAAATCATCATCAAGTATCTTTGGCTTTATGTAAATGAGATTGTAAGGAAAGTTGATGATAATAAACTAGGCTTTATATGGTCTTCATACTAGTAATATGTTTTTTTAGAAACAAAAAAAAAAAGTTATTCATACATACTCCATATATTATCATATGCATTCATATATATATATATATATATATATATATATATATATATATATATATATATATATATATATATATATATATATATATATATATATATATATATATACATATTCATATGTATGATCATTGTATCAAAGTAATGGATATAACAACAAATAGTATTGAAGTATTATCAATATATAGTATTGCGTTAGACCTCGTTCTATTAATTTACATGCTACTTCATATTAAATTTATGAAGGACTAACATTATTCATCTAATATGCATATATATTAAAATGGAGACTTCTGCCTCTATTTGTCACGTATCTATTTTTCTAAGAGCTCCATCCGCTATGTATCCCAAGATAGCGCTTTTTTTCTCCCATTCTTTCTGTAGAATCACGGACGCCAAGAGCTAAAGGGCCTTGCAAGGCTCATCAGTGGAGTTGAATGAAGAGTGAGGCTCGAGAATGAGGTGCCAACAGTGGGGGGGCATGGTCATTATTGAAAGTAGAGGCATGAATATGGTCGCTGAATACATCCCATTCAGGAGAGTCGTTGGGGGTTTCGGAGAATTCATGAGTTAGTTCGTCAATCGTGATTACAAGAACAAAGGGGTGGAGGGCGGATGCAATCGACAGAAGGATGTTGGGGTGAAGCTGGCTCCCACTGTAAGGTCCGATGGAAAACTAGGAAGAAAAAAAGAGGATGATGGGAGATCGAAGCCTCCACCTTTATGTCACCCGCTCTTTAGTCGCTTTAGTAATTAATAAGAGGGAGGGAAATAAATATGGTGCTTTACATGGTGAAGTATTCCTTATGATCCATGTGGTGAGCATAACTAGAGAGAAAAAGAGAGCTTTAGGATTTATCTACACGACATGTTAACAAAGTCCCAAAATTGATGGATGAGGAATTTTAAATGCAGTGTTGAAGAGCTTCTAAGCTAAAAGATATAATTTAATATATTATTGTTTGTTAATTGTATAGATCCAAAATTTATTTAAGATTTCATGCGGCAAGATCGTTTCAATCTTTTAATGAAATAGAATTTATCACCATCCAATCTTATTCCGATATTTGACATATAGGATATATCAAAATAAACCAATTGGGATGCAAGAATGAAAGAATGTTTTGTTCAAATATTTAGAATGATATCATATCCAGTATTTTGTTGGATGTTCTATCAGAACTTAAGTTTTATTTTGAATTTTATATAACAAGACCATTCTAATCTTTTAATGAAATAGGATTTGTCACTATCTAATCTTATTCTAACATTTAACATAGAGGATTTCTCAAAATTAATCAATTGGGATGCTAGAATAACGACGGAATGATTTTGTCCTGATATTTAGAATGATATCCTATCCAGTGTTCTGTTGGATGTTCTACCGGAACTTAAGTTCTTGATTTGTCATATTTAAATCTAAACTCTGCTTAATTCTCTGGTTTTTCCACTGAAAGGAGCATATATTTTCTCTTTCCTATTTTCTTAAATTTATCACACTCTCTACTTCACCATTTTTCCACCATTTGTTCTCGAGCTCTAGCTGACTTAATCATCGGGGTTTTAAACTGGAGGATCTATCCTTTAGTTTTAGAACTTCTTTCGTAGGTTCTTCATCGGAATCGATGCTCTTGGCTCTCTAGTTCGATGTCAAACCGACCTCGCCTTTTTCATCCAAAGCACCATAGCAACATAGTGAGGAGAGCATTGGTGATGGCAGGCCGAAGCCATCGGGTCTTGGACGAGAAAGATCATGTTGGGAGCCAATCTCATGGTTAACTTCCATCGGAAGCCAGCAATGGAGAAGTGATGTGAGAAGAAGCTTCAGGGGCGGGCAATTAAGGGGATGCAGTGGAGTATGGGAGGTGGGGCCATTTAGCTATTCGGCTGATCAGAGACGTCCATTTGTCTATGTTTAATGATGATGTCATCATCGTATGAAAAGTTGCAAAATTGATGCTTTGATTTTCATTTTAGTGTTATAAATCTAATATATATACATACAATGAGGAGACGACTTGCGGAGGAATGGAGCCATAGTGGAGTGGCATGGGAGGAGGAACGAAGGTGCTCGAGGAGTCCGATGGTCACTATGAGCTCGAACCAAGAAGGAATGGATGAAGGGAACTCTTACAATCCAATCAATTTATTTATCCAATACTCGATGCATCGCACCTCTCTACTAAGATATAATAAAATAGATTAATAAAAATAAATATTATTTTTAGAAAGCCGCATCCTATGCATCACATAGGGTTATAAACTAGTTGGATATAAAGGCTGTTGAACGATGATTCTTGGATCCTTATCCAACATTAAACCAATTACATGCACTCTAATTGGATGTTAATTGCTGAAATCAAGACAAGGATGATTAGAGGATAGTTAGAGATGGGAGGTTTCCGTCAACATACTGGAAGATGAGTGTTCTGAAATGGGCCTTGTAAATTGAGCCACCTCAATCAAAGCTCAACCCAACCCTCATCCCTATTGTTGAACGGCAATCAATTGTTTCTAGTAATGCCATCGCCTTGTAAAATTGAGCCACCTCAAATCAAAGCTCAGCCCAACCCTCATCCCTATTGAATCTAAGCTTGGATTCGATTGTTTTGTATACTATTTCTTGACATTGAAATTGATCGTCGCCGGAGTCCGCTAGAGTGGAGGCCGATGAGGTCGCCGTCGGGGATCTGCAAAATAAAGTTTTGTCCAGAGTCAGTAGGGGGTGGCTCCGACTGGACCCTCCGACGATCAAGTCAGCTCTAGCCAATAGGAATGGAGTGCTCGGAATGAGCTCCAGAGCTTGGAGAAGAAGGGGAGAGCTTAGAGATCGGAGAGATTAGTGTATCTGGAGGGTCTCTTTTATAGCGGAGCTTGATGGTGATGGCTGCAGCCGCGTGCTGGTGGGCCGCTCGAGGTTCGGTGGAGTCAATCTCTCGGGAAGGTGCCGTATGCGGTGGGTTGATGGTGACAGCTGCAATCACATGCTGGCGGGCCGCTCGAGGTTCGACGAAGTCAGTCTCTCGGGGAGGTGCCGTATGCGGCGGGTTGATGGTGATGGCTGCACAACCAGCCAAATGAAGGGTTGAAGGCTCTCGTCGTGTGCCCATCCCGGAGGAGTTCGGGCTCCTAAAGAGGAAGTTTGGAAGGAGTTCGGCTCTCGTGGGCGTTTGGCTGGAGGTACGCAGCTAAGGCTCGGCCGCTGGGAGTTTGGGCGCTGGGGGATCTCGTTAAAGTCCGGCTGCTTGGAGTTCAAGAAGCTCGGCCGCTAAGTAGTTCGACCGGCTGAACGGGTTCGAAGGAGCTCGGACGCTAGGAGTTCGAGGAGCTCGGACGCTAGGAGTTCAGTCCCGACGAAGGGAGTCCGAAGAAGCTCGACGGCTGAGGAATTCGAAGAAGCTCGGCCGGCTGAACGGGTTAGAAGAAGCTCGGCCGCTGGGGGTTCGGTTGAAGTTCGTCTGCTGAAGCTCTTCTACGGCTACTGGTTGCATTAGGCTGAGCATCGAGCTAGACTTCGACGGGAGCGGGATTTATCTCCAACACTGTTGTTTGGAAAGAATGGTGAGGAAGTAAAGCATAAATTAGAATGTGCTTAGTTGAGAATAATATATCATGTATCATTTACTTATGTTGTATGAGAGAGCCTAATCCATTTACTTACGAAGCAACAGTATAAAATATCAAAGTTCAATCAGATATGAGCTAAACTTATTTTCGGCCGATGTCGGCCCAATCCCTTAGGTCCAGATTATCCAAAAATTTTTGAATCTGAGCCCAAACCAAATTCCAAAAAAGAATTCAGACCTGGTTCACCAAGCCCCCGTGAAAACCGACCATATCCCATGAAAGCATGACATGCTCTCTTTCCTTCTCCATGATGCTGTTAGTTTTAAACCATCATTGTATGACTATTGACTTACGAGCTTTATTCTTTTTAGCAGCATGAATGGAAGGGTGGTCTCATTATATTAATTCTCAGGAACTTTTATGGTGTGGGTAATGTTGTTGTTGTACCGGATCATATCATTACAATATTGTTTTCTAAGAAGTGTTCTATTTTCATAGGATTGAGAATGACAAGCGGAGAGCTATACGATCACCCAAAGATTCAATAAGCAAGAGAATCGGACAGAGCCTCTAAAATATATTATGCTATGCAATCTGAAGTGAGTGCTTTATTGGTTTGTAGGGCGATCGATGGTTCTTCTCATGCGGATGTTTCAGTCGTTGGATCGTTGTATGCGAAACAGTCTGCTGACGGGAAGAACTGATCGGTTTGACTTGAAACGATATGTTTTACCGTAAAAGTTGATGAAGTAGAACACTTCTTGCTGACTTGTATATAGAACAGTATAATTTTTTGCCATTTGGTGTACGGTTAAGTTTTTACACAAGGTACTGATGAATGTTTTATTGATTCATCAGCTTGTATAACCAGAAAAACTGCAACCTGAAGAACATTTATCCTTATTTATATGCTGTTGTTTCTATATTTCTAGTTTATGTCCAACACGAGCAGCAACTTGTATTTGCATAAATCTGCTTTCTATTTGATCTATTATTATGACCGTGATTCTGATTGGTGAGAGGAGATATATGCTAAGATTTATTATCTCTAATATTTTATTTTCTTTTTCATGATAATATCTGTTTACCTTTTAAATTTCTTTCGTGAGTGGACGATTTAATCTCTTTGTTGAACATTGTTTATAGTTTTAGAGATAATTTATCATGGTCTTCATAAGATCATGCGTTATAAAAATACTACCAAATGGAGTTGTGATTAATATTCTTTATATGCTTAACTTTTACAATTTATTTGGATTGAAGGTACATGGAGGTTCATAAGAAGAGAAGATGGGAGGATAAAGAATAAATTTTTATTTGATAAAATTTTTTGAGAGATAAAAAATGATAGAGAAGAATTCCCTCAACCTCTCCGTATCTCTCACTCATTCATTTTTATGCATACCTCGATTTGGAGTGTAAGGAAGAAAAAGGTTCACGTTTAAGTTTTATTTTTTAAATTTATTCTTAATAAAATTTTAAAATTATAACTAAGCCATTATATACTTTATCTTTTTAATCATATAAACTAATTATTTGCTCTTCATACAAGTCAGAAATCTTAGCCATCCTTTCGCCTGCAGTTCGCTCTTTTACACGTAAATTCAGATTTCATAATTTTTGGAAGGCAGATTCTGGTGATAGATTCAAAATCTATCGATGTCTGAGATGACGGTAATCTCTCATAGTTTCAGTACAATATTTTTTGGTACATAGGGCAAATGCATCTTATATGAAAATATCTAATAAATTTATTCTAAAAAATAAAAAATATCATAAATATTAAGTAGTATATATGTTAATAAAAAAAGGCATATTTGTTAAAATATACATAAAAATTCTTCTACTTCTCTCTTAACTCCTCTATCCAAACAAAGATAAGATATATATCCTTTTTTACCTTTCTTCTTTTTTTCCAAACAAAAATTCATTAATTTCATTACCCTCCTCTCCCCTTCCATCCATTATCCTTTCCTTCTCTTTCTTTATGAACTCTCATATACCTCTAATCCAAATAGATTATTAGGAGGTGTTTGGTTTGTAACTAAAATAGGAATGGATTGGATTTAAAATAGGAATGATCAAATTTTTTGAAACATTTGGTTTATAATTGAAATCAAAATTAAAATTAAAATCGAAATGAAAATTTAAATTCTTAGAGAAGAGTAGGGATTAAGTTCTGGATAGATGGGACCATTACTATTTCGTTTCAGAATCAAAATAAGAATAAAACTATTTTTAACTAATGGTTGGAATATAAGTAATTCATTCTGATTTTGATTTTAAATCCCAATTTTTTCTAATCAAACGCCCCCTTAAATTCTATAGTATAGCTTTTGTGGCGTCAATATATTGGTAACAGTTCTGTTTTAAAAAGAGTTATCGTGCTCGTACCCTCTGATTACAAACCAGGGTACTGGGTTGGAATCTTGAGTGGGGTGTCTTCGAGAATTCAGCTCAAGCAATTCCTATGCAGGTTCTGTCAAGTGAAAATTATTTAAGAATTATTTTTTTATAAATAAAATATTTATCTAAAAAATTATATTTTTTAGATAAATATTTTTTAAATAATATTTAGATAAAAAAATATTTTGTCTAAATTGCTTCGTAATTTGTTATTCAGCCATGTTCTTTTACATTATTATTTTTTTAGATAAATTATTAAAATTTATTCATATTTTTTATAATATTTATTTTATTTTTTAAATTTTAAAAAAGTGGATGGTTGGGTTATTAAAAATTAAATGATGAAATCATTAGAAATAAGGATGAGGTATTTTAGATATAAAATTAAATACTTATTTTACTGACTCATGAGAACATGATTTAGTCAAACTTTTTCTTAGTTCATTGATAAATATTATCCATAAAAAAATATTTTTTATCTTAAAAATTATAAAAATAAAAATTAATTAATTAATAAAAAAATAAATTAATTTTTTTGTCATATTTATTCATAAAAGAACGGGTACTTGATAAATAGTAGGATTCTTCTAATGGAATTTTCCCCTAATCTCAAAAAAATATAAAGGAAGAGAAAAAAAGAAAACGAGCAACAGAAAACCCAAACGTCTCAACTTGAACTCCGGTCTCATGTTTAAAATCTGGAGCAAAACTTTTTGCAGCATGCCTGCCCGTTGTTTATGCTTTTAAGCATTCTCGGGATCAAAAAATTTTTAACAGATAAATATGGGATGTTTCATCACTTTAACAAGCCTTTCTCAGTCCTTTTGCAATGTTACTGCTTTTGCAACTTCTGATCGTTTGGACTATGAAATACTGAACAACTAGTTTTCTCGACTTTCACCCATATTTCGACAATATTATTATTGATGACGTTGAGCTATTGTGGCGGTTGTAGTTAGATTACAATTTTCATGTCTACATTTCGTATGCTTGTTAAGTAACAAAAACTTGCCTTTATCCTTTTAAGAATTTTCCATGTAGCTTTCCATAAGGTAGTTTCATCTTTAACAATGGATTTTAGACAATCTTGTTGGTCAATTTGTGAGTTCATTTGGAACTTTATATTAGCCATCAAATTCTTGGAGGAAATGCTACGGTGCTTCTTAAATAATTTTTTAAAGAAGTAGTAGAAAAATCCTAATCATCCAAAAAAAAATTTATTTATTATTATTATTTTTTATAAAAGTATTGACCTGATCATTTGAACCCATATTTTCAACCATTTAGCGGCACCTCTTTCCCCTCACCGTGCCATTCACCTCCTTGCGATGATTGACTCCCTACATTGGCCACCTTCCTACCCCTACATTGGCCACCTTCCCAATCCGTCATGACATCGAAGAAGATAACTTGCACTCTATCTTCTTGTACTGACCATCTTTTTATGCCGGCCACCTCCCCGACCTACTCATACGTCAAGCAAGACATCTACACCCTGTCTCTCCATGCCATTCACCTCTTCATGGCAACCGCCTCCCTACGTCACATACACGAACTCAAACATTATTGGGAAGTTTGTAACTTATGTGGGAGCCTTTTATTCCACATTGCATAGCCAAATATATATATATATATATATATATATATATATGACTTGGACTTGAAATTAAAATTAGGCTTAAAATAAATTTAAGTCAATTTATTATAAAAAATTAATTTTTAATTAATTTTTATAAATATTTATTATAAACTAACTGTTTATTTGAATAGACGTGCCTTTTAGTTTCAAAGAGATAACACAATAATTGTTTCATCTTTATAAATAACATGAGTTCATGATTTTTCGAAATTGAATCTTTCATGGACTTGAACTTGGGGCTAGAGATTGAAATTAAAATTGGACTTAAAATAAGTTTAGATCAATTTATTATGAAAAATTATTTTTTAAAATTTTTGTGAATAGTTATAATAAACTAATTATTTATTTGAATAGATGCATCTTTTGGTTTCAAAGAGACATACTTGTTGAAGAATAAGTGTTTAATCTTTATAAATAATATGAGTCTACGTGTTTCTAAAATTGAATCTTCCATCGTACAAAGTTTCATGAGACTTTGTTGAATCCTTAAAGAGAATTAAACCTTTGTGCAGACAATATCTTTTTAAAGATAATATTTTTATACGTCTCAAAGTTTAGAGTACATTCTTAATTTTCCAACAAATACAACCGCTGCCATCCTGCTAGCCCCAATGCCCCCGTGGATCGGTAAGGTGGTGTCGTGGTGGCGCTTTCGCTTGTGGTGAGCTCTTTGGGTGGAAGAAGCCGAAGGGCATGGAGGACACGCAAGGTGTTCTTGGAGACCAGACCATGTGGGGTGTAGGATCATGCATTTGGCCATGCACCAAGGAAAACAAAAGCAAAGACGACAAAGGTGGCCATTGATATCACTGGGTGAGCGAGGGAGCGGTTTATGCATGAGAGATAGAGGGAAAGGCTGGCTGCTTTGACTGGCGTGGAATGTTTTGGTTTTGGTTTTCAAAATACTTCACAACTTTTACCGTACCAGCTATTATCTTGCATCATAAAACAGTCCTGCGCTTTGAAATAATTACACGCACCGGGGATGATCATAACCGGGCTACCCGTAACTGTAAGTAGAGAATCTTGAACATTCTTTTGGAATCTCACGGTTAGTTTCTTTTGAAAAGAAATGGACATTTCTATCCATTAGAGCAACCGTAGCATAACCTAACTCTTGGAAGTATGAATCGATCGGCGAGGTCGACCTTCCCTCCCTGTTAGAATTTCAGATGGGCTGAAATCATGGTACAAGAAATTTCTTTTAAGGCCTGTTTGGAAAGATATACCAAATTCATTGGCACATGAGCGTCCCAAAAGCCTTCCAGTTATAATTTGTCCTGCAGTCAAAAGTGGCCATAAGGCAAGTTACGAGGACTGGGGCTCTGCCAGTAGTCCCTAAGATTTTTTTTATAACCAAATGCTGTGAAATGAATTACACGAGGCAGTGACGCATGCAACCAAACAGCTATTAACTCCTGTATCTTTATGTTATTAGCAAATCACAGTTAATCGATAATTAGGGTTCTCAATAGGGTGGAATTGGCACGGATATTGAAAAAACTGGAATCAAAATCAAACGATGTTTGAAATAAAAAAATTATAACCATCATGGGCAAAACTTACGACACCAAAACAGAAACAGAATAACCTTTTAATTTTCTTCTTTATTTTTAAAATTTTGATATATAAATAGTTGAATTAAAGAAATCATGTATAATTTCCATAATATAATTTACTGAAGGATATGAAGAATATCAAATATCGAGTATGTTAAGTTTCGGACTATATTTCGTTTTGGGTGCCGGATTCAATTCGGGTTGCCGAATCAGCAAGACCATAATTGAAATCGGAGCTGAATAATTTTTACTTTTTAGATCCATCATTAAGATTCTCATCTAACTTCAATTAAAATCATATTTGATTTGAGAATAGATAAAATATTCAGATAGTTGAGAAGATTTTGTATGGAGTGGCCGAAGATGCATGTAGGGCCAAGATCCAAATGCACTCAACTTTTCCAATTTTGTCCAGACATAAACAAAAGACTACATAAGACTCTGACCGAAGTATATGTTCGTGGCATAGCATTCTCCAAAACCACCAAAGGATATCGCCACGTCACGTCGTCTCACCCTAGCTACATGCAGAACTAGAACCTAGAACCGCGTCCCTCTGCGAGCGGACAGTCGGTCAGCGGCGCCCCCTGATTCTGAATCTTTATCCCAGCAACCTGGTCCGAAAAAGCTCGCAGGCAAATTTTATACGCCCATCCGCAAGTTACATCGTACCGTAGCGTACACGTATCGCCCGATCTATTTTGCTGTCAGTCCCCTGAATATCCACGAGTCCGCACATGTTCACGATGCATAAGCGGCGCACGCATGTGGCCCGATCTGTCTTGCTGCCGGTCCCCCAAACATCTACGCGTCCGTTCCCCCGATGCGTGAGCCACCCGATTACCATCCAAAGGCGCAAAGAAGCCGCTGATCTCCCCACGGGAAACGTCAACCGGAGAAAGAGAGGGGTCGGAGGGAAAAGTGGGCAACGAAGTCAAGTAATGCGCAGAGTAACCCACCCTACCGTATCCGTACTCCCATCGGATGCGTCACCAGGTTATTTAAGAGCAGGAGTGACCTATACCCACATGAGGGAGCCCGTTAGTCCTTCTAGATACCGGTAGGTGGGAAGAGGTGCGGCTCGGCGGAGATGAGGTATCTTATAGAGGTGGAGAAGGGGAGGGAGGCCGCCGACGGCCGGCCCTCCGTCGGCTCCACCTACCGGAGCGTCTTCGCCAAGGACGGCTTCCCACCGCCCGTTCCCGGCCTCAACTGTTGCTGGGATGTCTTCCGGTATTTTAGTAACGATCGTAATTTATATTCTTCTTTGTTCTTTTATCCTTCGAAGTCTCTACGTTAATTTCGTCTCCGATGGTCATAAATCTTGCGGATCAAGAACCCCGATTCTTCTGTTTTCTTTCGTTTCTTGTCGATTTTTTTGTTGGATCATGTTTCTTTCTTGTTCCTTTCTTTCTCTCGGACGGTTCCATCTTTTTTGAGCAGTTCTTCTTGTAAACAGTTTATATTAAACGAATTCTTTAAATTGTTGAGGCTGCGGTCATCAGATCAGGATTTTTTAAAATCAAATCTTGTCTTTCTTAGTTTTTCCTCCTTTTTCTGAACAATATGTTGCAATCTGTGACTCAGTATGAGTGTCGAGAGGTTCCCTGACAACCCAATGCTCGGCCGTCGTGAAATTGTTGATGGGAAGGTGAGTCATCTTTTGATGTTATCATTAATGTTCTATATTTATTTCTTTTTGTCTTTTTATTGGATTGATTCCCTTGTGTACTCTTTTTTTTTTTATTCTTTTTTCAGCCCGGTAAATATGTCTGGATGACCTATAAAGAAGCATATGACATCGTGACGAAAGTAGGGGCTTCGATACGGAGTCTTGGAGTTGAGCAGGTAAAACTAAGATGCATGTTGTTTAGTCAGGTGGATGTTTAGTTAGGTGTCCAGAACATAGATACTATGATCTTTTAAAAACATAAACGATTTGAAGATGCTTCTTTTTTTTTTTTTTTTTAATTGATACAGTTCTTCCTACCTAGCCCCCCTGTCAATGTCATAATTTATGAACGAGCACATGAGTTGGTTTGTTTTCATGCTTGACCAAAAATCATGCTGCTTTCCCCGTTGGCCTTTCAGGAAAAGAATTATATGGTAAAATTCCCTCATTATGTATCTGAGATATTGAGACTTCATTTATGTTCATAGTATGGTTGAGAAAAAGTTATCTACCATTTCCTGGTCGGTAAATCTTCATGTCCACACCCCCAGCGTTGTATTTTTCCTGAGTTCTAAAGTTTTTGTGGTGTCAACCTATTTTTATGTTTATAGTTCACTGATTTAGTCCGTAGTGAAATTCTGAGCCTTAGCAAATTCCAGGAGTGCATCGACTAACCGGGTAGATCTTTTTTTGCTTTCATTTCAGCTGTTGTTAAAGATATCAGTAAAAACATGTTTGTGTTGATAAATTCTGGAATTAATCAGCTGATTTTTTTTTTCCTCCTTGACAGGGTGGTCGTTGTGGTATCTATGGTTCTAACTGTCCTGAGTGGATCATCAGTATGGAGGTACAATGTACTTTTCTTGCATTCTTCTTATTCTAAAGCTTTTAAGAAAGCCTTGGATCCCTTTAACCGCCAATACCGAACATCAGGCTTCATGTTTGTTAGCTATTGTTTTGCACCCAAAAAAAAAAAAAAAATCTATTGAATCTTGAGTATTTTAATTGCCATTTCAACAAATGAATTTATTTTGTATCCCTTTGTAGTTTTTGTTGTAAACAGAAATATTCCTTACATGTGTTGTAGTGATTACTTTTTTTTCTTATGTATCCACGTGGCCTATGCAGGCTTGCAATGCTCATGGGATTTACTGTGTTCCCTTATATGATACTCTTGGTATGTAGTGGTCTCTTTCTTTAGTTGATTTTTCATTAATATACTAAAACATTTATTTTGAAAACATAATTACATCCAGCCAACATGATTCAGCAATTCGTGATGAGGTTGCATGCACTTCTTCCTCTGACAGGATGCATGCTAATCAGTCACACTAGTTTAAGTGCCTTTTACCCTGGATTATGACTGTGGGCAGGAACTAATTATAGAATCTAAATTCATGCTATCTTTTCATGATTAATGCTTTACACCAGCTTTTGTTGCTTGTCTTGGCTGTAGGTGCTGGCGCAGTAGAATTCATTTTATGTCATGCAGAGGTTCAGATTGCTTTTGCAGAAGCGAAAAAGATTGGAGAGGTATCCTATGTTTAAAGTTTGGTGATGAAATGTCAGCTTACTTTGCATGAGTCACTTAAATAATAATATTCTTTTGACTGAGGAATTCTGGATCATAACTACTCTGGTAACACAAAAATATGCATATTGATAGTTGGAATAGTACAATGAAATCCTTAACATGGAAGCACATTGGGCTAAGGCATTTTAACTCTGGTTTAAATTGTCAGTTTCATTTACCCTGAATCCGTACAAGTATCACTATCTCATAACTATCATCTGTATGGACCTTACAGCTGTATCTGAGTGCTCTGTTTGGGACTGGTTATCAGTTTGACACTGAGCATTTTGTTTGTATATGAACATCGACACAGTTCCCAATATCTAAGCTTGTTATCTTTCTTATTTGTTTTGACATTTTCCAAGTTTGGTATGTTTCAAAGATTTGCTCCCTAGTTGAGTAAACTCAAGTTCTGTCTTATAAGGTAGGCCTCCCTGTGCCTCAGCTTTCATGACAGGCCCTCTCTTATTTAAACTTCGGTAACACAGAAATTTGTATATCAAAAGTTGGAATAGTACAAACAAGTCCATAACTTTGAAGCATATTGGCCCAAGGCATTTTAACTCTGGTTAAAATGATCAGTGTAACTAACCTTGAATCCATATAAATAACACTAGTCTCATAACTGTTGTCTATACAGGCCTTACAGCTGTATCTGACTGCTCTATTTGGGATTGGTTTTCAGTTTGACAGTGACCATTTTATATGTCTCTCAACATTAACACTATTCCCAATATTTGACCTTGTCATCATCCTTATTCATTTAGACATTTTCCAAGTTTGGGATGTTTCAAAGAGTTGCTCCCTAGTTGAATAAACTCAATTTTGACTTATAAGGCAGGTGCCCCTGTGCCTAAGATTTCATGACAGACCCCTCTCTTATCTAAACTTCTTAGCTAGGAATCTGGCCCCATTTTACAGGCTAGCGGTTGTTAAAATCTACTCAAGTTTTCGATTGAACCTCAGCATTGACTTCTTCATGGTTAACCTCATTTAAATTGAGAAGGTTTAGATCATAACAATGAAGATATCTATGGATGCATATTCACGGACACTGTTCATTTATAAAGCAGTTCTTGTTGAATTTGTAGTGAAATAATTAATTCACATTGGTCAAAATTTGACTCTACCAAGGGTTGTTTGTCTTGTACCAGATTTGCTGGAAGTTTCTAAAGCCAGCATTTAATTTTATCTATTATATTGCACAGTTTTATTTTTATAGTGTATATTGTTGTTCTTTTACTAATTTTTGGTGAATGATTCAATTTGCCAGGTGTTGAAAACCCTTCCTCATTCATCCAAATTCTTAAAAAGTAAGTTTAATGCAATTTCTCTATGTTTCAACTTTAGCGGTTTCTGCATTCCTTTATGCTATGTTCATACAATCATTTCACATGCAGCAATTGTGAGTTTTGGCAAGGTCACCCCTGAACAAAAAGACGCGGTTGAAAAGTCCAGTTTGGCTATATATTCGTGGGATGAATTTTTGCTCTTGGTAGGCTGTTTTCATTGTTAAGATTCCTTGCATGTTGTGAATGATTCTTGGGTTCTGGAAAGTACCTTACTTTTAGTTCTTGTGTAATATATTTAGTATTTGCACCAATGATATGCCCATCTTGCCATTCTACTCAGCATCCAGTTATTAATGTAAAATTACACAAGGAGCTTTGTTATTTTTTGCACATGTATGCATGATAATAGCTTTAACGATTAAAAAAAAGTTAGCACTCAGAAAAGTAAATCTAAGGAAGAACCTCCTTGTGAATAAAATCAAATGGATAATTATTGTGGCTTCTTTTATTTCAGAATAAAATATCTTTTTCTCTAATATTAGTTATGTGTTTATGACTGTTAATCTGTTATATGCAGATAGTATGATGTTAGACTAGAGCGAACCTTAGTACATTATTAAACAACCTTATTTAATCCTGAATGACTATTTTTTTTTCCACCTATATTGAAATCTGGTGACAGGTTATTGATAATAAAGCCATGAAAAGAGTGACAGAGACGAGCAAATGTAATGGGATGATCAGTAGCCTTTGTTGCTTAGTGCTGAACCATGAATAGTGAAATTTAACTAGAATTTAGTGCTAGGAAAATACAGGGTGAGAATCCTATTCATGTACATATTTTTATTTTCAGACACATTCAGTAACTGCTCATAATTTTTCCTTCTTATGTTGTAGGAAACATCAAGAATTTAATGAATATAACTGGTTAGGGGGATTTTGAGTGAATTAGAGAAGCAGCTGGTCATTGCATGATAGAAAATTGAAAAAATCGGTCGAGGAGTTCCAACATGATGTTTCTAAAAAGTATGGGAAGCAAGAAGAAACGTGATGAATATCAGACTCTGGACTATGAGTATTGATATTTATTTACCTTATCTCTGTTGTGCTGTATCAATTTTTAACTTTTCATGTGGAATTAATGACTCTTTTGGCAATAAATTTTTTATTTTGTGGTGGTTGCAATTTTGTGTAATATGTAGATTTGAGATGATGCTCATTAACATTCATGACTTATTCTCTTTATCATTCCTCTTTTGTTTCTTTATCATTTATCATATTCTAACATGTAGGACATGATAGTAATACAGGCATATCTCTGCTATTGGTTTTGGATACTCTAGTTGCATCCTAATCATAAATATACTCATGTTTCGCTCGGCAGTATTGATATATGTAAAATGAAATGTGCAATTAACCTTTTTTTATGAGTTGTGTAACAAGTGGTGGTCCACCTTGCTAAACAAAAAATTCTTTGTTTTCTGTCCAGTTTCATTTGCCTAAAATGTGCATCAACTTTTCTTTTTCTTTTATTGAAGTCTGTTCTTGTTGCCATTATTTAAGAAGACATACATTATGGAACTCTTGAAATTTCTTTCTTTGTTTTTTTTTTTTTTTTAAATACTTTTGTATTGTAATGTACAGGGAAGTAATCAAAAATATGATCTTCCAGCAAAGAAGAAAACTGATATATGTACTATAATGTACACCAGTGGAACAACTGGTGATCCTAAGGGTGTGATGATTTCGAATGATGGCATTGTGACTCTTATTGCTGGTGTTGATCGGCTGCTTTATGGTGTGAATGAACAGGTAAGGCCATTTTTCCCTGTTTTAGTTACTAAGTTGTTTTGGTGGAAGTCCTCGTACAAGTGAAGCCCAAAGCTGGGTGGCCTTTTTCATATCTCGTTTTTACAGGTTACTGAGAAATTACTGTTATGGTACTCAATATATTATTGGTTTAACATCTCTTCCCCCCCCTAAATTTGGCTTGTTTGATTTTGCAATTATTTCAGTTGCATGAACGTGATGTTTATTTATCTTATCTACCCCTTGCACATATCTTCGACCGGGTGATTGAAGAGTTGTTCATCTTCCATGGGGCCTCAATTGGATTTTGGCGTGGGGTGAGCCATTTAACATAAGATATCATTTTAATCTAATTAGACAACCTTAGTTACAGGTTTTATTTTCAGGATGTCAAGTTATTAGTTGAAGACATTGGGGAATTAAAGCCAACTATCTTTTGTGCTGTTCCACGAGTCTTGGATCGCATTTATTCAGGTAGCATTTGCATTGGAAGTATTCGAGCCTGTTGCAGTGTGTCTATGTTCTAACCTAATAATGTTCTTAATTAATTTCTTATGCACATTATAAATATTTGCTTCAACCTTTATCATAAAATGATATGATTCTCATGCATATTCCATAGCTTCTTGCTATGTTACCTGCACATTTCGATTTAGCCTTGGGTACCCACACCTGACACTCAAACATGGATATTGGTATGACCGTAGGACATGGTTCCATAAGAGAAGATTTAAAAGGATACAATGCTTAGACTCAAATCCACACCTGACACATGAATGAAAGTCCATGTAACATAGGCTTCTTGACCAATCTATATGAAAAAATGTATGTCAAGTGAAATGTACTTTTAAGTGTTTGGAATAGTGAAATCCTTAGACTAGAAGGAGACAACCATTTTAAAACTTCCCAGGCCACATTAAAACCATGCCAAGCAAATCCATTTGGCCTTGGCTGCTGATTTGGTGGCCAGTCAATCGTCCATTGATGGACATTGGTGTGGGTCTGTATGCAGCAGCTTCGGCCAATGTATGGTGGTCCAATAGCCAAGGATAAGGAGCTAGAGAATTAAAGGATAAAGTTAACTCTTTTGCTTGTGATGAAACTTGTTGGGGATAAATCCCGCTCCTGTCGAAGCCCGGCCCAACGCTAAGCCCAATGTGACCAGTAGCTGCTGAAGAGCTTCAGCGCCAGGCGCCAGGCCGAGCCCCTAACACGGCCGAACTGCTTAGAGGCCGAACCTCCCTGCACCAAGGTCCGGGCCGAGTTGCCTAGAGGACGAACTCCCACCGCCAGCCGAACTTCCTGACGGCCGAGCTCCTTGGACTCCAAGCGGCTGGACTTCTTCAGGAGACGGACTCCTCCCAGACGCCCGTTCGGCCATCTGAGCTCCTCCCGGGTTTTCCCTTCAGCCGAACTCCTTCGGACCGACCCCAGGCGAGTCCATGCGGCCGAACTCCTTCGGACCGAACCCAGGCGAGTCCATGCAGCCGAACTCCTTCGGACCGACCCCAGGCGAGCCCGTGCAGCCGGACTCCTTCGGACCCCGCAGCCGGACTCCTTCGGACCCCACGGCCGAACTCCTTCGGATCCCACGGCCGAACTCCTTCGGATCTCCACGGCCGAACTCCTTCGGACCGACCCCAGGCGAGCCCGTGCAGCCGAACTCCTTCGGACTGGACCGACCGAGCCGAGCCGAACTCCTTCGGACCGACCCCAGGCGAGCCCGTGCAGCCGAACTCCTTCGGACTGCCCACAGCCGAACTCCTTCGAACTTCCCACGGCCGAACTTCTTCGGACCGACCCCAGGCGAGTCCATGCGGCCGAACTCCTTCGGACCGAACCCAGGCGAGTCCATGCAGCCGAACTCCTTCGGACCGACCCCAGGCGAGCCCGTGCAGCCGGACTCCTTCGGACCCGCAGCCCTTCGGACCCCAGGCCGAACTCCTTCGGATCCCACGGCCGAACTCCTTCGGATCCCACGGCCGAACTCTTTCGGATCCCACGGCCGAACTCCTTCGGACTCCCCACGGCCGAACTCCTTCGGACCGACCCCAGGCGAGCCCGTGCAGCCGAACTCCTTCGGACTGCCCACGGCCGAACTCCTTCGGACCGACCCCAGGCGAGCCCGTGCAGCCGAACTCCTTCGGACCGACCCCAGGCGAGCCCGGCCGAACTCCTTCGGACTGCCCACAGCCGAACTCCTTCGAATTCCCACGGCCGAACTTCTTCGGACTGACCCCAAGCGAGCCCTGGCCGAACCAACTAGCAACCGAAGTCCTTCAACTGGCCAGCCGAGCCTCTTCGGCCTCTCAGCGGTCGAACTCCTCGGCAACCGTCCTGCGGCCGAACTCTACAGATGGCCGACCCTTCAGCCAGACGAACTCCCCCGGCTTCCCCCTCTCGGCCGAACTCTGTTACAAGACCGGACTCCCTGCGGCCCACGACTCGCCGGTATGGCTCCCACGACCTACCGGACGACGCCTTCCTCTCCGTACCGGACTCCATGCGGCCCACGACTCGCCGGTATGGCTCCCACGACCTACCGGACGACGCCTTCCTCTCCGTACCGGACTCCATGCGGCCCACGACTCGCCGGTATGGCTCCCACGATCCTACCGACGACGCCTTCCTCTCCGTACCAAACTCCATGCTGCCCGACGACTCTCTGCCAGACGGCACAGCCGTCACCATCAACTAAGCTCCGCTATAAAAGGACCCCTCCCGACATACTAAGGCTAAGCTCTCTGAACTCTCGACTCTCTAAGCTTTCCTCCACATCTTTAAGCTCCGGAACTCATTCCGAGCACTCCATTACTGTTGGTCGGAAACTAACTTGACCGTCGGAGGGTCCTGCCGGAGCCACCACCCCACCGGTTCCGGACGGGACTTCGTTTTGCAGGTCCCCGGCGGCTTCCAGCGGCCTCGATTGCGGCGACCTCCGGCGGCGACGGATTTCTGCACCAACAGATTGGCGCCGTCTGTGGGAACTTCGGGATTGAACCTTCGAGGTTCCCTTGTTCTTAAAGGAGTGCTCGGCGACGATTTCCCTCCCCTGTTCCGGATCTCTCTCCTCCCTCTTCAGTATTCCTTTTCTGAAAGAAAAATGCCCCCCAGAAGAACCTCGACCCGGAGGTCGGCAGCCTCCGCGGCCCGATCCCGTTCGGGTCCGTCCGCTCCCACTCCGGCCCCGGCGACGCGGGCCCGCTCCGTACTCGCGGTAGATGCGGAGCGGTTCGACCTGCTTGCCCAGCAGGTCCGCGATCTTACGGAGGCGGTGCAGGCAGTGCAAGCCACGCATTCGCGAGGTCCAGCGCCCACTCGACCGGCGCGGGGTTCCCCGGAGCCCGGGAATCCAGTCCAGGAGCGACCGATGTGGGCTACCCGAACCTCCGGCCCTCGGGAGAGAAGGGCAGCCGGCAAAGAGCCCCTGCTCGGACCGCGGCTCAACCCAGGGAGAAGCTTCGCACCCCTTCCGCGAGAAGACCTTGGGGATTAAGGATCGCGAAGATTTCCTGGACCAAAGGCTCATGGAGATGGGACGGCGCATAGAAGAACTTCGTCATACTCCTTCCTCCCGTGGTAACGATATTTGCACTGATCCTCCCTTCTCACAGAAAATTATGCAGGAACAGGTACCACCGAACTTCAAGCTCCCGCATTTTGAAAGCTACGATGGGACCACTGACCCGGTCGACCATTTGGAGGCCTTCAGGACGACGATGTTACTCCATGGCGCGCCTGATGCCATTTTGTGTCGGGCTTTCCCTTCTACCCTCAAAGGAGAGCGGCCAGGAATTGGTACTCGGCGCTTAAGCCGGGCACCATCCTATCATTTGACCAAATGAGTCAACAATTCGCGGCCCACTTCGTCAGCAGCAAACGGCCGCGCAGAGGCTCGGATTCCTTGTTGGCCATCAGGCAAAAAGAGGGGGAACCCATCCGGGCTTACGTCACCCGGTTCAACGCTGCCGCGCTGGAAGTCCGGAACCTGGACCAATCAGTTGCTATGGCCGCCCTCAAGGGCGGCCTTCAGAAGAACGACCTGCTGTTTTCCCTGGAGAAGAAATATCCCAGGGACTTCGCTGACATGCTAGCTCGGGCCGAAAGCTATGCCCGGGCAGAAGAGGCTTTCGAGGCCAAGGATGGTGAAGCTCGCGACAAGCGACGAGTAGGCAGAGCGGGAAGGCCTGCCGAGGAAAGAAAGCGCACCGAAGCCTGGCCGCGTTCCCGAACTCCCCCTGGTCGCGGGCGTGCCCGAACTCCACCTCAGGCTCGGGGGCGGGAAGCCACCGACGGAAAGGGCGCGCCGAAGTTCTCCTCGGCACCGAAGTCCCACCCGACGCCGAAGTTCCCCCCGGCGCCGAGGTTCTCCCTCGCGACGAGGTCCCTCCCCGCGCCGAGGTTCTCCCCTCCGACGGCGTTTTCACAGCTACGCCCCCCTCAACGCCCCGAAGGCTCAAGTGCTGCTGGAGATCAAGGGACGACTTCCGGAGCCGGAGAGGATGCGTTCCCATCCCAGAAAACGCAACCCCAACAAGTTCTGCCTTTACCACCGTGACCACGGTCACGATACCGAGGAGTGCATCCAGCTCCAGGACGAAATCGAGGAGCTGGTCCGGCGGGGCAGGCTTGGCCGATTCCTGCGAAGACGATCTAAAGAGCAGGAAGATCGGCCGAGAATGTTGCCGCCGATTGGGGAAGATCGGCAGGAGGACCGGCCGTCTCTTGGCGTCATTAACACCATCTCGGGAGGACCGCAGCAGGGAAAGACCGACGAACCCGAGGGATCGGCAAAGAGGCAGAGGACCTCGGAGCCCGTGACCTTCACCGAGGCAGACGCCCAGGGGATCAGATTTCCGCATAACGACGCGGTTGTAATCTCTTTAAACGTCGCTGATTATGATGTACGCCGCGTTTTTGGTGGATAATGGAAGTTCGGCGGACATATTGTTTTACGATGCCTTCTTAAAAATGTCCCTACCTGACACCCGCTTAGGACCTGTAAATTCCCCCCTGGTGGGATTTGCCGGACACGCCGTTCCAGGTCGAAGGCATGGTGACTTTGGCGGTGACGGCGGGCCAATCCCCAAAATCGGCCAAGGCGCGGATCGACTTTTTTGTCGTGAGGACCCCGTCCGCCTATAATGCAATCCTTGGGCGACCGGGCCTTAACGCGCTACGGGCGGTAGTGTCAACCTACTACTTAAAGATGAAATTCCCGACGAGCCATGGAGTCGGCGAAGTCAGAGGAGACCAAGCCCTGGCAAAGTACTGCTACTCAATCGCCCTGCGCGAGGGAGACCGGCCCGACCCTTGCCTTGTTGATGGACTGGACGTCCGCGACGACCTCACTGAAGAACGGGGCGAACCTGCGGAAGACCTCGTCCCTGTGTCCTTACGCGATGGAGACCCGGGGCATGAGGTGCGGATCGGCTCCAACCTAGCGGCCGAGGTCAAGGGACAGCTCGTCGCTTTCCTCAGAAGGAATGCAGACGTCTTCGCCTGGGCCCCAGCGGATGTACCAGGGATCGACGCCGATGTCATAGAACATCGGGCTGGCCATCGACCCAAGGCACCGACCCGTCAGAGAAAAATTACGCCGCCAAGCCCCAGAAAGACAGAAGGCGGTAGCCGAAGAAGTGGATAAGCTCCTTGAAGCTGGACTCATTCCGGGAGGTCAACTATCCGACCTGGGTCTCGAACGTGGTCCTCGTCAAAAAAAGCAAACAACAAATGGAGGATGTGCGTCGACTTCAAGAAGCTGAACAAAAGCCTGCCCAAAGGACAGCTACCCCCTGCCGAGGATCGATCAGCTGGTGGACGCAACCTCGGGCCACGAGCTCCTCACTTTTATGGACGCATTTTCTGGTTATAACCAGATACGCATGGCGCCCGAGGATGAAGAAAAGACCACCTTTATTACTGACCGAGGTCTCTATTGTTACAGGGTCATGCCTTTCGGACTCAAGAATGCAGGAGCCACCTACCAGCGCTTGGTCAACAAGGTCTTCAAGGGGCAGATCGGCCGCAACATGGAGGTGTACGTGGACGACATGCTGGTCAAAAGCCGAGCCTCGACAGACCACCTCGCCGACCTTGAAGAAACTTTCGGTGCGCTTAGGAGGCACAAGATGAAGTTGAACCCGACCAAATGCGCCTTCGGCGTGACCTCCGGAAAATTCCTAGGATTCATGGTGTCGAGACGCGGAATCGAGGCAAATCCCGAGAAAAATCCGAGCCATCCAGGAGATGACTGCCCCGAAAACAATTAAGGAAGTTCAGCGCCTGGCTGGGAAGGTGGCGTCCCTGAACCGCTTTGTCTCGAGGTCGGCCGAGCGGTGCCTGCCTTTCTTCCAGGTCCTCAGGCGACCGAAAGATTTTTGCTGGACAGCGGAGTGCAAACAGGCGTTCGAGGAGCTTAAAAACTACCTCGGCGCGCCCCCGCTGCTGGCAAAGCCCGAACCTGGAGAAGGGCTGCTCCTGTACCTAGCTGTCTCTCCAATGGCCCTGGCGGCTGTCCTGGTCAGGGAAGATGCGAAGGCGCAACAACCAGTCTACTACGTGAGCCGAGCCTTGAGGGACGCGGAGACCAGGTACTCCAAGTTAGAAAAACTAATTTACTGTCTTCTGATCGCAGCCAGGAGGCTCCGACCTTACTTTCAGGAGCATACCATAACGGTCCTCACGGACCAACCAATAAGAGCCGTCCTCCACCGAGCAGATGCTTCAGGAAGAATCGCCAAATGGGCGATCGAGCTCACGGAGTTCGACATCAATTACCGGCCCAGACCATCGATCAAGGCTCAGATACTGGCGGACTTCGTGCTGGAATGCACCGCACCAGTTGAAGCCGAACTTGAATCAAGCGAGACTATCATCGGAGGGAGACCAGGCCCCAACGAAGCCGAGCTGTGGCGGTCGAGCTTCCCTGAAGAAAGGGCCGACCTTCTTGAAGGCGCCTGGGTTCTGCATGTGGATGGCTCGTCCAACTCTGGCGGGGCCGGCGCAGGGACTGGTCCTGGTTAGCCCCGAGGGGATCGTCACCGAGTACGCATTGCGCCTTCGAGTTTCCCACAACCAACAATGGGGCCGAGTATGAAGCGCTGATAGCCGGGCTGCAGATAGCCAGGGAATTGAAGGTGGGTCGGCTTCAAGTCTATAGCGACTCCCAGTTGGTGGTCGGTCAGGTCGGCGGCAGCTACGAGGCGCGGGAGGAAAGCATGGTGATGTACCTCGAGAAGGTGAAGAACTTAATACCAGCCTTCAACAGCTTCGACATTCGGCACATCCCAAGGACCGGGAATACAAGGGCCGACCTCCTCTCCAAGTTGGCCACCTCTGCCCCGGCCGAACTACCAAAAGAGGTGTTTCTCTGGAAACTCTGAAGTGCCCGACCACCGAGGAACCTCGGGCCGTCCTGCAGACGGACTTCGAGCCCAGCTGGATCGATCCCGCTGATCGCCTACCTCGAAGAAGGGGTCCTTCCCCACGACCGGAGAGAAGCTCGGAAGCTCAGGAGTCAAGCCTCCCGCTACGTCTTGCACGAGGGCAGGTTATATAAAAGGTCATACTCCCTCCCGTTGCTGAGGTGCCTCCGACCCTCTGAGGCCTGCATCGCGTTACAGGATGTCCACGAAGGACTCTGCGGAAGTCACGCGGGAGCCAGATCCCTATCGCAAAGACTACTTCGGCAAGGGTACTACTGGCCAACCCTACTTCGTGATGCCACGGAATACGTGAAGAGATGTGACCGCTGCCAGAAGAACGCCAGCGTGCAAAGGCAGCCGGCATCCGAACTCACCCCGCTCACCGCACCCTGGCCCTTCGCTCAGTGGGGGATGGACATCCTCGGCCCCTTCCCAACGGCGTCCGGACAACGGAAGTTCCTCCTGGTCGCGATTGACTACTTTACCAAGTGGGTCGAGGCGGAACCGCTAGCGAAGATCACTGAGGCCAAGGTGCAGGACTTCGTCTGGAAAGCGCTGATCTGCCGGTTCGGCCTGCCCCGAGCCCTCATAACCGATAACGGGCGACAGTTCGCTGGAGCCCGGTTTGCCGAGTTCTGCGAAGGACTGAACGTCTCCCACCACTTCACATCGGTGGCTCATCCGCAAGCTAATGGGGAAGCCGAAGTGACCAATCGGACCCTGCTGCAAGGCCTCAAGACGAGGCTCGACAGGGCAAAGGGGGCCTGGGCAGACGAACTCTACCACGTCCTCTGGGCATACCGAACAACGCAGAGGGTACCCACCGGCGAGACGTCCTTCGCCCTGGCCTTCGGCAACGAGGCAGTCATCCCGATCGAGCTCAAACTTCCATCTGCTCGAATCGTGGGCTTCAACGAGCAACTCAACCCCCAGGACCTCAGAGCCAACCTCGACCTTCTAGAAGAAAAGAGGGAAGCGGCCCGCATCCGGATGGCCACCTACCAACGGAAGGTGGCTCGGTATTACAATTCCAGAGTCAAAAACAAGGCGTTCAGAGTTGGGGATTTGGTGCTCCGACGAGCAGCCGTCTCTCGGCCCCAGAGTCAAGGGAAGCTCGTCCCAAATTGGGAGGGCCCATACGAAGTGGTAGAGGTCGTCCGGCCTGGAACCTATCGCCTAAAGGAGCTCGGAGGACTAACGCTTCCTCGACCTTGGAACTCGGAAAACCTGAGAATGTACCACCAATAGTTTCCCTCAATAAAATCATTTCTGGATGCGAAATCTATGCGATGACAGGAAAGAAGCAGTCAGCCGCGTTAGGAACAGGAGGAGAACCTCGTCCTAGCGTGAGCAAAGTCGAAGGCCCCGTCCACAAAGGACGGGATGGGGGGAGAAGCGAGGACGACGGTCCTCATGTGCCCCCACAGCCGGCTAGGAACAGGAGGAGAACCTCGTCCTAGCGTGAGCAAAGTCGAAGGCCCCGTCCACAAAGGACGGGATGGGGGGAGAAGCGAGGACGACGGTCCTCACGTGCCCCCACAGCCAGCTAGGAACAGGAGGAGAACCTCGTCCTAGCGTGAGCAAAGTCGAAGGCCCCGTCCACAAAGGACGGGATGGGGGGAGAAGCGAGGACGACGGTCCTCATGTGCCCCCACAGCCGGCTAGGAACAGGAGGAGAACCTCGTCCTAGCGTGAGCAAAGTCGAAGGCCCCGTCCACGAAGGACGGGATGGGGGGAGAAGCTCGGACGACGGTCCGGATGTGCCCCCACAGCCGGCTAGGAACAGGAGGAGAACCTGTGGTCGTGGGTTCGAGTCCGCGACCACAAGGAGAACCTCGTCCTAGCGTGAGCAAAGTTGAAGACCCCGTTCATGAAGGACGGGATGGGGGGAGAAGCTCGGACGACGGTCCGGATGTGCCCCCACAGCCCGTTAGGAACAAGAGGAGAACCTCGTCCTAACGTGAGCAAGGTTCAAGGCCTAGCCACAGAGTCTACGGCGAGCTTCACTACAGAAGACGAGGTCTCCTTCGGACCTCAGCTTCAACTTCGGTGTCAGCATCAGCGGGAGACGGGATCTCCCCCGAGCGATCATAACCTTGACTGCAAAGGAGGAGGTCTCCCCCGAATCGACTTCGGTTGATGGAGGCGATGTCAACTCCAACCCTGACCACGGGGGGCGACATTGACTCCGGCCTCAACGCCGACTTCACCAATTTTGGCTGGAAACGAGTCCCATCCCAACTCCAAATGTCGACTGAAGATGAGGTCTCCCCCAAGCCTCAGCCTCAACTTCAGCGTCAATCTTGGCTGGAGACGAGACCTCCCCGAGCTTCAGATGCGGAGCCTGGAAGAAGACTTCGGCAGTCGCCTGTTTTGGTACTCCCTTCCTTCAATCTTTGAACTCGGGAGTGGGGGGGCTACTGTTGGGGATAAATCCCGCTCCTGCCGAAGCCCGGCCCAACGCTCAGCCCAATGTGACCAGTAGCTGCTGAAGAGCTTCAGCGCCAGGCGCCAGGCCGAGCCCCTAACACGGCCGAACTGCTTAGAGGCCGAACCTCCCTGCACCAAGGTCCGGGCCGAGTTGCCTAGAGGACGAACTCCCACCGCCAGCCGAACTTCCTGACGGCCGAGCTCCTTGGACTCCAAGCGGCTGGACTTCTTCAGGAGACGGACTCCTCCCAGACGCCCGTTCGGCCATCTGAGCTCCTCCCGGGTTTTCCCTTCAGCCGAACTCCTTCGGACCGACCCCAGGCGAGTCCATGCGGCCGAACTCCTTCGGACCGAACCCAGGCGAGTCCATGCAGCCGAACTCCTTTGGATCGACCCCAGGCGAGCCCGTGCAGCCGGACTCCTTCGGACCCCGCAGCCGGACTCCTTCGGACCCCACGGCCGAACTCCTTCGGATCCCACGGCCGAACTCCTTCGGATCCCACGGCCGAACTCCTTCGGATCCCACGGCCGAACTCCTTCGGACTCCCCACGGCCGAACTCCTTCGGACCGACCCCAGGCGAGCCCGTGCAGCCGAACTCCTTCGGACTGCCCACGGCCGAACTCCTTCGGACCGACCCCAGGCGAGCCCGTGCAGCCGAACTCCTTCGGACCGACCCCAGGCGAGCCCGTGCAGCCGAACTCCTTCGGACTGCCCACAGCCGAACTCCTTCGAACTTCCCACGGCCGAACTTCTTCGGACCGACCCCAGGCGAGTCCATGCGGCCGAACTCCTTCGGACCGAACCCAGGCGAGTCCATGCAGCCGAACTCCTTCGGACCGACCCCAGGCGAGCCCGTGCAGCCGGACTCCTTCGGACCCCGCAGCCGGACTCCTTCGGACCCCACGGCCGAACTCCTTCGGATCCCACGGCCGAACTCCTTCGGATCCCACGGCCGAACTCCTTCGGACTCCCCACGGCCGAACTCCTTCGGACCGACCCCAGGCGAGCCCGTGCAGCCGAACTCCTTCGGACTGCCCACGGCCGAACTCCTTCGGACCGACCCCAGGCGAGCCCGTGCAGCCGAACTCCTTCGGACCGACCCCAGGCGAGCCCGTGCAGCCGAACTCCTTCGGACTGCCCACAGCCGAACTCCTTCGAACTTCCCACGGCCGAACTTCTTCGGACTGACCCCAAAGCGAGCCCTGGCCGAACCAACTAGCAACCGAAGTCCTTCAACTGGCCAGCCGAGCCTCTTCAGGCCTCTCAGCGGTCGAACTCCTCGGCAACCGTCCTGCGGCCGAACTCTACAGATGGCCGACCCTTCAGCCAGACGAACTCCCCCGGCTTCCCTCTCGGCCGAACTCTGTTACAAGACCGGACTCCCTGCGGCCCACGACTCGCCGGTATGGCTCCCACGACCTACCAGACGACGCCTTCCTCTCCGTACCAAACTCCATGCTGCTCGACGACTCTCTGCCAGACGGCACAGCCGTCACCATCCACTAAGCTCCGCTATAAAAGGACCCCTCCCGACATACTAAGGCTAAGCTCTCTGAACTCTCGACTCTCTAAGCTTTCCTCCACATCTTTAAGCTCCGGAACTCATTCCGAGCACTCCATTACTGTTGGTCGGAAACTAACTTGATCGTCGGAGGGTCCTGCCGGAGCCACCACCCCACCGGTTCCGGACGGGACTTCGTTTCGCAGGTCCCCGGCGGCTTCCAGCGGCCTCGATAAGGGCGACCTCCGGCGGCGACGGATTTCTGCACCAACAAAACTATTTATCAAGCCTAAGAGAGTTGGTGATTGTAGTGTTTTTGTGCAAACCACAAGATTTTAATAGCGTTAGCACACAAAATTAAAGAGAAGTATTAAAGTTTAGGGTCATGCAATAACATAATGCTCTTTGCTTATGTAATAGACCAGATTTGTTTATCTTTCCTAGTTCAACCTGCTCACCCTTATCAGAACCAACATATTGCAGCAACTCCATGGGAACATTACATGTTTATTCTAATAGGTTTCTCCATTTTTCTGTATTGACATGTAGTTTAAGTAGCTATTGCCCTTTACATTTTCTAGGTATGGATATTCATCCTTCTCCTTGTAAGACATCCTATTGTACCATTTCTCAGGACTACAAGCCAAGATTTCTGCAGGAGGTTTCCTGAAGAGCACATTATTTAATATTGCTTACAAATAGTAAGTTTTCTACAATTTCCAGTTTCCAAATCATAATATTTTACTTTATTATGGACATATGCTGAGGTATAATATTCACTTTATGATTTTATTTCACACTTTTACCTTCTGCCTGCTGTATTTCTCCAAACTTTGTTGCATCAAGTATCTTCTTGCTCATTTTTCCCTTTTATTTTGTGACAATAGGTCTATGTTTCATAGGACATTTGTTTCTTGAGAGGTTATTACATGTAACATGTCATAAAGCTGCAAGTCAATGCTGTCCACTTTTAAGTTTATAGGCATAATTTGTCTCTTCATTGCTGACTCAATATTAATGCACGAGTTGGGATTTCGCAGCAAATTTTATAACATGATGAAAGGAAGTAAGCATGAGGAGGCAGCTGCAATTTTTGATAAAATAGTTTTTAATAAGGTAATTTAAGAAAATTAGAAGCATATTACTTCAAATTCTGTATGTTCTGCACAATGGTCCTTTTGTGTCCCTTCTCTTCTTTGTAATTTTGGATCCCTAATCTATTTAGGTAAAAGATGGACTTGGCGGGAGAGTACGGCTTATTTTATCTGGAGCAGCTCCTTTAGCTATCCATGTGGAAGAATTTTTAAGGGTGGTGACATGTGCCCATGTTCTACAAGGCTATGGTATACGACTTTTGCACAATTAATTATTTTCCTGTATTCACAACAGAAATTAGAAAATGGTTTTTTAACCTTTTCATCACTGAATCGTAGTGAGATGACTTTACAAGTGGCAAGATAGACATCTGCTCCTTAAATTAACTTTAGTTCTGTCACTAGAGAATTATCTTGTTCTGCCTTTGCGTTGACTGCTCCTCTTTAACATGTACTGGAAAGCAACTCTCTTAGATGTTTGAGTTTTTCATTGTGTATTTGACCAACATAAAGTTTTGGATTTCCGGTGTGTATATGTGTTTTAGCTCTTGGACTAGCCAGTTATCCGTATTAGCTACCTTTCTTTCACAAAATATAATAACTTAAATCTCATGCTAAATGCCCAGAGCCTAGAGTCATATTTTAGTAAATTCAACATCTTATTGTCTGATTTTCATGTAGATTTCATTTAAAAATTTTACAAATGGATGGTTGACCTTAATCTACACCTTTATCTCATCTTACCTCATCCCTTCGCAACTGGGAGATCTACAATAACATTACATAGTTTAAGGCGGCAAGGAGCAATCCTCCAAGGTTCCCAAGGACATGGAAATACTTCATATGAAGAAGTGATCTGCTGATATGAGGCACCTTTTGGAAAAAAAAAAAAAAAAAATCCACAAATTGAGCATGCATAATTTGATATCTGGAAACGTGTAAAAGCTCCAATAATCAGTGGAAATATGTGCATGAGGATAATATGAAACATAAGACATAAAAGTTAGTGAACTAGATCTTGCAAAATATAGCCTGATCAATTTATTAGTAGGAAAGCAGCAGGTAAGTGCAATTTAGTAGTTCCATCAAAATAATCGCCTTCACTTTGATGTTAGACCACATTATTATTATATTTCTAAAATTTCTGCATTCTTCCTTAGAATGCAAGGCAAATGCTTGCAAAATTTACAAAGTTGAAGATTAACTTTAAATCCTTGAGTTCTTTCTAATTTTCATCAAATTTTATGTCAACGAAAAAAGCTTGCAAAACATAAAAGAACTTTTTTTTTGCAGTCAAGTCACTTGTAGCTGTCTCCAACCTTATGTCTTTACCTCCTTTTTTCCCCTTCTAGTAGAAACAGTTGCTATTTGCTTTGCATGGCATATTTCAACCATCAAGCCATCAGTTAAGACTTTTGTAACTCTTCCTGGCAATGCTGGTCTGATTTTGGAGCTGATTTTGCTGAACTTTTCAATGTGATAAAAGATTTTTTTCTTCATACAAAATGGAATGGTTATAGAGATTATAAGAAGGATGTGAAGTGATGGAAGAATGTTTTAACATTTAATCAAATGAGAAGGGGATAGGGATTCATCATGGGGGTCTGGGAGTTGATAATTATGAAGCAAAGAACCTGTGAACATAACTTATTATGGTAGAATGTGAGAAGTTTGATGCACCTGTCCAAAGAGAAGGGCTATTGGCAATGTTAACAGCAGAGAATGAGAATGGGTGTAGATTTTGAAGGCTAGGGTACACAAATGATCGCACACAGCCTCCATTTGCCATCCTAATTTTGATCAATATTTATGTAGAGCCATAGGTGCTAGGGACCCAGGGCACTGTATGCAGTTTACAGGGAAAGAAATGGTACAAAGTTTATTAGGGTTAATATGTGTCTATTTTGGTTTTAAATCCTAGAGGCGGGGCCATCTGAATATTTCATGGAATGGGACATGTCACTGTCTTGCTCCGTTCTTACACTTGGGACGGGGGATAATGCACCGATTGGGCTAGGATGATGGCAGGATGGTCTCATCTCAAAAATTGGGATGGCATCCCGCAAAATGTCCCATTGGAATTTGAAACCATGTTTAGCATTATTTTTATTTTATCTGTTATGTAGTTTGTTAATTTTGCTAATGATTTTTTTGTTCTTTTGCACAGATAAAGATAACTATCACACAATTCGTGTGTTTAAACATTTATACTTGGCCCATTAAATCTTTGGACAAAGAGGGCAATTATTTTCAAAATATAGAGCACTGCAAGGATATTATCAGTCATCTACTTTAATATCATTTAGTCCTTGTTGCATTTTTGTGCTTTGACTTGAAAGCTGAATACTACAAGGCATGTGCTAGGATCTAACATGATTTCATCAGCTTGGTAAATTTTGTGAGATGTGAAAGTCAACTCATTTTAATCCATGTAGATCCTCGTAAGGATTTGTCAGATGCCGGTGTAGGTTCATTATTTAAATTGATTTCTTGGAAGGTTCAATATTTTCACTTAGTGAATATGTAATAGTATATGTTAGATTGTCAAAAATAATTGAGGTGCCTTTTGCAACTGTTTATAAGCATGTAAAATTTTGATATAAGTTTGCTTACTACACACGTGATCACCACAAGCTATCAAAATTAGTTCTCAATGCAACTACTTCTGTGGACAAGAAGAGTGATGCAATTTAGTGTTATCTGGAATTGAGTTTTTTGATTCATTTGTTAATTTTCCTAGGTAAGTAGACAGAGTGTAGAACATGAGAGCTGGGGAGCTTTCATTAACACAACATAACTGTACATATTGAAACTTGAAATAGGTTATGTTTGTTTTCTATGTCCCATTGCAGCGTCTAATTAACATGGCTTGTAAATTGTAAGTTAATCATTTTGGTTGATTATGAATATTGAGTCAGTTGTAACATTGTTAAGAAATCCCAAGCAAATCAAATGCTGCATGTTTGAAGTCTCAGATTAGAAGATCAAATCATAAAATGATTCAGTTAATTTTGATGGTTATATTTTTTTGTTATGTTAGGTCTTACGGAGACCTGTGCAGGGACATTTGTCTCTTTGCCAAATGATCTATCAATGCTTGGAACAGTAGGCCCTCCAGTACCAAATGTTGATGTGCGCCTGGAGTCTGTTCCTGAAATGAACTATGACGCTCTCTCAGAAGTGCCTCGTGGAGAAATATGTGTGAGGGGAAATACATTATTCTCAGGATACTACAAACGTGAAGATCTTACAAAGGAGGTTATGATTGATGGTTGGTTTCACACAGGTTTGTTCTGCTCAGCATGAATTGTAACCTGTTATATATTAGTTTATGGCAAAGCAAGTCAATGTAATTATGGCAAAGCAATCTCCATGTTAAGGAAATTATGTGCTATCCTGGTGATTGGAGCTACACCAAGCCAACCTAATTGAACCTGGCTATTGCAGTCAGCAAGCTTAGATTTATAACAAACATAATCTACTTATAAGCATTTATTATGGAACTGGATACCTGTTGTTTTAACCAATATTAACCTTGAGATTATATATATAAACTCAGCTCTACTCCTTATCGATCATGCATCAATTATATAACCTATTTTCTTCCATATCTGCTTCTGATCTTTACATGGACTTTTTGTTGGGCATGTTTCTTATGGGTTAATTTTATTTTATTTTATTTTATTTATGTAGGGGACATTGGTGAGTGGCAGCCTGATGGAAGTATGAAAATCATTGATAGGAAGAAAAACATCTTTAAGCTTTCACAAGGAGAATATGTTGCAGTTGAAAATCTGGAGAATGTATATGGTCTTGTTCCTGATGTAGACTCGGTATGTCACATTGCCCACAAACTACTTCTGGAAGAAAGGATCTTGCTTTTCATGATTCATTTGAAGAAAGATATGCCACCTCCCTAGATTACCTAAAAATTAAATGTCTACTCCTCTCTCCTTGTCCTATCCTGTGGACCAGATCCTATCCAAATTTTTAATTTTATAGGGACTCTATGGATGCAGCATATCAGCATCACTTTTTCCATGCAAATATATTATCATAATTTTTTCCTTGTTAAATACTTTCCTCCTTATAAAAATGAAAGCTGCTTGTGAACCCCAATGCCTTCGGCTGTGCAAAAATTGTTATATTATAATCTGGATCTTGTTTAGTTTGCTTTGTTCTGCCTCTGTCTAGTTTTTGCCTGTTACTCCTATGTTTATCTTTGTATAAAGGCAGAGCATTGTTTTATTCAACTCATCTTCTCATTGGAAAAATACAAGAATCATCCATTGAAAATTTGGCATATGAGATAGAACTGCATGGAATCTGTTTTCAGATTTATTATGAAAATACTTACAGTTAGTGCAGGTTGATGTGTTTTTACATTTCTTTTCCTTGACCATCATGATAAGAAACTTACCTAGTGCAAGGCATTATGGGTTAGAAATGTTAGGAGAGATGAAGATTAAGAAAACAAATGATGATTTCTAGGTATCAAACTGGGTTTTTCATACATTAACAAGCGAGATTATCTTCTTCTGTTAGCCATTGATGAAACAACTTGCCAAGGAGACAAAACTTGTCTTGGCTCTTGTCCTGTAAGCAGATATGGTATATTGGCCCAAGAGATGATGTGGACTTGCATCAAGCAATGGAGGTGACGTAAAACCAAAAGAAAATAAAGAAAGAAGAAAAAAATTAAAAGAAAAAATAAAGGCTCAAAGCCTATAATTTCAGAAATTCAATTGATCAATTATTCAAGTCTAAAGTCCTCCATATAGGTGGAGCTTTTAAATAGAGAAACAAAAAGCAATCTAACAGGATTTTAACAATTGACTTGTAACCTAATAGAACTCTTCTTATTGAATTCTAACAAAATTAAAAGATCTAATTAATAAAATAAAAAAATAAAATAAAAATCCTAAATAAATCCTCAATTGAAATGAGGATTAGGATTATGCCTTTTTCTGAAATACGTGCATAAATTTTGATTCTCATCATTTTCTCCTGACTAAAAAGAACAAGACTCTGACGAGGAATTGATATAATCTTCTAAAATGTTTGGATCAATACGTTGTAATTATTCTTCGAGGATCCAAATAGCATCTGAGTCTGGACGGCTTTGCTATTTGATAAAAAATCGTCGAAATTCTTCATCAGTAGAAGAAATAATCTAATCTATGATAATGTATTCAATTTGATCTGATGAAGATGATGAAAGTGACGGAAGAATCGGAATTGACATCGGAGGAGATGGAGTATGATCTCTGCTATCACCTGTATGCATAGTAGGAGGCTCGAATATACCTCGATAAGGTAGCAAGTCCTTAGCATTGAAAAGTGGATTAAATTTTAAATCAGAAGGTAATTCTATATAATATGCATTAGGCCCAAGTTTTCGAAGAATGCGAAATAGATCAATGGCTCGAGCATGTAACTTTTTGAATGAATTTTGTGAATAACGTTAAGGATGAATACGAACCATCACATAGTCATTTTTGTTAAATTCTACTTTTTTACGATGAGCATCAGCAGCAAGTTTATATTTTTCTATACTCATGGCAATCTTTTGTTTAATTTCAATATGAATATCATTAATGTGTTTAGAAAAAGAAGTGGCAGACTCAGAAGTATGGTTATTCATGGGTAAGGAAACAAGATCAATAGGTTAACGAAGAGGAAGGCTCTTGGGCATATCTTCAGGAGTCATATCTTTAAACTTCTCTTTCAATTGCTTAATTTCAGGAGATGGGTTATCTTGGAAATCTAAAGTCAATTGAATTTTATCTTTAGGAATAACTGCTAAAATAATTCTAGATTCTGAATTTTCTTCTTTAAATTCTTTATGAGTTAAATTGTGACAGATTTTCTGATTGGAAGGTTGAGAAGAGCTCCTGTCTTTTGTAAAAGGTTGGGATACATTAGATTTAGCATGATTTAATCTAATTTTTTTTATCTTTATACGTAAAAATATAGATATTTTTTTTATCAAAATTATGAGCATCTACATTATAAATCCAAGGTCGACCTAATAAGACACTAGCTATCTCCATAGGTAAAACATCACATATAATCTTAGCAGAATAAATTTTTATTTTAATCGGTACTAGACAACATTCATTAATTGGAAGATGTTTTGTCTACCCAGGTAACTCTAGAAGGATGAGGATGAGGTTGAGGTTTCAGCTTTAGTCGATTAATGGCAGATTTAGATACTACATTCATAGAACTATCACCATCAATGACAAGGTTACATACCTTATCCCACATTATGTGTGTGAAAAATATTGGTGCGTTTTCAAGCCTCAGAAATTATAGAAGTGGTAACTATACAACGCATGACATTAACCCGACCTCCTAATTTTTCATATTCTTTCTCGAACTCTTCTTCAGAATTAGCTGATTCTAAGAAATTAAAATATTCTAGTACATTTTCAGCTGGAATTGCTTCTTCATATTCTGATTTTATGGTTAGAGTACGGCGTAGACATCTAGTAGTTATGTGATCCTTTCCATAACAATGGTGTCACTCTATGTTTGTAGAATTGACTGATTAAGAAATCTTCGGCACAGGTTTTCGGATTCTAGTGTCTGTGGGATTCGGTTCTAGATGGGATGGAACTACTTATGACACTCTTTGTACGACTATCAGAAATAGACCTAGACCATTCAGATTCATTAGAAAAAAAAATTCTTCGTTGAGATGTTCTATGAAATTTTTTAATTTCTAGGATTTTATGATAGGTTTCTCTCACAGAATCTGGTAAATATAGGAAATCTTCTCTTTTTAGATCATTTCATAAGCTGCTAATATATTTAGAAACCAATTTTCATGACTTAGGTATATCATACCTCAATTATAGATCCTCAAAATGAATCATGTAGTCAGTAACGCTAGCGTTTTCTTCCCCAAGAGTATATCATTGATCTAATAATTGATTTTTGTAATAAATAGGAACATATTTATCGCATAGCTTAAATTTCATTTCTTTCCAAGGTACTATAGAAGGATGTTTTATTCGTTCTAAGTTCCTTTCAACAGTTTATCAATATTGTTTGGCAAATCTTATTAGTTTCACTTTTGCAAAGTGGATGCGAGAGGCATTTGACATGTGATACCATTCAAAATAGAACTTTAAATCTAATAACTGGTCATGGAAGGCTTCTGGATCCAATCTACCATCATAAGAAACAACTTCAATTTTAACCTATTCAAGATCTAATCATTCAAGATTTAAGGTTCTCCATACAGGTGGAGCCTTTAAATAGAGAAATAAAAAGCAATAACAGGACTCTAACAGCTGACTTGTAACCTAATAGAATTCTTTTTATAGAGTCCTAACAAAATTAAAAGATTCAATTAATAAAATAAGAAAATAAAATAAAAATCTTAAATAAATTCTCAATTGAAATTAAGATTAGGGTTACTTAGGATTGCCCCTTTTTCTGAAATACGTGCGTAAATCCTAATTCCCATCAGGAGGTGTAATGAAGATACTTCTAATGAAGCACGTGGAAATGAGGATTTTTAGATAGCTTGCATTATTTAAAAATTTATACCATTAAGCTTGCATCAAATGGATAGGATAGAACTTATCTTGGTTATATGTGTGGAATATGTGCCAAAATAATGTTGAATATGAGCAAATAACCTATTAGTTTTTCTTGTTCCAATCATCAAATTATGTTTAGTAGTTAGTTTTAGCTTTATTTATCAACAATAGCTTATCTTGGTCCTATTATATGAAATAATAAAAAGATAGATGAGGATATTTTTATTATAATTATAGTAAGGAAGAAGAGAGAGAGAACTGTTTCTTGAATATTATGTGATCAGTGCTTTGAGATTTTAGTGAAAATTCTGTATTATGACATTGAAACTTGCATTGTTGTGTGGTCTTGAATGTTGCTTAATAAAGAATGTGCCTTATATGATGAGGATGGCAGAGTTGGGAGTGAAAAGGTAAAGACCTAATACAGCAAAATAATCTTAAAGTTTGCATTTTGCACTAATTGCAAGGTAATCAATAATCAGTTGAGATGCCAAGCTAGTATCCAACAAACATCAAAGAGGGCTTGAATAGTCGGGTGCACCATCTGTCAAAAGGTTAAAACGAGGGCAACATTGATAATGAGAGTTTGCAAAAAGAATCTGGTGGTGCCAGACCTGATAGTGGATGTAGCCCTTTTCAGGGATGATGAATCATAAAGTCGACAACAAACAGCTGGGTTAAGCTTGTTGGGCTGTGGGGTTATGGTTTAAGTGAATGTTAAAGAGAGATGGAAACATGAAAAAACCAGTCAAGTTTGTTCTCTTCATTCAGCAATTTTGAAAGTGTTTGATGAACTAAGGTTCCAGCTAAGTGAACAATTAATTCATAATAGGCTCAAACTTTATTAGTTACTAGAAAAAATTAAGAAGTGCAGGAGAAAGGAGATCAAAGGAATGATGCATGTTATGTTACAGTTTGAATTGACATGCAGTCAGTTGGAACAGGAATGAGAGCATGGTCCTGGAACGTATTTAGCACTACAATCTTACAATTTACGCTCCTACTCTTGTTTCTAGGGAATATCAAGATGTGAATTCAATGTCTGATGTCTTGTATCAGTTATTGATATAGCTTCTTTACATATGTTGTTTATTGACTTCTCCAATTAGAGAGCGGTTGCACATTGTAATAACAGAAGAAATTTTTTATTCTGAAATGCTTAATTTGAATTGTTAATATTTCTTTTATAAGCTGTTTTCTCATGAATAATTGTCTTTTCCAGATATGGATATATGGAAATAGCTTTGAGTCTTTCCTTGTTGCCATAGTCAATCCCAATAAGCAAGCTCTTGATCGTTGGGCTGAAGTTAATGGTGTAAGTGGGGATTTCTCTGCAATATGTGAGAACCCTAAGGCAAAAGAATACATTTTGGAGGAACTCACCAAGGCTGCAAAAGAAAAGAAGGTTATTTATTTTTTTAATTTGGGCTTGTCTTTACTTATTTTTTTTGTATGACGGAATTCTCAAATTTTAGTCTGATTTCCTTAGCAACTCATTAGCTACTTGTTCTCTTAATTATTGGCAGCTGAAAGGTTTTGAGTTCATAAAGGCAATTCACCTTGATCCTGAACCATTTGATATGGAACGTGATCTGCTTACCCCAACATATAAAAAGAAGAGGCCTCAGCTACTTAAGTATTACCAGGTACCGCTCAGTTGTATATATTGTGTTATTCAAAATGTTAGGTTTTGCATATCAAATCTGGTTATATAAGAAGGGATACGTTGCTGTTGGTGCTGGATATGCACATATCCCACCGTGTACCACAGCGTAGGGCTCTCTTTTTTCTTGTCATAACCATAAATCCCCAAAATCTACTATATCAAAAGTGTGCATCTTGTGTACCCTATTAGCATGCCAATGAAGCATGTTTTACCCGATGAAAAATGGGGATCTTCTCTCCATAACATTTAAGGCTTATTTGGTATTGCTTTTGTCTTCTGTTTTGTTTTTGTTTTCAAGAGTCCTGGACTGAACAAATATGTTTGATGGAACCTTTATGGTTTATAATTTTTTTGTAAAACCTTTAGAAATCTTGGCAGTAAAGACTCGCTGCTTTCAGGAAAAAAAAAAGGTGACAATAAAAGCAATAAATGGTAGAAGTTCCATGCAATTGTTATATCTAACATCGATCTCCATATGGTATTTTAGTTATATCTAAGGGAACAAATGCACCAAAAAAAAAAAAAAAAAAAAAAAAAACACAAAACAGGCCCATAATTATTTTATTTAGCATCCAACTTTTTCAGCAAGTATTATGTTTAGAGTCCAACTTTTCTGGTAGAGGTCAAACTCTGATCATTTTTTGTTGCTTTTTCAGAGTGTCATTGACAATCTGTACAATAGCGCGAAGTAACCTTTTTACCCGTGCAACTGAAGGAGCTTCATCCTATGGAGTTGGCATTGCTCCTTTCTGCTCCTTGTAATTGAACAATCGTTGATGCCGTGGTATCCAGTGTAGATACATTCAGATAATTTGTATTAGAGGAATTCAAATGATATCTTTCTGATTAGTCTTTTTGTGAGATCGTACATTATCTATCTAATGAGATTAATATAGCAAAGCTGTTGAAACCAATGAATTACACTTTTCTGAGACGGAAGTGAACACGGAGGAAGATGGGCAATCATCTCTTGGTGAGCACATTCATCTGGCTGGGCATTGCGACTGAGCACAGGTACTTTTCCATAAATAGAAGATTGTGGTAGAGCGAGCAGTAATCCCCTAATCGCTATGTGAGCTAAAAAGGACCAAAGAGACACCTTTCTATTGAAAAATAAATTTAAGGTTGAGATTTATCTGAGCCTCAAAAGCCAGGATCCCGTGTACCGATTTTCCTTGATAAAAGATCTATTCCACTTTCAAGGAGTGAGCTTCTCCTGTGCCTAGCAATGCAAATGCATTAGTCCAACCATCTCCTATTGCAAAGAATATGCTACACCTCCATCAAAATTCTGCTGCCGTTACCAAGCTAATCCCAAAAGGAGAAAAAGAAAACCTTTATTTTTTGAAGGCCAATGATAATGGTTGAAACTTAAGAGGCATCGAAAATTTTGAATACATGCTTTCTGTAAGTATGTCGGTCGTGACATACATAAGAAGCAGAAACACTCTGAAAAAATATGATTGAATCAGTGGTTTCAGTTCAACCAACGCTCGATGGAGGGTAAAAAAAATCGCCCGTGAAAATCGAGGAAAGGAATCCATCACCATTTTCAGGTCCATTTGCTGTAACCCTGCAGCAATTTTGTACTTTTGTACTTAAAAAATTGGAAATCAGGATGGCCGAGGGCGTGCACCGGCTTCTCGAAGAGAATTGGGAGGGTGGTGAGCCAGTTAGGCTCAAACTTGGTGCAGCTCTTCACCAGGTCGGACCCTCGGAAGGCTCGGACTCGGACCGACGACCCGAGGCGGAAGACCAAACATGCTTTGGCAGGAACCGCGCGGATCCTCTGCTGTGCACCGCACGGGCGCCTGTGCGGTGCACGGCGCGCCGTCCATGGCTCCAGTCGGGCAGCGTGGTGAGCCGCTCGACCATTACCCGGGCAGCCTCGCTGTTGGCCACGAGAGCGAAGAACAGCCACATGAAAACATTGGCAGCCGTGCCGACAGGGTTCACGTAGTAGCACGGCACGCTGAGGCTTGCAGCGATGGGGGGAGACAGCAGTAGCCGGAGTCGAAGAGGATCCAGTGCGGAGGAGACAAACTCTAAAGGAAGCTGGCGTAGGATTCTTGGACGGTGTCCAAGTTGTCACCATTGGCGCCGGCGGTCGGGTTCTAGAGGGGGACGAGGTGGATGAGTGGGGACAAGGTGGAGGAGGAGGCGGCAGCGATGGTATGGATGTGGGCATGGGTGGAGAGGAAAGAGACGCGGTGGCTGAGTTTGACGAGGCATTTGGAGATGTGGAGGAGGGGGTTGAGGTGGCTTAATCTCATGAACAGGAGTACGTCGCTGTTGTCCATGGCTGGGTGGTGGAATTGGCTGTGGATGGTGCTGAAGGCGATTGTTTGGAGCTCAACGAGGCCTGAAGAAGACTGAAGGCGATTGTTTGGAGCTCAACGAGGCCTGAAGAAGACTGAAGGCGATTGTTTGGAGCTCAACGAGGCCTGAAGAAGGGGGAGGGTGGGAAAGGGATTTGGCGGATGGCATTCCATTGTCAACCCAAAAAATCACGATTTCTACAGCGGTTTATCTTTTCCTCCACCAATGCCTATCAACGCGTCGAAATTTGATTGAATTGATCCAAAAATAATGTGGTCGGTTTGGTCCAACCAATACTTTCTCCACATATGAATCGGTTTGCATGTGCAGAGTTCTTAAAATCCCAAAAAAACCATTAGCAATGCCTAATATAATCCGAGTTCATAGAACATTATAGTATGACTAGAGATGCAATTGGACCGAGCCAAATCAAATAGTTGAAAGCTTGAGTCCGAGTTGGTTCAAAATATTTAGATTCATAGTTTAGCTTAAGAACAATCTAGTCTTGATATTCTAGACTCGACCTTGATTTGATAAAAATAAATGAAACTTGAGATCAATTCAACTTACTCAAATATCAACTAAATCGTATTCAAGCTTGAGTTTGAACTTAAAATTAAACTTTAATTTACTATATATATATTGTTGGTGCAGAAATTCGTCGCCGCCGGAGGTCGCCGCGATCGAGGCCGCTGGGCGCCGCCGGGGACCTGCAAAACGAAGTCCCGTCCGGAACCGGTGGGGTGGTGGCTCCGGCAGGACCCTCCGACGGTCAAGTTAGCTTCCTGCCAACAGTAATGGAGTGCTCGGAATGAGTTCCGGAGCTTAGAGAGTCGAGAGTTCAGAGAGCTTAGCCTTAGTATGTCGGGAGGGGTCCTTTTATAGCGGAGCTTAGTTGATTGTGACGGCTGTGCCGTCTGGCAGAGAGTCGTCGAGCAGCATGGAGTTTCGGTACGGAGAGGAAGGCGTCGTCTGGTAGATCGTGGGAGCCATACCGGCGAGCCGTGGGCCGCATGGAGTCCGGTACGGAGAGGAAGGCGTCGTCCGGTAGGTCGTGGGAGCCATACCGGCGAGCCGTGGGCCGCATGGAGTCCGGTACGGAGAGGAAGGCGCCGTCCGGTCTTGCTGCAGGCGACAGTTCGTCCAATGGAGTTCGGACTTGTAACAGAGTTCGGCCGAGGGGGAAGCTGGGGGAGTTCGTCTGGCTGAAGGAGTTCTGTAGAGTTCGGCCGCTGCACGGGCTCGCCTGAAGGGTCGGTCCGAAGGAGTTCGGCCGTGGGAAGTCCGAAGGAGTTCGGCTGCACGGGCTCGCCTGGAGTTCGGCCGTGGGATCCGAAGGAGTCCGGCTCGGGCTCGCCTGGGGTCGGTCCGAAGGAGTTCGGCTGCATGGACTCGCCTGGGGTCGGTCCGAAGGAGTTCGGCTGCACGGGCTCGCCTGGGGTCGGTCCGAAGGAGTTCGGCTGAAGGGAAAACCCGGGAGGAGCTCGGATGGCCGAACGGGCGTCTGGGAGGAGTCCGTCTCCCGAAGAAGTCCAGCCGCTTGGAGTCCAAGGAGCTCGGCCGTCAGAAAGTTCGGCTGGCGGTGGAAGTTCGTCCTCTAGGCAGTTCGGCCCGGACCTTGGCGCAGGGGAGTTCGGCCTCTAGGCAGTTCGGCCGTGGTAGGGGCTCGGCCTGGCGCTTGGCGCTAAAGCTCTTCAGCGGCTACTGGTTACATTGGGCTGAGCGTTGGGCCGGGCTTCGGCAGGAGCGGGATTTATCCCCAACATATATATATATATATATATATATATATATATATATATATATATATATAGAGAGAGAGAGAGATGGAATGGGCTTCGATTGACTAGATTCCAATCCATATCGATCGGATCTTCGACTATCGACCGATCATCATCTACTGCTTGAAAAAAATTCAAAAAAAATAAACTAAAAAAAACCTAAAAAAATTTTCAAAAAATTCTTAAAAAAAAATTAAAAAAATAAAAAAAAATCTTGAAAGTGCTTACATTTAAAATATAAACGTCTTGAGATGCCTGAAAGATGCTTATAATTTAATGTAGGCACCTTCAGGTGCCTTTCTTCTTTTTTTTTTCTTCAAAAAAAGGTTTTGAAGGTGCCTACATTTAAAATATAAGCGTCTTGAGGTGATGTAGGCACCTTCGGATGCCTTTCTTCTTTTTTTTCTTCTAATGTAGGAATTTTTTTTTAAAATTAAAAAAATAAAAAAAAGTATTTGTAGGTGCCTACATCAAATATCTTATTATTCAAATTTGACAATAACCTGAATCAAGCCCGAATAACTAAAGAACACGAAATTGTGTTGCATGGTTTTAAATGATTCTCTTCTGAAAGTTACCCCTGCCATTCTTCCGACACTGTGATAACAGCCCAATATGTAATTCCGGTAAACTAAAAGGAACTGAAATAAACAAATGGCATGGATTGCGAACGGTATTTTATTTTTTTCCGTCAGCCAATCAAGCAAGCAGCTAAAGAAGCAGCAAAATGAGTAATGCAGTGACAATCATCTAAGACACTCAATTTAAAAGAAAACGAACTAAAAACACAATCGAAACAGAAATGGTGGTTACCTGGCCACATAGGGTTGCTGTAGTATGAGAAATTGCCAGCTTTGCCTGCAAAGAAAGATAAAGGAAGGCCAAAAAAAAAAAAAAAAAAAAAAATAGGGGAAAGAACTACTGTTAATCAAACGATCAATCCGGATGCCGAACTACCACTGTGATATTAAAAAAAAAATACAGAGATTCTTGACGAGAAACTCTGCAGCTACTAACCGAAGCTCGACCAAGATTCTGAGAACCACCCAGAAACCACGGTGGCATGGCACTTTGCTTCAAATTCGGCCACCGCCGCCCGAGCTTTTCTGCAGCAAGGAGGGAGATCCTCCAAGGAGTCCTTCTTCCAGCTTCCAGTCAAATCCGGCGTCTTGGGACCATCCAAACCTTTTCCTCCCTCCACGAATCCTGTTTCTCTTCGTGGTTTCCAGCCTCTAATAAAACCATTCCAATCACAATATTCGAAGAGAAACGATTTTTCCTGAAACTTTTCCAACATATTAAAGATTCTTGACGTAAAGAATGCCATCAGAGCTACAGAAATCGCCCAAAAACTTTTTTGAAAAAAAGCGTGGGGAGTTCTTCGAAGAGATTGAGAACGATTAGAATCGAAGTGAGATCGATAAATGGAATCTTCCATCAAAACCTTAGAAGAGCTCGTTGCAGAGAGAGAACAGGGGAGTAGGGAGAGGGTTTAGGTTAAGCTTGCCTGGTTTTGAGGGCGTGTGAGAGCTTGAAAGAGAAAGGCGGCCATGGCTTCTCGCAGAAGAAGAAGAGGGATTCCTCGAGGCTTTCTTTTGAGTGCGGTACTTCTCTCTTTCCGGCGAGCGGGACGAGAGCAATTCTGATTCCGACCGCTTTATGCTTCCTTGCACGTGTCCCACGTGTGACAAAATCCGGTGCGAAGAATTACAAATGCTAAAAACCATCATTTCCCTCAGAAAAAAAAGAAAAGAACAATGCTAAAGGGCTTGGGCCTATATCGACCACAACCTAAGCCCATGGAAAAGAATCAGAAACACGTGCTTGCGTCAAATTTCGCTTGTTCCTGTGATGCAATAAGGACCCTCCGATCCAAGAGCCACTTGACGCGGGCACCGCTCCTGGCGTTTTTAGACCCCGTTCCCACCCACCCGCCAGGGTTTTTCCCACTCGACACCAGCGGCGCCGCTCCCCCCTCTAAAAAAAATCCCCGTCGTCGGTGAAAATGGTGAAGGGCAGGCAAGGCGAGCGCGTCAGGTCCGAGAACTCTGTCCTCTCCCTTCCCCCTCTTCTTCTCTCTCTCTCTCTCTCTCTCGTTCTCATCGAGTCCACTGCTACAATCGCCTCTATCTCTTGCAGGCTCTACGTCCGGGGAACGATCCTGGGATACAAGAGGCACGCGAGATTCTATCCTCTTACCCGATTTCCCTTTCCCCCCGTTTTTTTTCGATTTTTCCCTTTATTTTGATGGGATTTGATCAGATCGAAGTCGAACCAGTATGAGAACACGTCGTTGATCCAGATCGAGGGGGTGAACACCAAGGAGGAGGTCGCCTGGTACTGCGGCAAGAGAATGGCGTATATCTACAAGGCCAAGACCAAGTCGGACGGGACCCGGTACCGATGCATCTGGGGCAAGGTCACTCGTCCCCACGGGAACAGTGGTGTTGTTCGTGCCAAGTTTAAGTCCAACCTTCCGCCTAAATCCATGGTTTGAATCCGATCGAGGCCTTTGCTTTTTTTTGATGGATTGGGACCTGTTTATGCTTTGCTCACTGTTATCCTTTTTTTTTTTTTTGTCATCTGATTGCAGGGTGGGAAGGTTAGAGTTTTCATGTACCCGAGCAACATATAAGGTTGTTGAGCTCATAATGACGGTTTCGTTACAATTGAAAACATATTAATTTTCGAAGATAATCAGTGTTTGATGCTATTTTTGTTTGACATGTTTCATCATAAGCTATTAGTGGGACTTTATTGATTATTTAAGATTTGCTATATCTACACCAAAAAATTTCTGTTTATGTTGCTCTATGGGAACAAAAATTATATGGGGCAGGCACCATAGGCCATCACATGGGACGGGCCTAATTTTATGCCACATTTTTTTTGCATCTTAAAGAGAAAAGCTAGAAGTCAAATAGGGATTGGATTTCTTCTACTAATGGAGTTCGTTAGTTCCATAATTAAAATAATAAAACAAAAAAAATAAAATGCACATCTAAAAGAGACCCTTTGTGACCGTTCATATCCTTTTTCTTCCTTATCAAGACTTTCCATCCATTATCTTTCTTATCAAGCCATTTTTCCCATTCGTAAGGTCTTCCTCATGACTCTCTTTCTTCTTTATCAAATTTTATACACCATCTCTCCTATCCATGAGGTCTTCCTCAAGTTCTTTTCTCCTCTTCCAAATCTTTCTTCTTTTTTAAGATCTTTCCATTTAAAAATTTATGAAAACTATATATCATTTTATCTAAATATGTGTATTGAGACATCGGATGAATATTTTGTTAAATATATATCAACTGACCATATACTATGTATTGGTGAATACTAAGTTTGGTGAAGAATGCTTTAATTTATTTATAAGTGTGTACTGGATCATTGCTGGATGTATTTCAAAAATGGTTATAGTATGTATCAGTTAATTGTCTAGTATGTATCATTTGGTCATGTGCTGTGTACTGATGAGTGCTATATTCTAAAAATTATATATCGCTTTATCTTGAGATGTATATTAGGACGTTGGATGAATATTTTGCTAGGTGTGTATCAACTAGTTATATATTATGCTAAGTTTGGTAAATTATGTATCAATTTATTTATAGATGTGTATTGGATCGTTGCTGGATATTCATAAAAAAAGTTTACATAATGTATTCTCTGGCTATATACTGTGTATTGGTGAATTCTATGTTCTTGAAACTATGTATCAATTTATTTATAGGTATTTATTGATGTATTTGATGATTAATTTATTTAGTGCGTATTATATGGTCATGTAGTATGTGTTCCTAAAAAATATATGTTGAAAATGAGAAAAAAAAGAGAATGTCATTTTTTTTAATCATGTGACTAATAATCCGTTTAGAAAAATCTTTGACTTTTAGACTTATTCTTTAAGATTGATATTAAGAGAAATATGGCAAACTATGAAGCTCATCCCACATGATATTTTATAGTGTCCGGCCATATGATTCTTGTTCGCTTTATGGTGTTTATTTCTGTTACTTCTTTCTGCTTGAACGTTCACTTTGATTGCATTAAATTATATCCTACTGTTATTATTTATTGAATAGTTGATATACAACATTAATTTTAACCATGGAGAACTGCCTTGCTATCAATATTGTTTGTTGTATTGGCTAGCCCTAATCCCAAAGATGCATTTTTTATGCCTTATCTTCTCTTCAATGAAACTTTCTTATATCACATCTATGTGTGAGATTTGTTATTTGACCTTGTCTTTTACCTTGATTTGAGTTTTTCTTGTAGCTTTTCTTGCTTATCATCCTTGTTCATTCATTTCAAGGGAAAAAAGGCCTTTTCCTTTGGGTTGGTTTGATAAAGAATTCTGTAAATCATCTCAAAGCAATCCATGTTCTGCTTGCTTGCACACTATTGCTTGCAATAGTGTTTATTACCTGCTTATATGTTCTTTTTCCAACATCATGGATTACATTTCTATCTAGCTTATCGAGAGGATGGATGTTGTTGCTCTTACCGCACTTGCCATTTCTAGTCTTCCTGTGTCCTGACTTATTTTTCAATGTAACAGGAATTTTGAACTTGCTCCTTAGCAACACCAACTTATTTTTTTTAGCCGGCAACTTTGATTTGCTTTCTTGATTCCAAGAGAAGTTCTCTTGCAAGAGAATTGCCTTGGTTGGCATTTTGATAATAGTTCATGAGGGGGTTGACTTCTGGTTGAGAGCTGATCCTAAAAAATTCATGTTCTCTTATTTTGATGGTTCATACTTCATATATTTAGCTCACAAAACTAACGTGTAGATGTGAGACAAGGGTTGTCATCTACTGTTCATATTTTTAATTTTTATTTCATTTTCGGTATGTTGGGGATCTCTCCATTGCATAAAATTTGAGTTGGATTCTGCTTTTCGAATTTTACTACAATGGGATGTATTTAAGTAGGTTAATGGACTTTCTGCCACTATGTTGCAAACACTATAGGTAGCTTTTATTTTTTGAGGAGATATTTGTGGAAACCTCATATGTTTCAAATTTCCTTTCTAAAAGGGAGACATCTTTTAAATGTAAGGACTGATAATTTCATCTTTTGATTTATATTTTTCTTCGCCTTATTCTACGCCGTTTGCAGTGGGCTACGAGGTTACCTTTTTCTAACTATGTAAGTCAAAAAATGCGAGAGAATAACTTAGTTTCTTGCTTTCAAACTTCTCCTGATCTGCTAGGTTGGATGTTTTGTTGGACACTCCATAGGGTTCCATTGGACATAAGAAACTTCATTGCATGTTTAGGTCTCTTTAATATGGGTTTTTCATTTAAGCAACCGATAAGTCGCACTTTAAACCTGTTAAGTGTGTTAACCAAACCCTCTGGCTGTAATGGCAGCGTTTTATTCCAGTGGTTGCACTCAGAATTACCCGAAGAGCGTACATGGGGAATCATGCTTTAAACCTGGGGAGTGTCCCAACCAAGTCTTCTGGCTCTGATGGTAGTGTTTTATTCCTGGAGCTATCCTCAGAATACTTGGTCAAATGCAACAGGCGTCATGCATGCTTGCATTCTTTGTACGTGTGTTGGTCCTATTTTGGGATGGGCCGTTTAATTTATACTTGCATTTGTTAGGAGAATCAGTACTTGATACTCCCTGATTTGAACCAGGTTGTGAAGAAACCTGTTCCATTGCTTACAGTATTACCTACTAACTAAACACAATTCTAGACTGATGAACATCTCTACTAGAACGAGATATATCGGTTTCATATAGATGTTTCTGTTCTGGTGCTGTTCAGATATGCCTACACTTTAGTTCCTTTGTGCACGCATGCAAGAACTGTCATATTATATTCTAATAGAGTGTCATTCTTTTGGTGCGACATATCATTGCATGGATTCTAAACCTGTTTATTTTTTTTCTGTTTAGGCGTAGTGCAGTCGCGTATTTCAAGGAGGCTGAATTGTTACCGAGTTTGTGGCATTGGGACTTTAATGTTTCAATTAGTTGTTTCAAAAGTTTTGATACTATTTTTTGTGACGATTTTTGACTTTTGGACGTTTGTGACATTTTGATTGTTCCAGCTAAACGTTGAGTATTTCTGCAATCTTTCTCCTAACCGACGAAGTAGAATATTAATTTGCCCATGAATGTGATGATAATTGCATTAGTTGAAGTTGATCGGTGACTAGTCATTGGTTCCCGGAAAAAAATTAGTGTTAATATAATGACAACTTTTCAAAGATGCTTGGGATTTAGATTGTTTCTATATATAATGGAGCCAAAATTCGTAAACTTCATATCATTGTTTTTTCTTAAGGTAAGACTTCCTGCTTGTATTTAACAAAGATTTGGAGAAATTGATACTATTAATATCTTAAACTAGTAATCATAGAAATTAGGCAAGCACAAGAGTTGAAATGTAATCGTGTTCAGCACAGGTTTGGTCTGTGGTGGAATCGATGGTGCAAAGTGATTGTATTTGGAGTTCTGTAGGTGGAGCTGTAGGTGTAGGTAGCATCATCTTATTGAGGTGCCTAAAGCTTCCCAGCTTTTCTGGTGGTTGGTGGAAAGTCCAGCCGGTCAGAAGTGTCGTGGGATGAGTTCCAACTGCTCAAATAGATATCTTAAATAAATAAATAATAATAATAATAAGAAGAAGTCCACCCGTCTCTGCCTTTTCCTCTTTTTCTCCTCTGCATCCTTGGCTGACACTGTACGCCGTCTTCGCCTCAATATGGTCATGTATAATCTTTAGCCTCCAGCTTGCCCCTGCGCCTTCCTCAAGGTTTGCATCTGTCACTCCTGCCTTATGGTTGCATAAGCCTATATTGAGGCATATGGTATCGAAAGTTTCAATGTTGATCTCTTCATTTAGAACATCCTCATTTCTATGTACATTCAGTGCTTCCGCGCGCCTAGTATCTATTTTTAAGACACTTGATGGAATGCTTGTTGGCGATATCTTGTATGCGAACTTTCCTCCGAAAACGTTTAAGTTGCAATATGCTACTACGACTTAAGGTGTGATACGCTGCTTTTATCGAAAGTTTCAATATTCTTGAGTTGTAATACAATTGAAGTTATAAGCTCCAAAAAAAGTTTCTAATATAAACAATTGTTCATCTACGGTTACCACTTGAGATCTAAAACCAGAAACTTTTCCCATTCCATTCAATTTTCCTTGCCATGATCATGTGAGTTGCCTTGAATGTTAATGATAGACATCTTCTCAAGCAGATCACAATACGTATGGCAGAAGATTATCAATCAGTCACTGGGGTTAAGATTAGGGAGAGGAATAGACTTTCAAAATATGATTTTAGATGATTTCTTGATCTTGGAAACATGCCGCATTCTCTTCATCTAGTCTTATTAGCTGCATACAGGTTTCAATAACATACTAGATCGCATTCTCCTCCTTTCCGTCTAAGATTACTCAGCGCAGGCTGCCACGGATGACGGCTGACTTCACATTTTAGACTCATCCAGCAAACATCTAGCACATTCCACGGCTGTTCGCTTTCTTACAGGTGGGATCGTCGAGGATCTGACCTCAGCTAAAGAGAGCTACGCTAGTCTACAATCATGAGGAGGAGGATGGGCAATACAAAACAAAGGCTACAATGATTCATAAAAGCAGGATGCTAAAATCTGCATTGATACGAAAACCTCAAAGCTTTCAACGGTAGTGCACAACCAGTTGTTGATGTAAGAAAAGTAACACAATCTCGTAAATATTAGTTGGGAAGGCCTTCGCTCTCAACTATCTTCACCTCATTATCTTCCAACCTTCATGGAGTATTGGAAGAAGAGGAGAAAGAGGATGAGCACTCACTGTCCCTTCACTCCTTTCTCCCCAATTCCTCGCACTTATTAAATATATCCTAAGTTCTTACCAAACACACGGTAAAAGAAGGGAGATCAAAGACCCTTCTGGACTGTACGATATAACTGCACAACTCATGCATCACAACACCTGAAACCAATCAAGCTCTCTGTTTCCCTTTCACTTGAGTCTCCAGATGATCTCAGACCAATGTATACCCTGAAACCCAGATGTCAGCTGGAGAAGCTGCGTGGATGTACACAAATTCGAAGCTCTTTCCCGCAGGCAGAGAGTTCAGCCATGTTGGGAATCCAAAGCCATTGCTCGACTTGCTGAGCCCCCATAATGGGCCATAAAGCTTAGATATAGAAACGTTGAGATCCTTTACAGTCTTTGGGGATTTGTTAGTCACCACCGTGGAATACCTGTAGTAGGTTTTTCCCTCGTAGTTCCATGATGTAGTTGCCTTTTGCTCGACGATGAATGGTGAGCTAGGTTTAGAAACTGCATTAAAACAACAAAACTCTCGGTCAGCTGATTCTAAAGACTAATGGATGATAGCAGTCCAGGAGCTTAATGCAAAACTCGAACTTATAATCTTCAAAATTTTAGGTTTGGTGCATGAAAAAAAAGGATTCTGTTGTACCAGATATGCTGGACCTGAAAAATTTAGTGTTTGTATTTTGCATTCGAGTTTTACAGGAGTTTGGTTAGTTATAACTTAAGAGGTAGGTAAGGATCATGGAGTTGGAAAAGTTATAGTAAACGCAGTTTTCTCCCTCTTCAATTTCATTATACTTGGCCTCCCTTTAAACTTTAAAAGGCACAAACGGTGGCAGGAGTATAATAGTCCGACCTAGCACTGCATGTTTTATGGGGAGATAAAATGTTTAATTCCAATTGCTTTATTAAGCACGCCATATAGATTCCTAGTCATTAAGAACAAGAGCTTTGCAATCAAGGATGAAGTCCTGCCTATTATAAAGTCAGTGTACCTTCAACTGCTTAATTGGATTGCTGGATGGAATGAATTAGCTAGCAGGTGTGTATAAAATACCAGGGGCAGGAGCAGATGGTTTGTGCTGACGCATTGGTTTCATTTTCTCATTCTTCACAGGTATGGTAGGTGTAGGAAGCACCACTGCAAGCAAGATGCACAATCTCAGCAACTTCAATCCCAGTTTAGAAAACAGAAAAAGAGGAGTTGCAACTGAGGCACCATACCCGGAAGGAGTTGGTTGAAACCACCACTGCCACCATGAAGACGGGCCAATACACCGAGCATAGGAGCATTGTTATATGTTGCAGGCTCGGTCTGCTCATAATTGTCCCTTCGATCAGCAAAGTTGTCATAAGCATCAGGCCCGCCAACAATGGCACCTTCAAGGAGGTTAGGGTCGCCGGCCTTTCGGCCGAACCATGTTTGGTAACCTCCCCTGCAGCTCACAAATGTAGGATTGACCTTGATGGACACAATTGAGGAGGCACGGTGGTGGACCTGCTGTGGATAAGTGCTGCCATATCCCACCATATAGCTTGTTGCTCTTGGGTTGTCTCCTAGTATATAATCCACCTGAAGAAGAGGCTCAGGAAACATATTAAATGGCCCACGCCTTTAAATTTCATAAGATGGTAATCTCCAATTTTTGAGACAAGCTCACACCTTTTAAAGCATGGAGTTAGGTAACATTAAATCAATTGAAGTATGTATAAGTGCTGCATTAGTTGTAAGGGGTGCTGTTGAGTTCTCGAGAGATGCAGCATTCATATATATAGAAAAAAAAATCACCTGAGACTTGGCAAACATGAGAAGCTCTGATGGTGTGGCAGCTGCAGCAGCACACCGTATGTTCCTCCCAGCAGCTGAAAGATAGTCGGAATATACGGTGAGGAGGAAGGAGGCACTTGTCACAAACTGCATATTGTTCCAACTTCGGCGGAACAGCAGGCCTCCAGGGGTCCTCTGAACGTTGTGGGTACCCTTTCCGAGGCACGAGCACATGAAGTACTCTGCCTTCTGCTGATATCCTTCAAGGGCTGTTGAATGATGAGCTGCTTTCCCTTGGAGAAGGAACTGTGGATGGTGAACACACCATTAGGCGAGATGAATCGATGTATGTTTAAAAAATGTAGTAAAGCATGGTAATTCACCACATGTTACTGGCATTTCAACAAAAATGCTTACTGCTTTGGAGATTTGTTATGCTCATGCACAAGGCTATGCATGGGCCATGGATTGAGTGCAAGCCTACATAAATGGTTTGGCCTGGTCCAGTTATCAAAGGTATCACAAGGCCTGGTTTCGGCCCATTTTCCAAAACCCATCAAGCTTCCCATGACGGTGGCCCATCTACAGATCAGTTAACCTGACCGGATTTATCGCTATTGTTGATAACTTAATAAATATACCTTGGAGACGAGCACTTGAGCGCCGGCGTATTTGACGTCCCACCCGAACTCGGTCGTGGCCCACCCGGTCCCACCCAACGCGTCACCGTTGTTCCCCAAGTAGTCCAGGTAGTAACGGTCGTTGGTCGCCTGGTACAGCCACGCCGCGGCCCACAGTAGCTCATCCTGTACAAATTGCCGACAGATGATCTCAACCGTCCAGTAGGTGGACCCAGTTCAATAATCCCAGTGTCTGTGTCATGGTAGCCCGCGCTTACCCCGTACCCACTGGTGGATCTGTAGTACTTCCGGGCGACGGTGATGCTGCCGTCGTAGTCGCCCCTGTACTTGTCCGCGAACTCAAAGAGCTGTCGTTAAGAATTAAGACAGAGCGTTAATTATGTTTATAATCTCTTAATTGCTTATTTATTTTCACTTAACTGACCTCCTACTTTCTACGATGACGGATTACGTGAAACAAATCTGGAGGCAAAGCGCTTTTTCCACGGTGACTGTGAGGGACATGATGGTAATTTAGAGGTCCGGGAACGACGGGAGAGGGTCCGAGGGAGCACCGACACGGAGTCCCACGAGACTCCAACCGTCGATGTCTCTCGAAATATGCCGATCACAACGGCCCAGATACGCGAGTCACGGAGACCATTTAACGCTCGTAGGGCCGGGCGCGATCATTTAATCAAACGGAACCCTGAGGAGCCCGAACACACCCGCATAGACATTCCTATGCGTGGCCGGCGCGGTGTAGACAAACACCATCGAATGTTACTAGCATGTGCCGGACACGGTGTGGCTGAGGTCAGGGGACCTGGGAGGTGGCACCTCATAACTAGAAGTAGCGTTAGGTTAGGTTCGGACCTGCTTTGCATGGCTGAGAAGCTGGTGGGAATAAGCCGGGTTGGACCGGCGGAAAACGATGGAGGCCGAGGCCATTGCGGCTGCAGTCTCTCCGGCAAGGTCCGATCCAGGGTGGTTTGCATCGATCCGGTAGGCCGTCCGGCTCGTTGTCATGTCCTCAGGCCGCTGCCAGCAGTAGTGATCTGAGTTCCCATCCCCCACCTGCGCAAAATTAATCAAGTGAGCTTACATATAATTCAAGAGCAGCGGTCTTATATTTATAATGTTAAAGTTGCAGATAATTGAGCGGACAAGTCGCTGCATGATCTCCAACTAATTTGAATTCCAAAGATCTTTTGACCCTTATCCATGGGCAAGAACTAGTTATGCAATTAATTAAACGTTTTAATTGGGGAAGCAGGTTGCGGTACTGTGATTTTGTGTGGATAAATGAGACAGCTCTCACCAGTGATTGCCTGTGATCCGAGCAAGGAACGCTAAAACGGTTCTAGTAGCCACATAACACCTTTAATAAATGGAAAAGGCCAAGTTGCAAACAAGATTTAATGATGTTTTAAAATGTACTTGGAAAAGGGTTGATTTAATGGGTCGTTGTCAGCGACGGCAAACAGGCCGATTTCTTCAGTAGCTTTCAAGATCGTCTTTAGGTCTTTAGGAGGGGCGGGGAGTGCAGACAGGACTTTTCTTCCAATACACTGCCCTAACAAATCAAATCAATCATCAGAGAAAAAAAGATAAGCCCAAATCTCTATACTTTAGAACCCGTTCGTTTGTAGATAAATATTATAAAAAAAATAATTTATATTTTTTATTAATTTTTCCATATTCTTATATTTTTTTTATCATGGAGAAGTTATTATTATTATTATTTTTTCTGAATAGCATTTAAATATAAAATTAAAAAAAATATCTACTTGGAAGATGATTAAATTATTTTTTATCAATAAAATAGATATTTAATTTTATATTTAAATATTTTATTATTATTTTTAATATTTTTATTATTTTAAATGATGCTCAATAATTTAACTATCTATTTTTTTTAAATTTAAAAAATATAAAAAATATTATGAAAAATATGAATAAATTTTAACAATAATACACAAAAACATGGATGACAGATTTTAGAGAAATTTTTTTATATATAAAAAAATTTAATAAATTATTTTTATCTAAATATTATGTTAAAATATTTATCTAAAAAATATAAATTTTCTGATAACTTTTTTGCGCGTAGAGGGGTGGGCTAAGGTGAACATATCCACTACCATTTGATGAATAACTTCCTCGCTAGAGAAACGGAGTAAAATGATCCAGATCTACGTAAGCATACGTACAGCAGGGTAAAAGGTCCCATAAGAAAAGGGTTAAGTAGCAATCATGATGAATTATTTGGTCATTAAACTGGGCAGTCAAAAAGAAAAGAACAGTTAGGATGGAGAACCAGCCCTCCTATTCTCACCGTAACAAGTCAAGTCAAGCACATGGAATTAGGAAAAATAATATTCTTTTTACTTGAGTTAGAAAAGGTAAGAGGGTGCCAGACTCCCAAATTCCAATTGCAGGAGAATTACCATAGGGTGAAGCTCGATCCGGTCTCAGTTAATGCCTTTTGGAAAATGGTAAAAACAAGACAAACATAAAAAAAACCAAAATAAATATCTTGCGTTGCCATTTAAGAAAAGGAAAGGCCAATGCAACTACAAAATAGAAAGGTCCCTCCAACACACCAAGCAGAACTACTCCACAAAGGTAAAGCTATTAAGCTATGAGCCGGTCAAAGTAACAGGTGCGGGAGTTGTTTTCCGTTTATCTAAGGTTATGCTTTTGGAGAAATAGATTATAAAGCTCACTAAGAGGGGACTCTGGAACAGGACACCCACCTCTCCAAAGAGGACATAGGGCTCCGGGTGGGCTTTGATGAGGTAGTCAGCGCCCCACTTCACAGCCTCCATGGCATGACCCAGCTCTCCAGTCGCAGCCATCTGCTTCCCATATTCAGCAATGCTCCATGCCATCATGGTGATGGTGAAGGCCATTGGCAGCCCAAATTTCACATTGTCCCCTGCATCATAATAGCCCCCAACGAGATCTACCTGTAGTTAAAAAAACAAAAGGAAAAAAAAAAAAAAATTGAAAGAGAAAAGAATAATCAGATATCTCCTCATTTCCCTAGATAATATAATTGTCAATACACAGGCTAATTCTATTACAAAGATGTGCCCATTTAGTGCTCTGATTCTTGTAAAAAATTCACAATAACAAGTGATATGCCTATTCCTATTGAATTCTCATTGGGTTGGTAGTTTAAATTTACCCATAGGTGGTACATTTTATCATGAGAATTCTCTTCTTTTTGTTATCCTCATTCTCATTCAGACTGATATGTTTGGAACCCAATATGAACAGAATGACATTGTCGAGCTTTCTAAACTTTTGAAAAAGTGAAGAAATTGGACCTACGGATCAAAAACAGAAATTATTGGTTCGAGAAAACAATAAATAATTCAAAGTACAAGGTATTTGATATTTTATTCAAGAGATAGAGAGAGAATGACGGCAAGCGAGGCATGTATGGTATGGAGATACTTTTCTCAAGGCCAATAAAATCTGCCTTTCTGTTAAGCCTATGGACACACATCATCGACAAATAAAAAAGTTAAAATGAAAATGACAGCAAAATATTAAAGAGAGGACAGAAAGTGGAAGAGCGAGTACGCTGCTTATAAGTTTTTGGTCGCGGGGAAGGGGTCTATTTTTGCTTTTGAACACAATGAAGATGTTTAGGTTACGCCGGTTCCATTGCTTACAAGAAAACAAACAAAAGAAAGAAGAGAGAGAGAAAGAGAGAGAGAGCATATCCTCGCGTCCGATAAAAAGATAGGAGGACACATTTACTCGGTAAAACTTAACTCTTAAACATTATTAAAAATGTACCAAAAACATTATTAGAAAAAGGAAAAAAATAAGGAAGAGCAGGAAGAACGAAAGCTATTTAAGAAATTTAAAAAAAAAAAAAAAAGCACGACGTGCAAGGCTTCGAAAATATTTGAAGGAAATAGAGTAGATAAACTAACAATGAGAAACAAGGAGAAGCAAAAAGAGCTCACCCCATTAGCCTTTCCATCGTGCAGCCCAGAGTCAGCTCTCCAGGTGACTCTCTGATTACTGGGGAGGTACCCAGACCTCTGGGCCTCAAAGAAGAGAATGCTCTTGCTCAGGGCCTTCCCATAGTCATGCCCAGCAGAAGCCAGAGGCATCAGAGTAAGTAACACTACAACCCCACTCATACCTCAGAACAAGGTTACTGTTAGAAAAAATTTAAAAAAACATGCTCCAAACAAGAAGAAGAAACAGGACACCTCACAACACAAAGAAGCTGAATTCGACTTAACAAGCAGCAATGCAGGTGTGGTTTATTAGCTAAATTAAACTCCTAATGAGCCACAAATAAAGGTCGGGAAGGGAAGCAGAGAATAAGGGAGAGGTGGGATGGGTTGGAGGGAATGAACAAAGATTAGGAGCTCTAGAGCCCGATATATGGGGAGAGAGAGAGAGAGGTGAGGAATGTCCTTTTCTTCAATTTTAAATTAATATAGGAGCTTTCCCACACACACCCCCCGTCTTTTCCTTCTTCTGAGAAGCTAAAAACGGCATCTTCTGGAGAGAGGGAGAAATTATAACTTGCAAACGGTTGGGATAGGAGTAAACATCCCATGTGGCGCCTGTGCTCTCTCTCCATTTTGGGAAAAAACAAAGGAAGAAGATAGAAAGGAAAATAAGAGTGATAATTAGTTCTAATTTTACTGCCATTAAACCGGAAAGGATGGCCTTTTTTAGAGGCAGTTATTGTGAAGGGTGAAGTGAACAGTTGGTCACGAGGTTCCACTGCGTGGAAGACCGTCCACCTGTCGGGGAGGACCGCCTACCGGACCGCCCTAAATTACTAGGGATTGGGAAATTATTTTTATTTAATGTTCGGGTTTTGGGTTTTTGGGACTTCGGGAAAGGGTGGAAGTAAAGGCGTGAGCAGATGTCCAACGGCCTCTGCACGCCGCAAGTAATTTTTATCAAAGATTTTTCCCCTTTTTGACTTCGCCCAGGTGCCTTTCTTGTTGGGGTGACGAAAGAAAAATAAGAAGGTTTAGAAGCAAAACCAGGCCACCAAATCCTTTCTTCTTGGAGTGGTTAAGCAACAAAGCAAAGATTTACTTTTACAGTCATCAGCAGGATTCTTAGTCTTCTTTTCAGTTAACTCGACACTGCAGTGGAGGATTTGGGCCTCCATGGTGTGGTGCTGGATGCTTGCAAAGCAGCATGATCAAGATATTTTGTAGCTTTTCCATACAGCAAGGCATAGTTGAATTTTACAATATTAAATCTTTGGTGCAGCAAAGTTTTATAATACCTTAATTTGAAGATTATATATACTTTTAAAATTCATGTTTCTCTCTCTCAATCGTTATGTCTTTCCATTACCATTTCTTAATAAAGCCATCTGTATCTAGAGACTATCACAATATTCCACGCAGTGGTCTCCAAAATCTGAGTGCAAAGGTCTGGATTGAGTCATGCCTAGTCCTAAGCTTTACTTATTTTGGGGTTCTAGTGAGAGAAATATAATTATGCATGTCTACATACTGAGGATGAACCACTTGTGACTTTAACTTACCATCTTTATTTGCTTTGTAGAGGGATGTGGGTCCTAATATTTCACCAAAGTTCAAACATTCTTGTTGCATCGAATGGTACTAGTGTTTCTTGCTGTATTAGCATTTTTGAAAGACTGAAGAGATTAAGGTTTGCATCTTTAGTACTTCGACAGGTTTAAGACCTAGCCAGAGTTAAACAAACATCAAATCCTCCACTGAGGACAAGGAGACAGGTTCTCTCCTTAAATGTTAAATATGTTCCCGCACAAGCCATGATGTTTTCTTTCAAAGATGACCCACCATTAAGTACAGGAAGGAAAAAGTGGTTGAGATTAGATGATAGCCATTCAAAAGTAGTTCTCTTTGTTCACTTTAACTCGGAATAAGAATAATTTAAAGTACGGGGCAGGCATAGTTTCCAAACCAATTCTTATTGAAGACCGTAAAGAAATGCAAACAAAGCTTCTCTCCCCTCTCTGATCTTAGTCAAAGCAGCTTATGTGACGAAAGTCCCCCTCATTAGGCGTGATTAAGTTTAGAACACATTCCAAGGATGCATTGAAGAAAAGATAGAGAAGAACATTTGGAAAAATATTATCTAATTTGCATGCCAGTGCGAACCTGATTACTTTTTTTCATATCGTCAAAATATCTCGATATCACCCTCTTAAGTGCTTCTATTTTCATATTTTGTGCGTTACAACTTCATGTGCGACCATGCATGATCCACCCTTTTTTTTAATTATCTTGTGTGTGTCAAACACGTATGACTCCAACATGAAGTGCAATATAATTATGGCATTGAAATCTCATATGAAAAAAGAGTTAAAACACATGGTAAGTACCTCGCCCATTAGATAAAACACTCATAGCTAGCGTCTGACACGATACAAGTTGCAGGAGGAAAACGGGAAGTTACTCATGGGCAATATAACTCTTTTGTTATTTGAGATTATGTGCACTTAGGCATTTCCTTATACGGAATAGTACAAATAAAAGGGATTAAGTGCTAATCAATATATATATATATATATATATATATATATATATATATATATAAGAACCAAGTGTCACTATAGCTTGGGTACGTACTTGCACTTCGGTAAGTAACATTGCAAACGAGAATCTTTGACGCAGTTGAAACCGGCGGGCTGTATGCTTTTGCTTTCACATGGACAATTAAACAGAGAATCCGCTGCCATTTAATCTGAGCTTTCTTTCATATGAATCTTAATAAAACACACACATTGAATGTACCATATAGATTTACGTCGCTGATTTCACTTTACTCTTTGGAATTTCCATCTTTAGTAGCCAACGGATCCTGTTTTCATGAAAAAGTGCTAGATAATTACGTAGAGATTAGTGGAAGCTTTGAAGGAACTGGAAGAAGTAATACATATATATCATTATGCTGGTGTAAATTACTAAGTTGCCTAATTGACAAGAGCATGCGGGTGTCTAACCGGGTAGCTGGGTCACTGTCTTGGTAGACAAAGCTGGCTGGTTGGTTACAAAAAAAAGGCTGTGGTCTGGACCCGGTTAGCCTGACATGTGTACCAAAAACAAGTGGAACCTTCGTCCAAAGGGGACGAGGTTGGGCTTGTTCAATGTGAATGGCATTTAAGCTTCCTCTCCCACCTCATGCTTTTGGCGAGAGTCCGTGCTCAACCGTCAGGGTAGCAGGTAGCAAACAACTCCTAACTCAATGTTCATCTTTTTAGCGATTCTTTTTCCTTTTTCCATAATTATCAAGTAGTACAGTTAGGGTATCACGTTTCCTTGCAAGCTACTTTGATTTCTTAGATTTTACTGGCTAAGATGCCACTTCCTCGATTCCAATTAATCCTACTTATAGTGTTTTAAAGTATATATATATATATATATATATATATATATATATATATATATATATATATATATATATATATATATATATATATATATATATATATATATATATATATGCGGTATTATCTTTTACGATAGATTGATTCATGAAAGATGATCATAACTAAGTGGTTCTAGCAGTCCAGTTGGAGCAAGATTAACACTGACATCTTCTTTTCTTTTTGGGCAAAATGGGTACGTCTCCATTTCACGACGATTGGTTTAGTTGTTTGTAATGTTGATCTATATATAGTTAGGAACCCAATTACATGTTTTCTTTTTCTATTCATCCACTGCACTTCGGGTGAGTGTTAATGTGATGGTTAAAAGCTTAAACCTTGGAACCAGACGGATGGCATTCTGAGCTTGTCACAGCCATGTGGGGGGCACCAATGGCAACTAATTAGCCAGTGTTCTACATGGTCCTATAAAGATGTGAATGGGTTAAGTTATTTATGGATAACTCATGCTTAACTTGCTAGGTAGGATCTATTAATACTAGTAGACAAGCTAAGCTCAAGCTACTTCTGTAAGCAAAGGATCCTCGCATCTCTAGTTGTAGGATATTTCTTGTATAGCTTTAATTACATTTTTTAAACCATGCATGTTTGTTGTGGCAATTATATGTAGTCCTAAAAATTCTCCTAAAGCCGCTCTTGTCAACGAGTTCCACGACAACCATAGGGAGCACTAAGCTAAAACGCATCAAAAACCCTCACTCTATATATCTATATTAGAAGAGAATTCCTATAAATCCACTATATATATATATATCCGAGGATTCACGGTCCCAAAGTTTTCTTTTCTTTTTGGAACTAGGGTGGTAGGATACCCAGGTTTTGAGGTGTATCCTGTAAATCAGTTGATTGTTCTGGAACAATATATATTTTCGTTGCACAATATATAATCAATCCGAGTAGGTCTATTCGAAGTGGCTCGTAAATCAAGCTTGAACGTTCTTCCAGTCCAAATACCCAAGTTAAGTTTCATCAGGGACCGATCTTATATTCCAATGCTATTGCCCGTCTCAAGTAAAAATATTTTTCTCAAGCTCGGCTTGCTGCTATTCTCACCAACGATACGTATTGAATCTCAAGTAGTGTGGACCAATTCCAGGGACCGATGCGTGCATGGAAATGCTAGATCCCACCAATCACCATCTTGTGTATCGAATTTGACCATCAAGAAAAATGAATCCACGTACGCTATTTACTGGGGATAAACTCCGCTCTTATCGAAGTCCAGTCTGATACTTAGCCTAATGCAGCTGGTAATCACGAAAGAGCTTCAATCGAAAATTCTCTCTCCAGCAATCAAACTCATTCAGTGGCCGAACTCCTCAAGCAGTCGAATCCAATCGAACTTCTTAGCGGTCGAGCCCCAGTCGAACTCTTCTAACGGCCAAATTTCTGTCGAACTCTCCAGGAGCCGGACTCCTCCCAGATTTTTTCTTCGGTCGAACTCCTTCCGAATTCCTCCTTCAGTCGGACTCCTACGGGAGCCAAACTCCTTCCGGATCTTTCCTTCAGTCGGACCTCTATGGAAGCCAAACTTCCTCTGCACTCCTCCTTTAGTCGGACTCCTACGGAAGTTGAACCTTCAGTCGAACTCCTACGGAAGCCAAACTCTTTTCGGATTCCTCCTTCAGTCGGACTCATACGGGAGCCGAACTCTCTCCGAACTCCTCCTTCATTCAGACATCCTACGGAAGCCGAACTCCCTCTGCACTCCTCCTTCAGTCAGACTCCTACGGGAGCCGAACCTTCAGTCGAACTCCTATAGGAGCCGAACTCCTTCCGAATTCTTTCTTTAGTTGGACTCCCACGGGAGCCGAACTCTTTTCGAACTCCTCCTTCAGTCGGACTCCTATGAGAGTCGAACTTCTTCATTCGGACTCCTATGGGAGCCGAACTTCCTCCAAATTTTTTCTTCAGTTGGACTTCTATGGGAGCCGAACTCCTTTCGGATCTTCCTTCAGTCAGACTCTTACAAGAGTCGAACTCCTTCCAGACTTTTTCTTCGGCCGAACTCCTTCAAGAGTTGAACTCCTTACAGATCTCTTCTTCAGCTAGCGTTCCTCCTAGATGATCCTCTCTAGCCGTATTCCTTTTGGAAGTTCAAACTTCTCCGAAATTGATATATGTCGGAGTTCTTCACCAACCAACGCCTACATTCTCCGAACTATAGCTATTAAATCTCGATGAACGATCGCCATTAGTCTGCTACAGACAACGCTACAGATGGCATCCTCCTCCGTGATAGACTCTATCAGACCTTAAGCGGTCCGCTACTGGACGGTATGGCTATCACTATCAGCCTGACGATACCTTCCTCTCCATATCGGACTCCACCAGATTTTAAGCGTTCTACTGCCAGACAGCTACAACTATCACCATCAATCAAGCTCTGCCTATAAAAAGAAACCCTCCAGATATATTTTTTCTAAGCTTTAAGCTCTTTTCTTCTTTCCGAAATACTGTCGAACTTTTGTCTGAGCACTCCATTTCTGTTGGCTAGAAGAGTTCACTTGATCGTCGGAGGGTCCTACCGGAGCCACCACCACCGGCTCCGGACGAAACTTTATTTTGTAGGTCACCGATGGCGACCTCATCCTCCTCCACTCCAGCTAAATTCGGCGTCAACCAGATTCTGCAATAACAAAATTGGTGCTGAAGGAAGAGCCCTCTGTTCTTGAGGTATCCTTGTTCTTAAAGAAGTGCTCAGTCGACCTGCTGACCTTCTCCTTCAAGGTTCATCTCCATCCTTCTCCTCGATCCTAAGAAATGCCTTCAAAGAAGGCGGCTATCCGAAGATCTATTGCTTCCACCGTCATGTCTGAGTCGGATTCATTTGTTTTTACTCCATCATCGGTGCTTCAACTGCCACCTTCACCGATGGCTATGGTAGATCCAGAGCGATTTAACCTGTTGATGCAGCGGATTTAGGGTTTCACCAAAATGGTGTAGGCCATGCGGCAGCCTTCAGCGGTGATTTCATCAAGAAACTCGCCATCAGGATGCCAGAAATTGACCTTAAGGAAGAGCATTTGGCTTAGCATACCCGTTGCCCTTAGGAAAGAGAAATAGAGAGCAGAAGTTCTTTCCTCAGGAGGTTTCACAGGAGAGTGGAATGGAGTTCGATCGTGCTCACGGACTCCCCCCGAGCGCGAGCGAGGTCGAACTCCACCTCGAGCTCATCATCAAAGAAGCTCTGATAAAAAGGCACGAAGTTCTCCCCACAGAAGGTTTCACAGAAGGATGGAATGAAGTTCAGCCATGCTCATGGACTCCCCCCGAGCGCGAGCAAGGCCGAACTCCCCCTCGAGCTCGTCATCAAAGAAGCTCCGATAAAAGAGCACGAAGTTATCCCCCAGAAGGTTTCATAAGAGGACCGAATGAAGCTCGACTATACTCACGGACCCTCCCCCCGAGAGCAAGTAAGCCCGAACTTCTTCTTGAACTTGTCATCAAGAAAGCCTCGACAGAAGAGCACGAAAAAGTCCTCTTTCAGAAGGTTTCACAACTACGCCTCCCTCAATGCTCCACAGACGTCGGCCTGAAGCAAGCCAATGGCGATACCGCGGTCAGAACCACCAATGAGGGAGGAACAATAAGGAGATCGGCCACCTTCTGACATCATCAATGCTATCTCTGGAGGGACTTAGTACTTCGACGAGCTGCCATCTCTCAGCCTCAGAACCAGAAGAAGCTTGCCTCGAATTGAAAAGGCCCATATGAAGTAGAGGAGGTCGTTTGACCCAAAACTTATTGCTAGAAGGAGCTCAGAGGAACAACGCTCCCACGATCTTAAGACTCAGAGAATCTGAGAATGTACTGTCGATAATTTTATTTTAATAAAACTTCTCCATTTCAACATTATTGTTTCTCGGTGTAAAAACTACCTGATGACAGGAAAGAAGCAATCTCGTCCTAACATGAGCAAGTTGAAAGCCTCGTTTATTTTAGATGAGATGGGGAAAGAGGCCCTGACAACGGCCCTTATGTGCCTCCACAGTCTGTTAGGAACAGTAGAAGAACCTCATTCTAACATGAGCAAAGTCGAAGACCTCATTCATTTTAGATGAGATGAGGGGAGAGGCCCTCATAACGGTCCTTATGTGCCTCCATAGCCAATTAGGAATAGGAGGAGAACCTCATCCTAATACGAGCAAAGTCGAAGACCTCGTTCATTTTAGACGAGATGGAGGGAGAGATCCTGATAATGGCCCTTATGTGCCCCCACAGTCCATTAGGAATAGGAGGAGGACCTCATCTTAACGTGAGCAAAGTAGAAGGCCTCATTCATTTTAGACAAGATGGGGGAAGAGGCCCTCACAATGATCCTTATGTGCCCCCATAGTCCAGTAGAAATAGGAGGAGAACCTCATCTTAATGCGAGCAAAATCGAAGGCCTCGTTCATTTTAAATGAGATGAGAGGAGAGGCCCTGACAACGGCCTTTATGTGCTCCTACAGCCCGTTAGGAATAGGAGGAGGATCTTATCCTAACGTGAACAAAGTCGAAGGTCTCGTTCATCTTAGATGGGATGAGAGGAAAGATCCCGACAATAGCCCCATTTTAACCGACAACAATAGAAAACAAGATCTTCTTTAACCTCGACTACTGGAGATAAGATCTCCTCCGAGCTCCACCTTCAACCTCGACTGTTGGAGATAAGATCTCTTCTGAGCTTCTACGTCAATAGGAGACAAGATCTCCTTCAACCTCGACTGCTGGAGATGAGATCTTCCCTGAGCTTCTACGTCAATAGAAGATAAGATCTCCTTCAATCTCGACTGCTGAAAATAAAATCTCCCTCAAGCTCCTACATCAATAGGAGATAAGCTTTCCTTCAACCTTGGCTGCTGGAGATAAGATCTCCTCCGAGTTCCACCTTCAATCTCGACTGCTGGAGATAAGATCTCTTTCGAGCTCCATCTTCAACCTTGGCTGTTGGAGATGAGATCTCCTCCGAGTTTCTACGTCAATAGGAGATAAGATTTTCTTCAACTTCGACTGTTGGAGATGAGATTTTTTCCAAGCTTCTACGTCAACAGGAGATAAGATCTTCTTCAATCTCGGCTACTGGAGATAAGATCTCCCCCAAGCTCCTACATCAATAGGAGACAAGCTCTCCTTTAACCTCGGCTGCTAGAGATAAGATCTCTTTCAAGCTTCTACATCAATAGGAGATAAGCTCTCTATCAATCTTGGCTGCTGGAGATAAGATCTCTCCTGAGCTCCACCTTCAACCTCGGCTGCTGAAGATAAGATCTCCCCTGAGCTCCACCTTCAACCTCGGCTACTGGAGATAAGATCTCCCAAGCTCCTACGTCAATAGAAGATAAGATCTTCTTCAACCTCGGCTGTTAGAGATGAGATCTCTTTCGAGCTTCTACGTCAATAGAAGATAAGATTTTTTTCAACCTCAGCTACTGGAGATAAGATCTCTCCCGAGCTCCTATGTCAACAGGAGATAAGATCTCCTTTAACCTTGGCTGCTGGAGATAAGATCTCCTCCGAGCTTCTACATCAATAGGAGATAAGTTCTCCTTCAATCTCGAATGTTGGAGATAAGATCTTCTCCGAGCTCCACTTTCAACCTTGGCTACTGGAGATAAGATCTCCTTCGAGCTCCAAATTCAACCTCAGCTAGAGATAAGATCTCTCTCGAGCTTCAACATCAGCATCAACAGGAGATAAGATCTTCTTCAACCTCGGCTAGAGATAAGATCTCTTCCGAGCTTCAAAGTCTATGTCAATAGGAGATAAGATCTTCTTCAAACCTCGGCTAGAGATAAGATCTCTTCCGAGCTTCAAAGTCTATGTCAATAGGAGATGAGATCTCCTTCAATCTCGGTTAGAGATAAGATCTCTCCCGAGCTTCAACGTCAGCATCAATAGAAGATAAGATCTCCTTCAACCTCGGCTGGAGATGAGATCTCCTCCGAGCTTCAACTTCAATGTCAATCTTGGTTGGAGTTAAGATCTCTTCCGAGCTCCAGAGTCTACGTCAATAGGAGATAAGATCTTCTTCAACCTTGACTAGAGATAAGATCTCTTCTGAGCTTCAAAGTCTACGTCAATAGGAGATAAGATCTCCTTCAACCTCGACTAGAGATAAGATCTCTCTCGAGCTTCAACGTCAGCATCAATAGGAGATAAGATCTCCTTCAACCTTGGTTGAAGATAGGATCTCCTTCAACCTCGATTGGAGATAAGATCTCCCTCAAAATTCAATTACAACTTCAACCTTAGCTGGAGGCAAGATCTTCTCTGAGCTTTAGCTTCAACTTCAACCTCGACTGGAGATAAGATCTCCTTCAATCTCGACTGGAGATAAGATCTTCTCTGAGCTTCAATTTCAACGTGAACCATGGTTGGAGATAAGATCTCTTCCGAGCTTTAAAATCTACGTCAAAAGGAGAGAAGATCTTCTTCAACCTCGGTTGAAGATAAGATCTTCTCCGAGCTTCAACATCTACGTCAATAGGAGATGAGATCTTCTTCAACCTCGGCTGGAGACGAGATCTCCTCCGAGCCTCAACTTCAAGTTCAACCTCGACTGAAGATGAGATCTCCTCCGGGCTTCAACTTCGATGTTAACCCCGACTAGAGATAAGATTTTTTTCGACCTTCAATGTCTACGTCAATAGGAGATGAGATCTCGTTCAACCTTGGCTGGAGACGAGATCTCTCCCGAGCCTCAACTTTAAGTTCAACCTCGACTGGAGACGAGATCTCCTCTGAGCTTCAACTTCGACGTTAACCTCGACTGAAGACAAGATCTTTTTCATGCCTCGACTTCAACTTCAATCTTGGCTGAAGATAGGATCTCCCCTGAGCTTCAACGACTGCATCAATAGGAGATGAGATCTCCTTCAACCTCGACTGGAGATGAGATCTCCTCCCAGTCTTGACTTCAACTTCAATCTCATCTGGAGATAAGAATTCTCCTGAGCCTCGACTTCAACTTCAACCTCTGTTGGAGATAAGATCTCTTCCAAGCTTCAACTTCAACGGTGTAGAGTTCGAAAAAGGACTTCGACAGTCGCCTTTTGGTACTCCCTTCCTTCGAATGTCGAACTCGAGAGTGGGGGGACCATTGTTGGAGATAAACCCTGCTTCCATCGAAGTTCAGTCTGGTGGTTAGCCTAATGCAGCTGGTAATCATGGAAGAGCTACAATCGAGAATTCTCTCTCTAACAGCCGAACTCATTCAATGGCCGAACTCCTCAAGCGATCGAACCTAATCGAACTTCTCAGCGATCGAGCTTCAGCTGAATTCCTTCAGTCGGTCAAACTTTTCAGCGGTCGAGTCTCAGTCGAACTCCCCCAATGGTCGAATTTCTGTCGAACTCTTCAGGAGCTAGACTCCTCCCAGATTTCTTCTTCGATCAAACTTCTTTCGAATTTCTCCTTCAGTCGAACTTCTATGGGAGCCAAACTTCTTTCGAATCTCTCCTTCAGTCGGATCCTTATGGAAGTCGAACTTTCTCCGCACTCTTCCTTCAGTTGGACTCCTACGGAAGTCGAACCTTCAGTCATACTCCTACGGGAGCCAAACTTCTTCCGAATTTCTCGAACTTCTTCTTCATTCGAACATCCTATGGGAGTTGAATTTCTTTCAAACTCCTCCTTCAGTCGGTCTCCTATGGGAGCTGAACTCCCTCCGCACTCCTTCAGTCAGACTCCTACGGGAGTCGAACTCTTTTTGGATTTTTTCTTCAGTCGGACTCCTACTGGAGCTGAATTTTCTTCAAACTCCTCCTTCATTCGGACATCCTATGGGAGACAAACTCCTTCCAAACTCCTCCTTCAGTTAGACTCCTATGAAAGCCAAACTTTCTCCAAACTTCTCCTTCATTCGGACTCCTACGGAAGCCGAACTCTCTCCAAATTTTTTCTTCAATCGAGCTTCTATGAGAGCCGAACTCCTTTCGGATCCTCCTTCAGTCGGGCTCCTACAGGAGCCGAACTCCTTCCAAACTTCTCCTTCAATCAAACTTTTTCTGGATCTCTCCTTCAGCTAGCATTCCTTTCGGATGATCCCCTCTAGACGTATTTCCTTTGGAAGTCCAAACTTCTCCGAAATTGATATATGTCGAAGTTCTTCACCAATCAATGCCTGCATCCTCCGAACTATGGCTATTAAATCTCAACGAATGATCGCCATCAGTCTGCTACGGACAATGCTACAGCCGACACCTTCCTCCATGATAGATTCCATCAGGTCTCGAGCGGTCCGCTACTGGAAGTATGACTGTCATTATCAGCCTGATGATACCTTTCTCTCCGTACCGAACTCCACCAGGCCTCGAGCAGCCCACTGTCAGATAGCTACAGCTATCACCATCAATTAAGCTTCATTTATAAAAAAGAACCCTCCAGATATATTTTTTCTATGCTCTAAGCTCTCTTCTCTTTTTCAAAATACTGTCGAACTCTTGCCTGAGCACTCCATTTTTGTTGGTCAGAAGAGCTGACTTGATTGTCGGAGGATCCTATCGGAACCATCATCACCGACTTCGGATGAAACTTTATTTTATAGGTCACCGATGGTGACCTCGTCCTCCTCCACTCCAGCTCGATCCGACGTCAATAAGATTTTATAACAATACTATTTATGCTAGATCATACAAAATTAATAGTATAAAACTCCAAAAGCCAACAAAAGCCATCGTTCATGATCTAACTAAAAAATTCAGTGATTTTTTAATGAATAAAATACTTATGAACATAATATATAGCACCCCCGACATGATGAGCCTATCGAGGATTGGTATAAGATTGATGGCAGTCTTGTTATTTAAAGCAGAGCTGGTGCTTATTGGTTACTGACTACATTCCACCAACCATCATGGTCCAGTTAAAGGTGCCAGCCCTTGATGTTGGGGAGCAAGAATGGAGGCGCGTACGAGTTGAGCGCTTGAGCCGTTGGCTCTTGAATATCAATTCGATTAGCAAAATACTTCGTTCGTTCGGAGACTTAAAAATCTAATCATATATATTTTTAATAATATTATATTTTATTTATAATATATAAATAAAATAAAATAAAAAAAATATATATAATAATATTTTATGGAGTATTATAGTGTTGTCAACTCAGCTTCTCAAATAATTAGTATTGTGCCACCTAGAAAGCATTTAAAGCAGCACATTTGTTTTGTTTTTATTCTTTTGAATTCCTCTCGATCGCTCTCACTATAGGAAACATAGAATTAACGATCATTTTCTGCCGACGCTTTTTGAAAGCATCGATAGGTTGCGCTGACCTGCTGATGCTTTTAACATGTTTTTAATGATGCGTAAAAGCATCGTAAAATTTCAGCATTGTCAACGCCGATGCTTTTAAGAAAAGCATCATTAAATTAAGAAACTATAGATGCTTTTTTGCATCATTATTTAACGGTGCTAAAATGTGTTGTTAGGTTTGCTTAATCCATCCCTGGTTCTTTCGTGCCCTAACCTATCCGTTGCCATCCCCCCATCCTTTCCTCCCGTTTCCCCATGTCCTAATTCCCTTTCCACTCTCGGCCCCTATCTCCGTCGATTCTTCATCGTCGGCATCGCACCCGCCGTCCACCGCTCCTCTCTACTACTACATCCGTCCACATCACACCCACGCCGTCCATGCCTTACGCCGTTCGTCCTCCTTGAGACCATCCCACCGACTCTCCTTTCCTCCCGGTGGTCATCTGTGCAAGCCCAAAAGACCCCCCCGATCCCCCTCCCCTCCCCGACCGCATCCCACCATCCCCCTCCTCGACGTCGCCCCCTCCCAATGCTGCACCCCACTGCCCCCTAGCCTAGCCATCGACCCAGCCGACACCCATCCCCGGCTTTCCCAACGGATCGTGCTTCTTGGGCCTCTTGCTCCCTGACCGCACCGCCTCCCTTCTAGCCACCGGTGCTCCTCCGCGTCCTTCACTCTCCGACCTTTGGTATATAATTTAAAAATTATTTTTAAAATATATTTTAGATAATTTAAAATAGCTAAAGTATATATTAATTATTGACTATCATATTTTTTTATTGAATGTAGGTATTAGACGAAAACAATATCATCTAGTATTTTTTCATATTATTGTCCATTATAAGTAATTTATTTTTTTAATAATATTTTATTTTTTAGATTGAAAAATTATTCTTGTGTATTGCATTATTTGAAAATATACGTAGTAATTAGAGGATTTAGATAATATTTTAATTATTTTTATTAATTATTTTTAGATTTGATTGTGATGCCTTAACTTTTGATGGCTATATTGATTTTAGGAAAGAGATTGCTTATTTTCTTGTATATAAAAATTTTGAATGATTTAGAAAGATTAATTTTATTGATCCTTTCAGTCTTTTGTGAGTGTTTATTTGACAATGATTTGGTTAGGATGCATGCTAATCCTAAGGGTTTATTTTGTTGATTTTTTGTTATTTGGTTGTCATCGGATAATTATCTAACTGAGTTGTTAAAAATTTATGACATAGTGCATAATATTTAATTAGCAAGCATGAGACTTGAGTCTCGACCTTGCGTGCTCGAGTCTTTGGTCCCAGTTGGCACCGAAGGCATCCAGCCCTATGCGCTCAGGCCGATGGAAGATGCCAGACAATGTTAATTATGAATTAATTTTAAAAAAAATTATATTGCATAGAATCATAAACCTATTTTTTGATTAATATACATATTCTATTATATCCATATATTTATTTATTTTTATATGAATAAAAGAATTGTGTACATTGGTCAATTGATTGTCCAATATGGATAGTTTAAAAAATGTGAGTAATTTCATAAGTCATTACAATAATCAAATGGTATGCTGAGGGTTCGAAAAAAATTTTGAACGATATTTTTTTTTGTTCTTCCTATATGGGAGAACTAAGAAAAAATACTGTCAAAAATTTTTTTGGCTCTTGTTGCATATCGTTTGATTATTGTAATTGACTTATAGAATTAATGTATTTTCTAAATGGGATAGGACTTTCTTTACCTATTAGTTGATGATAGCAAGCATTTACTATGTAAATCATATCATATCTAGATGTATTTTTGACTCTACAAGTTTTATAATGAACTACAATAGCTATTTTTTTTGAATTTTATGAAATGACTGATATTTTTTACTCATTGCATTAATATAGATTGTATATTTTTTTTAATTTTTAGATAAGTTATAAGTTTGATCATTTTTATCCTACAATGAATAAAAGTTGGATAAATAAACTAAAAAATAGTAAAGAATATTTAGATAGAGTTCACGACTTCATTAAATTTGGTATGGAGAAAAGTAGTTTGAATGGAAAGATTTTATGTCCATGTCAGAAATGTGTAAATAGTTCTTCTTTAGATCCATAAATTGTTGAAGAACATTTGGTATGGAATGATATTATAAGAGGTTATACTGACTAAATTTTTCATGGGAAATCTATGTTGCCAACATCATATAACCAACCCCTGACTCATTTTAGATCCACTAGCCTATAAGACAATTCTGCAAGAGATGATGATATAAGGGGTTTGATCACAGATGCTTTTGTATTTGGTGTTCAAAATTTAGAAGAATCTAGTAGTATATATGAAATAGTTGGAATGTTTGATGGATGTATGCATACGGAACGTATGTATGTTGAGGAGCCTATACATATATCTAATGATGAGACAGCTCGTTATCACATCTTAATGAAAAATGCAGATGAAGAATTATATCCGGGTTGCATGAAATTTTTTAAGATTTTTTTTTATATATTTATTTCATTTAAAATATTTGAATGGATGGTCTGGGAAGAGTTTTACTATGCTGCTCAAGTTATTAAAGGTTGCATTTCTAGAAGTCACTGGTTTACCACCATCATATTATGAAGCCAAGAAAGTAGTAAAGGAATTGGATCTTGGATATGAAAAGATTCATAGTTGTCTAAAAGATTGTATGTTATATCAAAGTGAAAATGCTAATCAAGAGTCATGCAATGTATGTGGATCTTCAAGATGGATAACATAAAAAGAAGATCGAGATGATGTACTGAATGAATTGGATGCAACGTGGAGTAAAAAAAATTGGTGAAGGTATTGCGTTACTTTCCTCTTATACCTAGATTGAAAAGGATTTATGCATCATCAAAAATAGCTTCATCAATGAGATGGCATGATGAAGGACGTACAAAGGATGGAATGTTGAGATATCCAGCAGATAGTCTTTCATGGAAAGCATTTGATAATAGGCATCCTGATTTTGCCTTTGATGTTGGCAATGTTAGATTGGGCTTAGCTTCTGATGGCTCCAATCCATTTCGAATTCTGAGTTCTACCTACAGTACTTGGCTAGTCGTTTTGATACCTTACAATTTGCCACCGTGGATGTGCATGAAATAATCATCACTTATCTTATCAATGGTTATTTCAGGAGATAAGGGTCCAGGCAATGATATTGATATTTTTCTACAGCCTTTAATAAAAGAATTGAAACAATCGTGGGAAGAGCTGAAAGTATTATACTTAATCAAAAATCCTTAGCACAAGCACATCGTTATGTGTTACTACATAGTGACATAATATCTGACCATTTTAGGTTAGTATATTTAAGATATGACATCAAGATTTAAATTTTATATTAGATATAATATTCTAAATGATATATTTATATTTTATGTAGTGAATTTTTAATTTATTAGAGATGAGCCAATCATAACATTCATCCTAATGCAAGGATTGAACAGCGATGGTTGGTCGAGTTATTTCCTACATGACTTTCGAATCAGGTTTGATTTATATTCAATTATGGGATATCTTGATTTTTGATATATATTTAATATCAGATAACTCAACAACACTTCATATCATTTTTTTAGGTATCAAAGATGATGGAGAGAAATAATTCAAATGAATTAATAGCTCTTTCTTGAGAACCTAACAAGATTGTGAATAGATATAATGGTTTCATAATTAATAGATTTAAATTTCATACTAGAGAATGGAAGAAATTTAGAAAAATATAGAATAGCAGTGTTATGGTGGAAGCAGATGAAAAATCCTATTATGGTGTACTTAAAGACATCTATGAGTTGGATTATTATAAAAAATTAAAGTAGTATTGTTTAGATGTAATTGGATGGACATAAACTCATCAAGGGGTTTGAAATAAGATGCAAATGGATTTACACTTGTAAATTTTTCAAGGTTGATAACACTGATGTGTTATTGAAGGATGATCCATTCATTTTTTTATCTCAAGCTTATCAAGTATTTTTTGTACAAGACGCAAAAGATAAAGATTGATTTACTGTCATCAAAACAAAATCTAGAGACTTATATGATATGAAAAATCAAGTAGAGAATGATGACGATGATACTTATACACAATATATGCCCTACAATTTTATGCCAATTGATGATTTAAATGCTACGCCGATATTGGTTAGGATAGAATTTGAAGGAAACACTACTGCTTGATTGTTATTGATAATAATTATTTATGATGTATATAATTTGTATTAATTATTATGTTATTTTACTTCATATATTAACTGATTCTATCTTTTATTTATATAAATGCTAGGTGACATCATGCACTGCAGGGGACGATATGCTAGTGTGGAGTTCTAGTTTTCATAGACAGAGGTCGGTATATCTTCTTCAGCATAATAGCCTGAGGTCAGTTCAGTTGCACAGCATTTCGAGCTCTGTCCTTCTTCATCATCAGCACAGTACGATCCTCTTGTTCATCAGCTAGATGATGAGATACACATTCAGGGTATATATTATCTTTCATATCATTTTATTTTAATTTTATTTTATGTATATTTATAATATCATTACTTTTATGTATTTTTTGCAGACGGATCTGAGAGAGTACGCCCCAGATGCGGATCCACAGTAGTATGAGATGTGTGGCAGATTCATGAGGGCGAGAGAATTATTGTGGAGTGCAATCAGCTAGGTCAATCAGTTAAGAAAGCTGCTTGCTAATTGACTTCATTTTTGGGGATTGTTGCTTTGAGACCTCAGCTATGTCCGCTGGGCTATGCAAAATGAAATGACATGCTTCCAACGTACAAAATTGAGCTCCTCCGAGTTATAGAAGTAATAAACTGATGTTCATACTGTATATTAATTGTTAATCACTTATATAATTTATTTTATTTAACTTTTTTTTTGTAGAGCAAGTTTGTTCTCCCTTCATCCACTCATGATTTTGTAATGAAGTCTCTCAATCACAAATGAAAAGAATATAGAGCACAATTAAAGAGGGACTATATGAGACAGGGTATGACAGAGGAGGAGGTTGCTAGGAATTGTCCTCCTGATGTACCCCCTCATCAATGGATGGAGCTGGTTCATTATTGATTCTCCAAGAGGACACCGATATATTATTAGTTCATTATCTTTTCTTTTAAATATTTTATAAAAATATTAATTTATATTATATATTATACATATAATGTTCTTCTTTACTTTATTTTACAGACTTATTCTGCTATTGGTAGAGCTGCACGAGCAGCTCAGTTTGTTTCTCATACATCGGGATCGAAGAGTTATGCACGACTACGATAGAAGTTTATATGTTTCTTAAACTTTCATAATTAATTTATAATTTTTATATTAAAATATTTATATAACTAATATCATTATATATCATGGACCATGTCTATATCATGATACTCATATATTTTTTTAAATTATTATAATTATTTGCTTAAAATTAAAATTATTTGTGTAAGTGGATGAGCATGGGAGGAAACCCGATAAAGTGGAGTTTTATCGGATGACTCATACTCATCAGGATGGTACTTTTATTCGGGATGAGTCGAGAGATTTATATATATGGCATTATTAATATTCTATTTTGTGCAATGATTTTAGTTTAATTTTGTTAGCTATTAATGTATAACTCTTGTTTTCAAAATAAATATAGGAGAGGGCTACATCTCTCATTGCGGAGCGTGAGGATGAGTCCGCAGCATTTATGCAACAGAGCCGTATTGAGGTCGAGATGTTCATAGAGTTGATGGGATCAGAGCGCTACGGTCGAGTGAGAAATTATGGAGTAGGAGTCATCCTCACTCAATTATCTGAGGTGAGTAGATATACGCAGCATGCTGCAGCAGATGCTCAGAATTCACGCATTCGCAGACTCGAGGTGGAGATACAGGAGATTAGACAGAGTCGTGCCGCTGAGATGGAGGAGATGCAACAGAGCCGTGCCGAGATACAGGCCATGAGGAGACTGATTGATCGGCTTACATCTTTGTTAGAGATGTATGACCCATCTTAGTTAAACACATATTATTTAATATATATTTTTATATTAATTTAATGATCTATATATTTTTATTTATAGATTTATAAATCAAGCTTTTCATATATTTCTTGTAGGCTCCTGATACATCAAGCACCCGTCGAGATGGCGGCACATCACGTTGAGACAGTAACGATCATCCGCCTACAAATTGACATCATTTTATTTTTATTATAATCTTATATTTTCTGTATGTTTTTAGTTTATTGAACTCTTGATTGTAATGGATGATTAGTACTTTATTTTTATTTATATAAAATAATATTTTTTGGTTAAATTTGCTATTGATGTTTGCTTGTGGTGTGAATGGTGGTGATTGTATAGATTTATATTTTAATATTTGATATAATTTTATATAAAAATTTTTATATTTTTTTTGGTATATAAAACCTATTTATTTATTTATTTATTAAAAAATTAATGATGCTTATAAGCATCATTAATAGAACTGATTAACGATGCTTATAAGCATCGCTAGTGACTTAATTGGTGATGCTTCTAAAAGCATCTTGGTAGAGTGCAGGATGCGTTGTCATTAACGACGCTAAAAAGCATCGGTAAAATTTAAATTTATGATGCTGCATCGTTAGAAAATATTGTGATGCTTTTAAAAAGCATCGGCGCTTTTCGTCTCCATTCTTACATACGCCATGTTTTTACGATGCTTTTTGAAGCATCGTGGATCTTATTTTCGATGCTTATTAGCATCGTAAAATGCCATTTGTAGTGTCGCCTTTTATCATTTTCACTGTAGTGTCTTGAGTCTTCAACCTTCTTGCAGTCGATGTGGTGCTTCACCTGGGAGACAATGGAGTGAGGGTCCTTGGTGGCGGAGACGACACCGGCATTGTCAAGGAAGCGCTGCTTCTTGCCAAAGGAGACCACAATGGGGATCTCCCACTTGTATTCATTGTTAAGGAGGACGTCGATGTCATGTGCTGGCCCCCCCTTTACTGAGCACCCCTTCGAGTGCTGGTGAAGAAGTCAAGGAAAGTGGAGGAGAGGAGCTTGCAGAGTACTAGGCGGAGATGGCGGATGTCGACTTGGACGTCAGGATGGTTGAAGGCATGGTCGATGAGGCATTTCAACTGAGAGATGGTGGAACAAGGGTTCATGGCGGTGGAGGCGACGTCGGTGTTGCCGAGGAAGTGTTGTTGCTCACCGAAGGAGACCACGATGGGGTCTCCCGCTTGGGTTCATCGTTAAGGAGGACATCGATGTCACCCTGCTTTACGATGGAGATCATGCAGTTATTGTTGCCAATGAAGTTGGCCTATCATTGGGGTTTGTTAGAGTCAGGGCGAGGGAGGTCGTCATGGCCGTGAAGCATGGGGGGTCGCTGGCCGTGGGTCACAATCACCCCTAAGGAGGAGGCTCGGTTGCCTCCTTTGTTTTTTCCAAGAAACCAAACATAGCAAAAAAATAGAGAAAAAAAAGAAAAGGAGAAAAGAAAAGGAAAGAAAAAATGAGAGAGTTTTCTCTCTCTTCTCTTAGCTTTCTCTCCACTCTCTCTCTCTCAAATTTTTTTCGCTACTTTCTCTCTTTAGAGATTTTATGGGCTAGTGGAGGGTTTAGATGTCTAGAAAAACTTGGATTGGGAGGTGGCCAGCCTTCAAGATTTTCACCAACATTTCCTTAATTGGACCATCACCTAACCACCTATAGTGTACTCTCTGAAGGAAAATTCTGATTTTTTGGATCAGGTTCGTTCAGATCTGATCAGATCAAGAGATATATTTCAAAATTTTTTTTCTTTGATCTAGATTAGATCTAAGATATTTCAGATCTGATTCTTATTATTTTAATAAATTAAAATAAAATTAAGATAAATTAAATCAAATTTAATTTACCTTGATGTTGGGGTAATCCTATTACCCTGTTGATGATCCTGATAAGCAGCGGAAGGTTCTGGATCTAGCCACGCAAGCGCCTGGCCTCTACCGGTATCCACTCGGGCTTGGATCTGGAGATCCTCTTCTTCTCTATCACATCTCCAAAAATCAGATCTGGATCTGATCTGGAGGATCTTCAAAACTCTTTTGAAGATCAGCAGTCGTCCTTTGCAGCAGCGCAGCCTTCTAGCTTTTGATCGCCTTTCTCTTGATCTGATCGCACCAACCAAGTCCAAAACTCTTTTGGACGTGGAGAGGAGAGGGAGAAGATGGTTTGGCATGGAGGAAGGAGGGGAGAGGCAGCCTTGGGGCATGGGAATCTTCAATTAATTAGATTTTCTTTGAGTTGGGCGCAGGGTCTTATTTATAGACTAAGCTGTGATCCAACTCCTCTTCTTCCCAACCAATCACAACCCTTTGTGAAATCAGATCTAAATCTGATTGGTGGGAATAGAGTCCCCTGGATTCCTCCTTAGAGGGTGCCTAAGACCAGTCAAAGTTGGTTCTTAGGAGAACTCTAATTGGAATCCAAAAAGGAGATGGAGTCCCTTGTCCAACAGGGACTCCTAGGCGCCTCCAACTTGGGCACACGCCAAGGGTGGCGTGCGCCCTCTCCTTGCCAGGTTCTGGCAGGGGGACAGGCCCCCACCAGCTCTCCAATAGGTGCATGACATGTGGTCAAAAGTCAAAGTGTCAATGGTCAACATTTGACCAGTCAAAGGTAGACTTTTGACCAAAGTCAAAGAACAAGAAATGGCAGGTGACCAAAAATGGCAGGTAATGTCTTACAAAATAAGACAACCTTTTCTGACTTGGACAACCTCCAGTCAGACCATATGAAGGCCTCTGATTGAGCACAAACTCCTTTGGCTCAGTCAGGACAACTTATTTATGATAGTAAAAGAAGAACGTTAGGTTCAATCGAGTGCTAGCACGATTTTCCTTGAACCTAATTGAATCTCATTCAGATCAATTGAACTAGATCAGTTCAATTGATGATCACCAGATTCAAACCCTTGTTTGTGTGACCCAGTTAGGTTCAGTTCTGTATGGTAATGGGATATGTCATGATCTCTATCATCGACATCATCGAAACTCCTTTCGATGGATCAGAACTCTTCTGATTCGAACAGCTAGAATGATCGATCATCTAAATCATTCTAATTGCTCCCAAAATCCACCAGTGACACCTAGCAGTATATGGTGGCAACCCATCAGAGCTGAATGCGAACCTCTTGGTGCAGCTACCTGTGTGATTAAGTTCTTCTATCTTGAGCCCCGATCAGATTAGGGTTAAGGTGAACTCGTCAAACCCTAGTTCTGTCATATGATGTAATCATTCGATTCAAGTCCAATGTGAAAATCTAAATAGAAACTCTTTCTATTATTTCACTCTGCCATGGCCATGGGCTTCTGGACTTGATTCTCATGATCATCATAGGGCTGCTCCTCTACCACCGAGGTAGATAGATTCCATCTTGATGCAATCCAGTTCCTACAATGAACATGCTATAGCCAACATACACCTCAGGGTTCCATATGGCTAGGAGACCGAGTAATGGTGTAGTCAAACTATAACACCCTCAAGGTGAACTGCCGATGCACCTCAGGTCAAAGAACCAGACACACTACTGCAGCATCGAGTCAGTCATTGACGAGAAGGTAGACTCCCTAATGACTACTCGAGGTGGTCACGCTCAGTGCCCTCGTTCTCTAACGAGTACCTGTACTCTCGCTCCGGTGTCTCCACACCGTAGACTCAAGACTCATCTACTAAAGAGAAGCGATTGTACACCAACCTTCCGGATCAATCACCATCCTCGTGATGATCCTATGGTCGGGAGCATTTTATGAGTTAATAATGATTATTCATGTCTTAAATTTTCAACTCTTGAAAATATGAATTATCATTACCATTAACTCAAAGGATGTATCACAGACACTAAATACACATATGTGATAGAAAATAACCCATTTTATTGATTATAGTCAAAATTATAATTTTGCCCCTAGAAGTGTATTACAAGTGTCAGCCAATTCTGGCTTCTAGGGCACATATATCTAACAATCTCCCACTTGTCCTAAAGCCAATTGGCTACAAGTCTAAGTCCCATCTTCTCAAGGTGGGCTTCGATCTTCTGCTGGCCCAACGGCTTTGTAAGTGGGTCTGCCACATTATCTGTGGAGTTGACTCTCTTGACCTCGACGTAACCCTTCTCGAGGTAATCGCGGATGAGGTGGTATCGCCGCTCAATGTGCTTGGATTTCTGGTGAGACCTCGGCTCCTTAGCAAGGGCTATGGCGCCATTGTTGTCGCAGTATAGAGGAATGGCATCTGATGGCATTACTCCAATTTCTGCAGCAAACTTCTTGTACCAGAATGCTTCCTTCGCAGCCTCTGATGCAGCGATATATTCTGCTTCCATGGTGGAATCTGCTATCACAGTTTGCTTGGAACTCTTCCAGCTGACAGCACCACCATTGCACACAAACAGACTCCCAGATGTCGACTTTCGATCATCTATATCGGACATGAAATCCGAGTCTGTGTATCCCTGGACTTGGAGTTCTCCATTACCAAAGACCAACATCATATCCTTAGTTCTTCTCAAGTACTTAAGGATACATTTCACAGAAGTCCAGTGTTCTTCACCTGGATTTGACTGATATCTGCTTGTGACACTCACAGCATGGGCTATATCAGGTCGTGTACATAGCATGGCATACATGAGGCTCCCTATTGCAGAAGCATAAGGGATCTTGCTCATGCATTCTATTTCCTCAGGTGTGCTAGGGCACATCTTCTTGGAAAGATGAATACCATGTCTGAAGGGTATTAATCCCCTCTTAGAGTTTTCCATACTAAACCTCTTTAGTACTTTCCTCTATGTACATCTTCTGTGAAAGTCCTAGCATCCTATTCGGTCTATCCCTATAGACCTTAATTCCTAGAATAAAGGATGCTTCACCTAGGTCTTTCATGGAGAATTCCTTGGACAACCATATTTGACTGTTGTCAACATGGGAATATCATTCCCAATAAGGAGGATGTCATCCACGTACAATACGAGGAAGACAACAGCGCTCCCACTGACCTTTTTGAAAACACACGGTTCCTCTTCATTTTTGATGAAACCAAACTTTTTGATCACATCATTGAAACGAGTGTTCCAGCTCCGAGATGCTTGCTTAAGTCCATATATGGACCTTTGCAGCTTGCAAACCTTGTGATCAGTATCACTGGATGTGAAACCTAGCGGCTGTTCCATATAGATATCTTCCTCAAGATATCCATTTAAGAATGCCGTTTTCACGTCCATTTGCCATATTTCATAATCGAAATAGGCTGCAACGGCAAGCAATGTGCGGATGGATTTTAGCATAGCCACTGGGAAAAAGGTATCCTGATAGTCAATGCCTTCGCGTTGACTATAACCTTTTGCCACTAGTCTAGCCTTGAATGTCTCCACATTCCCATCTGCACCAATCTTTCTCTTGAAGATCCATTTACACCCAATAGGTACTATACCTTCTGGTGGATCTACCAAGGTCCAGACTTGGTTTGAGTGCATCGAGTCAATTTCTGACTGCATTGCCTCTAGCCATTTCTCGGAGTCGATATCTGATATCGCCTCGTTGTAGGTTTTGGGATCATCACCATGAGCACCATTACCTACGAGGAACATTTTCTCTACTTCCTCTGAAATAATACCTAAGTATCTTTCAGGGGGATGGAAAACTCTTTCCGATCTACGAGGTGGAGGAGGTAGTGTTCTTATTGGCTCAACCTGATTTGGTTCCAATTGGTCCTTAGCTCGTTGTACTTGTGAGACTTTCTCATCAAGCTTAATCTGCTTTCCAATGCCGCTATCTTGAATAAACTATTTTTCAAGAAAGATGGCATGTCGACTCACAATCACATTGTGGTCTTCTGGAATGTAGAAATAGTATCCTAATGACTCTTTAGGATATCCTATGAATCGAGCTCTGAAAGGACCTAAACTCTAACTTGTCCGCTTGTTGTCTTTTGACATGAGCCGGACAACCCCAAATTCTGAGATGACTCAGACTTGGTTTCTTACCGTGCCATATCTCATACGGTGTGGTAGGAACGGTTTTAGAGGGAACCCTATTCAGTAGATAAATTGAAGTTAACAATGAATGTCCCCAAAGAAAATCAGGGAGGTCTGTGAAGCTCATCATGGATCGAACCATATCCAATAGAGTCCGATTTCTCCATTCTGAAACCCCGTTGAGTTGAGGTGTTCCTGGTGGAGTCCATTGAGAGACTATGCCATTTTTCCTTGAGATAGTCTAGGAATTTTCCGGCTAAGGTATTCACCTCCTCGATCTGATCGAAGAACCTTAATGGGTTTTTCCAGTTTGTTTTTCTACTTCATGTCTGAATTCTTTGAACTTTTCAAAAGCTTCAGACTTGTGTCTCATAAGATACACATACCCATACCTAGACAGATCATCGGTAAAGGTAATGAAGTAGACAAAATTGCCTCTAGCCGGCACATCAAATGGGCCGCACACATCAGTATGTACTAGGGCAAGGAGATCTGTGGCCCTTTCCCCATGTCCAACAAAAGGGAGTTTAGTCATTTTGCCTTGAAGACAAGATTCACAAGTTGGATATGACTCGAAAGTCAATGGACTCAATAGCCCATTTTTCTCCAATTTGTTGATCCTATCTTCTGCTATATGACCTAATCTCAGGTGCCATAGATATCTATCGTTTGGACTATCCCTAGGTCGTTTGGCATTCACGTTTTGCTCGATAGTTAGAACAGGTACATCAATATGTAGCTGATAAAGACCATTAATAAGGAAACCATTTGCAATTTTATTTCTTTCATAAAGAATGTTACAATGGTCCTTAAAGAAGGTAATCACATAGCCTTCTTGTGCTAAGCATGAAACAGAAATCAAATTCCTGCTAGCTGCAGGCACATAATAACAGTCTTTCAAAACTAAGTCTAAACCAGATGGTAATCGAAGAGGGTATGTTCCCACGGCTACTGCAGCAACTCTTGCTCCATTACCGATGCGTAGGATCATGTCTCCATCCCTCAGCCTCCTGCTATCCTCAAGACCCTGCATGGAAGTGCACAGATGAGCACTAGAACCAGAGTCAAGCACCCAACTGGATGCAGAAGAAACCGTAAGGTTAGACTCAATAACGAGCATACCTCCAGAAGGACCTTCCTTCTTGTTCTTCAGGGTGGCCAGGTAAGTAGGGCAGTTCCGCTTCCAATGGCCGTCGCTGTTGCAATGGAAACACTTTCCTTTGACATCGGCCTTTTTCTTCGGCTCTGCCTTCTTCTTCTTTGATCCTTCCACCTTCTTGCTTTTTCACAGACTTCTTTTTCTTTCCATAAGACTTTCTTTTGGAAGAAGTCCGTTCCATAGCAAGAACTGAGCCTTTAGAACCTTTCATAGAAAGCTCAGCGGTAACCAGCATATTCATTAATTCGGCCAAGGAATTTTGAAGTTTATGCATGTGGTAATTCATGATGAATTGCCCATATGCATCAGTCAAGGATTGCAGAATAATATCGTTCTGCAGGTCCAAGTCTAACTTCACACCGAGCTTCTCAAGCTCTTCCATGTCCTTGATCATTGTCAGACAGTGATCTTGGACTGACTGCCCATCACGCATCTTAGCCTTAAAAAGTCATTTCGTGACTTGATACTTTGGCTGCGCGACTCTGTTCACCAAACATCTCCTGCAGGTGAGCCAACATTTGGCGAGCAGTCCCGATATCTTCATGTTGGCGCTGGAGCTCATCAGACATCGAGCCCAACATGTAATATCTGGCCTTATTATCTTCGTCTATCCATTTTTTCCAGAGACGCTCTCTGTTCAATGGATGGACGGGCTGGTAAGGTGGGAGGGTCCTGGTCCAAAACATGGGTTAACTTCTCAAAACCCAAAATAATTTTGTAGTTCCTGAGCCAATCTTTATAATTGGGTCCAGTCAGTCTATGTGTGTCCAGGATACGTGCCAATGGGTTGGACGCAGACATTTTCCTGTAGAGAGTCAAAGATTCTAGTTAGATACTGTAATTATTGACTTGACCAATTTATTTAGAATTTTATTTTTAAACAAATTAGCTCCCACTATTTTCTCGGATCCCTACACTCCCTCTGTAGAGATGCGAAAAATCTCCATGATTAATGATTTCTAGTGGGTGGTGCGGTCTCACCAACTGACTCATCACCTCACCTAACAGTTATTGGTGATGGGTTAGCCAATGAGTGAACAACTCTTGTTCAATGATTCTCTAATCATGGTGCACCCAAACTTGGTCTCTAATTCATGAATCTCACCGTATCCGAAATATTGATCCACTCCTTAGTTAAGTCAGACCCACCATTTGCATAGACTGGGTTCCTAATTGAGTCTCTCACCGTATCCGGAAATATTGAGCCCAACTCATCCTCCAGCCCATAGCATCCAATGCCTAATAGACATGGTTGCATCTTTCCGGTGCAACTGAGCCACTGTATCCAGCCGAGAACAATCAACCCCGGGAAGGGCCCGCACATCTACAATGGTGGAAGACCTCAGACTTAATCTTTTCTTAGGGAGAATTGATTCAGGTCTCATTAAACTAGACTTGTCATTAGTCATAACAATTATGACTAACCTAGTGGCATGGGTTAGCTCGGATTATTGACCACCTCAGATCAGAACTGTGTCAACAGATATGGCCAGGTAAGTGAGACCGGTGGAAGGAATATGCCATTAACTCGTACAAGAATGCATTCAGGTCGAGTAGCTTCCAATTAAAAATCCAGTCGGTCGTATGTGCCAAACTTACCTTAGACACCAAATTGTTGAGTCAGAACCAATTGGGTTAGCCTACAATCCAGACTCTAACCTCTGAGCCTAATTAGGTCTTGCTTGATCGTGACTCGATCTTGACCCAGACTTAATCCTATTAGGCTGGTCAATTTAAGCATTGTTGATCCCATCTAACCAACTCTTGATTCGGTTTGATCAACCGCTTAGACCTAATTGAGCTACCCAAGCCCGAACCCAGTATTATGAATATGTCTTAGATCTAAAATTCTCAATTTTAGACCTAATTAATATTCCATAATCTTAATTTTTAATTAAGTAGGGTTCATAAACAAAATATGCACAATAAATCCTAGGGTTTCAGGATCTAGGATTTTGCAGAAAGTAAGTTTTGGGTTTCTGATTAAGGACGAACATGCGCAGCACCCCTACACATCATAAGAACACCCCATCGAATGGGAAGAGAGGGCCTTTAAACCCTTCTTCATTCTTATGACCGGACGGCCAAGAGGAACGCCTTAATCAGGAACATGCAATACTACAAAACAGTTTTAGATCTATATCATATATCTCATATACAAATTAGATCTAATCATGGCATATTTTGCATACATCTCATGTATCGAATCATGCATATTTTCAGATCTAAATTATCTCATAATAATCTAAAAAATTAGATTTAAATTGATCTAATCAAAATAAATTCTAATCTAGACAATTATGTAGAACTATTCTACAACTAGTCTAGACATGCATCAATCATATCTCATATGATATTTAAAATTAAATAATTTTTATTTGCTATTTTTTAGATGTTATTATAACATTATAATATCAAAAAATAGTAAATAAATAGATCTAAAATATGATTTAATCAAATTAAATCAAAACATGCAAGACTATTCTATAGAACTATTCTATTTTAGAACTAGTCATGCATATTTTCTAATCTTAGATCCAAATCATTTAATTTTAATTTTTTCTGATTTTAGATCTGATCACATCTCATGTGACATCTAAAATCACTTATTTTTAATTAAAATAAATTTAAAATTAGATCTAAATACTTTTAGAACCTTGGCTCTGATACCAGTTGAAGGAAAATCCTGATTTTTCCGGATCCAGGTTCGTTCAGATCTGATCAGATCAAGAGATATATTTCAAAAATTTTTTTTCTTTGATCTAATCAGATCTAAGATATTTTAGATCTAATTCTTATTATTTTAATAAATTAAAATAAAATTAGATAAATTAAATCAAATTTAATTTACCTTGATTTGGGTAATCCTATTACCCTGTTGATGATCCTGTAAGCAGCGGAAGGTTCTGGATCTAGCCACGCAAGTGCCTGGCCTCTACCGGTATCCACTCAGGCTTGGATCTAGGAGATCCTCTTCTTCTCTATCACATCTCCAAAAATTAGATCTGGATCTGATCTGGAGGATCTTCAAAACTCTTTTGAAGATCAGCAGTCGTCCTTTGCAGCAGCGCAGCCTTCTAGCTTTTGATCGCCTTTCTCTTGATCTGGATCGCACCAACCAAGGTCCAAAACTCCTTTTGGACGTGGAGAGGAGAGGGAGAAGATGGCTTTGGCATGGAGGAAGGAGGGGAGAGGCAGCCTTGGGGCATGGGAATCTCAATTAATTCAATTTTCTTTGAGTTGGGCGCAGGGTCTTATTTATAGACTAACTGTGATCCAACTCCTCTTCTTCCCAACCAATCACAACCCTTTGTGAAATCAGATCTAAATCTGATTGGTGGGAATAGAGTCCCCTGGATTCCTCCTTAGAGGGCCTAAGACCAGTCAAAGTTGGTTCTTAGGAGAACTCTAATTGGAATCCAAAAAGGAGATGGAGTCCCTTGTCCAACAAGGACTCCTAGGCGCCTCCAACTTGGGCACACGCCAAGGGTGGCGTGCGCCCTCCTCCTTGCCAGGTTCTGGCAGGGGGACAAGGCCCCCACCAGCTCTCCAATAGGTGCATGACATGTGGTCAAAAGTCAAAGTGTCAATGGTCAACATTTGACCAGTCAAAGGTAGACTTTTGACCAAAGTCAAAGAACAAGAAATGGCAGGTGACCAAAAATGGCAGGTAATGTCTTACAAAATAAGACAACCTTTTCTGACTTGGACAACCTCCAGTCAGACCATATGAAGGCCTCTGATTGAGCACAAACTCCTTTGGCTCAGTCAGGACAACTTATTTATGATAGTAAAAGAAGAACGTTAGGTTCAATCGAGTGCTAGCACGATTTTCTTGAACCTAATTGAATCTCATTCAGATCAATTGAACTAGATCAGTTCAATTGATGATCACCAGATTCAAACCCTTGTTTGTGTGACCCAGTTAGGTTCAGTTCTGTATGGTAATGGGATATGTCATGATCTCTATCATCGACATCATCGAAACTCCTTTCGATGGATCAGAACTCTTCTGATTCGAACAGCTAGAATGATCGATCATCTAAATCATTCTAATTGCTCCCAAAATCCACCAGTGACACCTAGCAGTATATGGTGGCAACCCATCAGAGCTGAATGCGAACCTCTTGGTGCAGCTACCTGTGTGATTAAGTTCTTCTATCTTGAGCCCCGATCAGATTAGGGTTAAGGTGAACTCGTCAAACCCTAGTCTCTGTCATATGATGTAATCATTCGATTCAAGTCCGAATGTGAAAATCTAAATAGAAACTCTTTCTATTATTTCACTCTGCCATGGCCATGGGCTTCTGGACTTGATTCTCATGATCATCATAGGGCTGCTCCTCTACCACCGAGGTAGATAGATTCCATCTTGATGCAATCCAGTTCCTACAATGAACATGCTATAGCCAACATACACCTCAGGGTTCCATATGGCTAGGAGATCCGAGTAATGGTGTAGTCAAACTATAACACCCTCAAGGTGAACTGCCGATGCACCTCAGGTCAAAGAACCAGACACACTACTGCAGCATCGAGTCAGTCATTGACGAGAAGGTAGACTCCCTAATGACTACTCGAGGTGGTCACGCTCAGTGCCCTCGTTCTCTAACGAGTACCTGTACTCTCGCTCCGGTGTCTCCACACCGTAGACTCAAGACTCATCTACTAAAGAGAAGCGATTGTACACCAACCTTCCGGATCAATCACCATCCTCGTGATGATCCTATGGTCGGGAGCATTTTATGAGTTAATAATGATTATTCATGTCTTAAATTTTCAACTCTTGAAAATATGAATTATCATTACCATTAACTCAAAGGATGTATCACAGACACTAAATACACATATGTGATAGAAAATAACCCATTTTATTGATTATAGTCAAAATTATAATTTTGCCCCTAGAAGTGTATTACAAGTGTCAGCCAATTCTGGCTTCTAGGGCACATATATCTAACAATTTCCCTATCATTAGTCTCCAAGTTGGCTAACCAATTGGGTTCCTCGAGTTAAAAATTAAATTGAAATGTTGTTCTAATGACATCACAAGTGCACTCTTAGATAAGAGTCTAATTTAAATGACACCTTACCAAGGGCCATCGAAGATCGGCCCTCCTATTGAGCCATGGAGTGGCACGAGCAAAACTCAAAACATAAGAGCACGCGAAGGAAGCTGGGCGAAGGAGGGATGGCTAGAATAGGAGATGTTGGTGGCGGCAAGAAGGGGGCTTGGTAGGATGCAAGGGAGGAGAAAGAAAGGGCGTGGTGGCGTTGGGGGTAGCGGTATTGGTAGGGGCATCGGAGAATGCGATCGGGATTGATGTTTGTCGAGAGAAAAGAAGAATGGTGGTGGAGCGGCACCGATGGATGCAAAGAAGATATGAGAAGAAGAGAGAAGGCAGAGATGCGATTGGGATTGGTGTTTGCTGAGAGAGGAGAGCCGTGGTGGGACGGCAAGAGGTGGAGCGGCATCAACGGATGCGGAGAAGGTATAAAAATAGGAAGAAAGAAGAAAAAATAAAATAAAATATTATTTTATAAAATAAAAAAATATATAAAATATTAAAAAAATTTAAAATATTTATTATTAATAAATTTAATAATTATAGGCCGTAATTATCCATCTTACGCAATGTGCAGGTCTTCAACTAGTCTTATTTTATTTTAATCATATATTTTAGTTATGACAAAAGCTTGAATTTGAGCTTAAATTTAAAATTAAGTATAGCTCGATTAATATTGAAGTTAAGCCGAATATTATTATTTTTTAATTAAATCAAATTTGAGTTTGAATATTAAAATTTGATCGAACTTGAATCGACTTTCAAGTTTGTATTTTAAAGCAAGTCAAGCCCGCTTCTAACTACTCAACCTACTCAGCTTGATTGTAACCCTTCTACAAGAATCATTCTGAAGTAACTCTATTTGTACAATTGCTACTGGGAAGCATTAATCGCTAAGGAGGTTGTATTACTAGATTGAGGTTTGGTTGGGACCGGCAATTTTTATGCAGCAATATCTTGGAACGCATATATAAGTTACAAATAAAAAAAATTATTGGCTGGAATAAATATGTAGATAGACAAATACACACATGCTTTTGTGCAATACAATGCGGTTTAGATCAACCATTTAGCATGAGGGGTGAAAACATATTTTGGCTAAATAAAATTCGATAGGAACTACTTTCTAGCAGCGGGTGCGACCTCTTCCACTAAATGGATTGGGTTATGAGGTTATTTATCAAATTATAGCCATTGAATATTTTCAATATGTTTGTTAGCAGGATTTGTGTTTGCCAACCGGTACCCCTCTCCTCAGCTCATCCCATGCATTTGACAGATTTTAGGCATTCCAACGTGGACAGCGGTTTGTTTTTTTTTTTTTAATTCCAAAAGAAAGAGGTTCGATGTTCTCAAGTCAAATCCAACCTCTGATAATAGTCGTGCGCGAACTTTCTGATAAAAACGGTCAGCACATAATTCTCTGTGATTACCAAGTTTTGGTTGGTCGATCTTACTATTGCTGCTATTTCAGAAAAAAATAGTTTGATATTATCAAACGGAATCCAACCTAATAATGGTTAAACCATTATGGTTGCCAAGTTTGATCTTCTTGTCTTTCTTGAGCTAAGAACGCATCCTATGTAGTAGTCGTGGCATCCTCGAGAAAAAGTGACCACAAGGCCTAAAAATGGGAACTAGGTCAAACCAAGCCTACTGCATGGAAATTAGTATAACTAAGTGCAAGATTATGAAAGAAAATTGGTTGTTTCACTGCTCCAGTCTGATCACCATACTTAGCATATAAAGGAAGGAGTCAAATTGCAGAACATTCGTCGACGCAAATCGCAAGTGGCTTCTTCATCTACTTTGGAAAAGAGTGTCACTGATGGCCAATAGCCTACCACTTGTATGGCTAACGTTACCGCGGCATCACGCTTTCCTCTTTTTATCTCCGAGCCTTTTATTTTTGTGGAATTGGAACTTGCTTTTGACAAAAGCAAGTCATGCGTTCATGTTCCGAAGATTACGGTAATAGGAACTAGGAAGTTCAACAAAGCAATTCAATCAATCGATTATTGCAAATTTTGAGCCTTTTTTTTTTTTTTTTTGCCTTTGACCTTATGACAGTAGATGATTAGTAATATGCTCTAAAATGGATCCACTATTGAGTAGGGAGTTTTCATATTATTTAGGATCTGTTTGGATATTTAAAATCTAACATAATTCATGAATTGCATCATTCATTTAATCATGACTTTATACCAACTAAATGCCAACCAGCCAAAAAAACTTATAGGAATGAAAAAAATGATCTCCCAATGTTTGAATTGGTCTTTTTTTTCCTTTCTTGCAACCCAAATGCTCGGATATGAAAACCTATAAGAATGAAAAAATGATCTCCAAATGTTTGAATAGGTTCTAAGATCTAAGATTATTAGGGCAGACTCTTAGAAAATATAAAATAGATCGACCAACTAGTCTGATTTCTATATAATTTTTAGTTCAATCATGCAGAAATATCCAAATAGATCTTTAGGGGTAACTGTTGTGGGTTGGCTATTGCTCATTCTCGGCCAATATTTGTCGGTCTTTATCAATCTATGGTGATAGGTCATTCCAAGATGATCTGCCATTGCCCATCCATCCCTAGCCAATCTTCTTTCCGCGGTGAGCTACTTCTTCATCGACGACCCACGATTGGTCATATATGGCCGATCAAATTTTGATAACGGTCTCGTATAATAGATCGGTTTATACCGATCTATTATAGGTCGTTCTTCGACGATCTATTTTTCTAGAGTGGTCTTCTTCAAACTGATCGGCGGTAAGATGCTTATGGGCGATCAATCAACGATAAATCGTGTGTCACCGATCAATCTCAAGCGACTAGGGTTGAACATATTTTGAGGACTATGTAAGGTCGGTTTCGTACGATCTATTATAGGTCGTTCATTGCCAACCTATCACCCTTTTCCTCCTCTTCAAATTAGAAAAGTCCGGATAAAGGAGTCTCCTGTGATCCATCTTTTAGAAAAAAAAAAACATCTCCCAAATTAATCTGGTGAGATAAATTTGGAAGGTTGTTAGACTCGAAGATGAATACGACTTCATTTCCTCTTCTATAAATAAAAGAGGGCTCCGGAATCCTCCAGATACGTATTTGATCCGACGCTTTCTTCTTTCTTTATTCTCCAATCTCCTAATTTGAGTGTCGGAGGGTCCTGAGAAATCTTCGATGAAAACTTTTATGCAAAAGATCGGGCGAAGCTTCAGCGATGGTCTTTCCTCGGCCACACGATCCTCGACAGCCGATCTCAAGTAAGGAGATTCAGGATCAGTAGCAACCTTAATAAATATTTAGATAAGTGAAGATGAATTTCAGTTAAAACTTAATTTCAATTTGCATAGTTTGATCTCATTGAATGTACCTAAGCTGCTTGTATCTCCAATTACCATGACCAAAACTTTCTCGGTGACCCAATGCATGGTGCTCCATGAGTTCTAAGTAAAGATTTTATTCCATCTTCAACAGCAACGTATATGATGCATCATGATCTATATTTTAGAATGTAACTTTGCACCTTGACATGCAAGACGGCATAGGCCCAAATAGTAAAGAGTTTCCTACATGGTGAGAAGGATCATATTGGAATAGCGATTGAGGATATTAATATGTTTCTTGCCGTGCATTGTGCTGAAGGTATTCCCATCAGAAAAGAACGACCATTCAAAGACTAGTTGCATGTATCCATCATATTTTATGAGTTGATCCGCACCGCTCAGCCATCTCCAGAAGGGAGACGAGTATCTTCCTCCACATGCATTGTTCATTCGGCACAATCATCGGCTCTGGTCGGCAGCCAATGGATTGAATTTTTTGCTGGAGCTTCACAATTAAGTTTTGATGTAATTTGTCTTAGAAAATGTATGCAGAGCATACTTAGTGTCACATTGCTGCACTTGCACCAGCCACAATGGGTAGGAGGGTAAGATTAGAAGTCATCAGCAAGGTTTGACTCCTGAACTTCTTCCAAGTGGAGAGATACCAACCAACTAAAAATGATTGGTGTTGCACTTCGCATATATATCACATAGCACCAGCATACCCTAATCTTTTACCTTTGTATATATTTATGCATGCAGTTGTTCGTGTATAAGTCTGTAGATTTGAATGCAACCAAAATAAAGAAGAGGAGGAGATGAACTTGACAGCTATGTCATTTTGTCCAACAAATTCGAGCTTAAGTTGGTCCATGTAAAGGTGTGAGGGCTTTGTTTGGCTTGAGCCCATGGTTTCAAATAATATAGTCATGTTTCCTCCTTTCTGATGTATTTCCCCTATATATGGAAAAGAGAAGAAGCAAAATGTAAAATGACAAACCTTGAAAAGGAGTTATAAATTAACTCTAACAATATAAAATGAGCTATAAAATTTTCTGGTTGCACCCCTGCTCAAAATTGTGGAGTTATTTGATTAACCGCCAGTGGAAGATCCCTACGCATGCGGGGAAAAAAAGCTGTTGGTTCGCATATATAATATAGGGGACCAACAAGCATGTTAATTGATGTCGTCATGCTCATGGCCACATGCCATTAATGCCATCTCTTTTAATTTTGCGAAGAAGAAAACGAAGGGACATGGAAGTATAAAAAGAAAAAGGAGGAACCACTCGAGTGGAACTCAGAATGGACAGACGAGCATGGCTTCTCAATTGGAGCTTAGTAAGGTAGGCTGCAAGGTCCCTGCAACGAATCATCACGAAAAGTTCTGCTATAATCTTGCCTTGCGTATGATGGCATGTGACATGATAATTATAGGCCCCATGACTTGATAAAGTACGTGTAATAGTCTTGCTGTGGAATGAGACCGGTGTGGCCTCGGTTTATTTAGGATCGGCCGCCGATCTATCCTGATGGATCGTCTGAGCGGAACAATGTGACACTTCGTCCGTGGTTAGCTATAGATCGACTTAAGCTGACCTACAATTCTGACCGACCTATTGAAGATCGTCTCCTGGCAAAACAAGATAGGCCTTCATACCTCATTCTCGTCGGATTCAGATCGACTGTCGAGCTACATGAGTAGGCTATCGTCAATGACCGACTTACAATCATCTCTGCTGAAACTGCGTCCTCTCCGAATTGAAAAACTCGGATAAAGAGGAATCTTTCACAATCCTATCTCCCAAGAAGGAAAAAAATCTTTCGAATCAATCCAGAGCGACTAACCTGAAAAGCTGTTAGAATCCGAAATGGATACGACTCCAACTCCTCCCCTATAAATAAAGGGGCTCCGGGACCCTCCAGGTACGCCATTCAATTCGATGCTTTCTCTCCTCATTATTCTCCAATCTTCTAACTTGAGCATCGGAGGATCTTTACCGGAGAGCAATTCGATGGAGACTTTATTGCAGGTGAACGGGCGAAGCTCCAGCGAAAGTTCATCCTCGGCCTCATATTTCTCGGTCGGCCGAGCTCCTTCATCCTCGTCGGCTAACATTAAGCCAGGAGATCCAGGAGCAACAGTTGGCGCTAGAAGAAGGCCCTCAGTTGTTTTCGAGGTTTAATTTTGAGGAAAGAAAGCACGATACTAGATATCATGAGAATCCGAAGGGGAACATCAAATGCGTCCCAGCGTTCTAGTGGTCGGAGGACCTACAATGCTCAACAAGTTAACACATCTCTACCATCCATCCAGAAAAACCTATCAATGACGCTGGTGATCTCACAAAAATAGTATGATATCCTGCTTCATCAAGTGCAGATACTATCAGCCGCCGTAAGAGAAATACAGTAGGCCGACGAGTGTCGTTCGATCGAAGAAAATTCAGGTCTGGTTCGGATAACGCCAGAGGAACGACGCCCCCGAAGCCCTAGGGCGGAGGTCAGTCGTCATAGCCAACCTACTGATCCTTTCCGTCAAAAACCTGAACGCTCACCAACACCAATTTCAAGAAGAAGCTCCACTCCGGACCATGAGACTCCTCAGCACCGAGCCACTCGTGAGGATGACATGGAGAAAAAGCTCAAAGAAATGCAACGACAACTGGATGTGTTGCGGGAGCCAAGGCAACAAGGAGAGGATTTGGAATTTAATGTCGATCCCCCATTCACTCAGAAGATTATGGACGAACCCTTGCCACGTCGGTTCAAGATCTCTCAGATGGAGCTTTATGATGGAACGGTCAATCCCGTAGATCATCTAGATAGTTTTTGAACTCTTATACATCTACAAGGGGCTACTGATACGATACTATGTCGAGCTTTTCCTTTAAATTTGAGAAAGGCGGCTCGATATTTGTATTCGATCTGAAATCTGGCTCCATAGATTTCTTCTACCAGTTGAGCCGTCTATTCGTTGCCCACTTCGTAAGCAGTCATCGGTAATGTCGCAACTTTAACTTCCTCATGAGCATCAAGCAATGGGAGAATGAGCCTCTTCGAGAGTATATCAATCGCTTCAATACAGCCATCTTGAAGGTTTAAAATTTAGATCCGTCGGTGGCCATGACGGCATTCAAGGCATGCCTCCTCCAAAATGATCTTTTGTTCTCCCTCAACTTGGACTATCTGAAGGATTTCGCTGAGATGCTAGAATGAGCGAAGAAGTATGCCCAGGCCAAAGAGACTTGAGACCAGCAAGAAAGTAGCCAAGATGGTAGGTCGGGTCTGTCCCAAAAGCAGGAGAAAAAAAAAGATCATAGATGGATGCAGCACCGTCGGAAGGATACATAGTTTCATCAATCGCGCACCCCACCTCGGAGTAGCCGACCAATATCTCCAAAGCTGCGAGGCTGATCTAGAACACCTCGGAGGTTCAATTACCACACCCCCCTCAACACACCCCCAGCTCAGATTCCGATGGAGATCGAGTGACGAGAAGATATACCTCGATCCAAAAAAATGATAACCCCTGCTCGAGTAAGAAACCCAAGAAAGTAATGTCGATATCATCGTGACCATGGGCATGATACCGAGGAGTGCTGGCAGCTCAAAGAGAAAATAGTGGCATTAATCAGGCAGGAATGACTTCGATACTATGTGGATGAACGGCGAATCCGGATCGTGACCAACCTTGGCAGGATGAACCGCGTGGAGAGTAGCCAGCTATGGGAGAAATCAAAGTAATTGCTGGAGAAAATCTTGACGAAAACCCTTCGGATCGGGATCGATCAGGACAAGAACCGAGGAAGAGGAAAGCAGATGGTGAAATTACTTTCATCGATGAAGATTTGAAAGAAATAAGTCAGTCCCATGATGATCCTATAGTCGTTTCTTTGAATATTGCTAATTATGATGTACATTGGATCCTTGTTGATAATAGAAGCTTTGTAGATGTTCTATTTTATGATGCCTTTATTTGGATGAACTTAAGCCCTGAACTACTGACGAAAAGAAATGTACCTCTAGTCGAATTTTTTGGTGCTACAGTTCCAGTGGAAGAGACTATCTTAATAACGACAAAAGTTGGACGAGCTCCGAAGCAGATGATTGTCGACATAACTTATTTCGTTGTAAATAGCCCCTCCGCCTACAATGTCATCTTAGATCGGTCAGGCCTAAATACCCTCCAGGCCATGGTATCGACCTATCATCTGAAGGTTAAATTCATGGCTCCACATGGAATCGACGAGCTCAGGAGAAATCAGTCGATCGCAGGGGAGTGTTACATGGCTACTTTGCGTGGAGCGATGGCTGAAGAGCAACCCAAGAATGAGTTAGACATCCGGGATGAACAAACTAAATAAAGAGACTCTCCGGTAGAAGAACTGATCTCTGTACCAATCAAGGATGATCCGAATAAGGTTGTGAAAGTTGGTTCAAGCTTATGTGAAGAGGATCAACAGCACCTCATCACATTTCTATGAGATAATGCCGACGTATTTTCTTGGTCAGCTTCGGATATACTCAGCATCGATATGCAAATCATGGTACACCGACTCAATGTAGACCTAAATCGTCGTTCGATCAAGCAGAAAAAATGGAGCTTTGCCCCTGAATGCTAGAGGGCGATACGAGAAGAAGTTGATAAGCTCTTGAAGGCTGGCTTTATCTGAGAAATTTATTATCTAGAGTGGTTGGCTAACGTCATCCTCGTCAAAAAGGTCAGTAGAAAATGACGCATGTGCATTGATTATGTGGATCTCAATGGAGCATGCCCAAAGGATAGCTATCCTCTATCGCGCATAGACCAACTGATGGACGTGACCTTGGGACATCAGCTCCTATCATTCATGGATGCTTTCTCGGGATACAACTAGATCCAAATGGCATCTGACGACAAAGAAAAAACTTCTTTCCTAACTGACCAAGGCCTTTTTTGCTACAAGGTCATACCGTTTGGCTTGAAGAATGCTGGAGCGACCTGTCAAAGACTTATGAACAAACTTTTTAAAGAACAAATCGGAAGAAATATGAAAGTGTATGTGAACGACATGCTCGTCAAAAGTAGGGCTTCCGAATATCATATTACCGACCTAGAAGAAGTCTTTTCTATACTACGGCATTTTTGGATGAAACTCAATTCGGACAAATGCGCCTTCGGTGTAACTTCCAAAAAATTTCTTGGGTTCATGGTGTCACAACGTGGGATTGAGGCCAATCCGAAGAAGATTCAAACTTTTCAAGAAATGAAGCCTCCAAAGACGATCAAAGAAGTACAGCGACTCATAGGAAGGATTGCAGCCTTAAATAGATTCCTATCAAGATCGACGGAAAAGAGCCTTCCATTTTTTAAAACTCTTAAGCAACTGAAGGACTTTCAATAGATAGATGAATGCCAGACAGCCTTCGATGAGTTAAAGAAATACCTCGGCTACTCTCCTCTGTTAAGCAAGCCAGAGCTCGAGGAGGTATTGTACTTGTATCTAGCTATTTCTTCTTCGATAATTAGTTCTATTCTAGTCCGACAGAAGACCAAGGTGCAGAAGTCGATCTATTACGTGAGCATGATACTTCACGATGCTGAGATCAGGTATACGAGATTGGAGAAAATCATCTATGCTCTCTTGATATATGTGAAAAAGTTACGCTCATATTTTCAAGCGCATACCATCGCAGTCCTTACAGACCAACCCATTAGATCGGTATTGTACCGATCAGATACTTCGAGGTGGCTGGCTAAATGGGCTATCGAGCTAGGTGAATTCAATATCAAATATTTGTCAAGACCATCGATTAAACCTCAAGCATTGGCGGACTTCATCCTAGAATGTATAATTCTAGATGAGGAATCCAATCACGCTAAAACCCTTCAACCGATGAATGTTGGACTCTACATGTTGATGGATCTTCGAATGCCATGGGCTCCAGAGCCAGGTTGATCTTAACTAGTCTGGAAGGAGTAGTAGCGGAATATGCCCTACGCTTCGACTTTCCACTTCCAACAATAAAGCTGAGTATAAGGCATTGGTGGCGAAACTTAGAATAGCAAAAGAAATGCAAGTTCGGCATCTTAGAGTACATAGTGATTCGCAGTTGGTGATTGATCAGGCTCAGGGAGAATATGAAGCCCGGGAGCCAAATATGGTTAAGTATCTGTAGAAGGTCAGAAACTTGGCTTCTAGCTTTTTAGTGATGGATATTCAGCAGATACCAAGGGCAGAGAATGTGCGGGCTAACCTTCTTTCTAAGCTAGCAACCCATGGGATGGCTGACCTAAAAAGAAGCTCATACATGGAAGTCCTGGAGAAGTCGAGTATTGAGGAGGTTCCGATAATGCAAGCTGATCTAGAACCGAGCTGGATAGATCCTATTCTCCATTATTTGTGAGATGAGATTTTGCCTATGGATCGAGATGAGGCGAAAAGATTGAGACACCTCGCTCCACAATATGTCGTTTACGAAGAAAAGTTATGTAAGAGGTCCTTTACCCTACCTCTGCTCAGATGCCTCCATCATTCGAAAGCCGACTATGCCCTGCGGAAAGTTCACGAAGAAATCTATGGTAATTACCTGGGGGCAAGGCCCTGTCCCATAAAATATTACGATAGAAATATTTTTGGCCAACCATGCAAAGAGATGCGGCCGATCTGGTGAGCAAATGTGACCAATGCCAAAAGACCTCAAACATTCAACGTCGACCATCGACCCTATTGGCCCCGATCATGACCCCTTGGCCCTTTGCTCAATGGGGAACGGATATCCTCGGACCATTTTCCATCATCGTGGTACAGAAGAAGTTTTTGATTATCACGATTGACTATTTTACTAAATGGATGAAAGCAGAGGCAATAGCTATGATTACCGAAGTTAGAGTTCGAAATTTTGTCTGAAAGTCTATTATATGTCGATATGATTTACCCCACCCTATCATAATCGATAATGGATGATAATTCAATAACCCAAGGTTTACAGGATTCTATAATGACTATGAAATTTCTCACAGATTGACATCAGTAGGTCATCCATAGACTAATGGCGAGGTCGAGGTGACGAACAGGACATTATTGCAGGGGTTGAAAGCTCGCATAAGTTAGGCAAAAGGATCATAAGCCGAAGAGTTGTATAACATCCTTTGGGCATATCGCACGACGCAACGTGTCTCAATTGGAGAGACACCTTTCATGTTGGCCTTTGGTACGGAAGCTATGATACCCATAGAGATGGGGTTACCCATGCTCCAAGTAGAGGAGTTCGATGAAGATAGCAATTTCTTCGGGATGAGAGCGAATCTGGATCTGCTGGAAGAAATCTGAGAATGAGCTCGAGTTCGAATGGCCAACTATCAACAGAAGGTTGTCCGATACTATAATTCTTGAGTAAAAAGTAAATCTTTTTTGGTAGGACAATTAGTTCTTCATCGAGTCGAGATTTCTCGCCTATTCAAATGATCAAAATTGTCATCGAACTGGGAAGATCCTTATCACGTAGCTGAAGTAGTCCAGCCTGAAACTTACCGTCTCTGTCGACTGGATGGAACTCCGATCCCAAGAACTTGGAACGTCGACAATCTTCGAAGATATTATCCTTAGAATATAATTTTTATCTTAAATTTTTATTCGATAATGAATAATGACTTCTTGCAGATTTTATTTTCGCCAATGCACGCTCCTCGACCACGATCGAGGAGCGGAATGCGTCTTCCTCGAATTTCGCTAACATGCGCTCCTCGACCACGATCGAGGAGAGGAATGAGTCTCCATCGGATTTCTTCAACGTGCGTTCCTCGACCATGGCTGAGGAGCGGAATGCATCTCCATCGAATTTTGCTGACACGCGCTCCTCGACCATGGTCAAGGAGCGGAATGCATCTCCATCGGATCTCGCCAACACACTCTCCTCGGCTACAGTCGAGGAGCAGAACACATCTCCATCGGATTTTGCTAACGTGCGCTCCTCGACCATGGTCGAGGAGCGAAACACGTCTCCCTCGGATTACGCCAATGCGCGCTCCTCGGCCACGGCCGAGTAGCGGAACACGTCTCCATCGAATTTCTCCAACGCACGCTTTTTGGTCATGATTGAGGAGCGAAATGCGTCTCCATCGGATTTTGCCAATGTGCGCTCCTCAACCACGGCTGAGGAGCAAAATGCATCTCCCTCAAATTGCACCAACGTATGCTCCTCAACTACGATCGAGGAGCAGAACGCATCTCCATCGGATTTCTCTAATGCGTGCTCCTCGGTCAGGACCGAGGAGCCAAACATGTCTCCATCGAATTTCGCCAACACGCGTTGGTCAGGATCGAGAAGCAGAATGCATCTCCATTGGATTTCGTCAATGTGCGCTCCTCAGCCACGATCGAGGAGCGAAACGTGTCTCTATCGGATTGCACCAACGCGCGCTCTTTGGCCACGATTGAGGAGCAAAATGCGTCTCCCTTGGATTGTGCCAACGTGCGCTCCTCGACCATGGTCGAGGAGCGGAACGCATCTCCATCAGATTTCTCCAAAGCATGCTCCAGGAGATGGTCGAGGAGCGGAATGCATCTCCATCAGATTTCTCCAAAGCACGCTCCTCGACCATGGTCGAGGAGCGGAACGCATCTTCCTCGAATTTTTCCAACGTACGCTCCTCGACCATGGTCGAGGAGTGAAATGCGCCTCCATCGAATTTCGCCAACATGCGCTCCTCGGTCAGGGCCAAGGAACGGAACACATCTCCATCAGATTTCACCAATGCACGCTCCTCGGCCATGGTTAAGGAGTGGAATGCATTTTCATCGGATTGCACCAACGCGCACTCTTCGACCACGGTCGAGGAGCGGAACGCGTCTCCCTCGGATTACGCCAACGTGTGCTGCTCGACCACGATCGAGGAGCGAAACGCGTCTCCATCGGATTTTTTCATTGCACGTTCTTCGATCGTGGTCGAGGAGCGGAACGCATCTTCCTCAAATTTCTCCAATGCACGCTCCTCGGCCACGATCGAGGAGCGAAACACGCCTCCATCAGATTTTACCAATGCGTGCTCCTCAGCCACGGTCGAGGAGTGGAACGCATCTTTTTCGGATTTCACCAACACGTGCTCCTCGACCACGGTCGAGGAGCGGAACGCATCTCCCTCAGATTTTGCCAATGTGAGCTCCTCAGTCGTGCGCATCTCCCTCAGATTTTGTCAATGTGAGCTCCTCTGCCACGACCGAGGAGCGGAACGCGTCTCCATCGGATCTCGACAACGTGTGCTCCTCGATCGTGGAGTAGAATGCATCTTTCTCAGATTTCACCAATGCACGCACCTCGACCACAGTCGAGGAGCGGAACGCATCTCCCTCGAATTTTGCCAACGTGAGCTCCTCTACCACGGTCGAGGAGCGAAATGAGTCTCCATCGGATTTCGCCAACGTGCGCTCCTCGATCACGATCGAGGAGCGGAATGCATCTCTATCGAATCTTGCCAATGCGCGCTCCTCGACCATGGTCGAGGAGTGGAAAGCATCTCCATCGAATCTCGCCAACACGCACTCCTGGACCATGGTCGAGGAGTGGAATGCATCTCCATCGAATCTTGCTAACACGCACTCCTTGGCCACGATCGAGGAGCGTAATATGTCTCCATCGGATCTCGCCAATGTGCGCTCCTCGACCGCTCGACCGTGGTCGAGGAGCGGAATGTGTCTCCATCAAATTTTGTCAATGCACGCTCTTCGGCTATGGCCGAGGAGCGAAATGCTTCTCCATCGAATTTCTCCAACGTGCGCTCCTTGGCCACGGTTGAGGAGCGAAAGGCATCTCCATCAGATTTCGCCAATGTGCACTCTTCGGCCATAGCTGAAGAGCGGAACGCGTCTCCATTGGATTTCGCCAACACATGCTTCTCGACCATGGACGAGGAGCGGAACATGTCTCCATCGGATTTCGTCAACAAGCGCTCCTCGATCATGGTTGAGGAGCGGAATGCATCTCCATCTGATTTTGCCAATGCACGCTTTTCGACCATGATCAAGGAGCAGAATGCGTCTCCTTCGGATTGCGCCAATGCACGCTCCTCGATGATGGTCGAGGAGCAGAACGCATCTCCATCGAATTTCGCCAATGTGCGCTCCTCGATAATGATCGAGGAGCGAAACACATCTTTCTTGAATTTTGCCAACGTGCGCTCCTCGGCCATGATCGAGGAGCGGAACGCGTCTTCATTGGATCTCGCCAACGCGCACTCCTCGACCATGGCCGAGGAGCGGAACACGTCTCCATCGAATTTCACTAATGCGCGGTCCTCGACCATGGTCGAGAAGTAGAATGCATCTTCATCAGATTTCTCCAATGCATGCTCCTCAGCCACGATCAAGGAGCGGAATGCATCTCCATCGGATTTTACCAACGCGCGCTCCTCGACCACGATCGAGGAGCAGAATGCATCTCCATCGAATTTCGCCAACGCACGCTCCTCGACCACGATCGAGAAGTGAAATGTGCCTCCATCGAATTTAGCCAACGCATGCTCCTCATTCACGATCGAGGAGTGGAATGCGTCTCCATCGAATTTTGCTAATGCTCGCTTCTCGGCCACGACCGAGGAGCGGAATGCATCTCCCTCGGATTGCGCCAATGCACGCTCCTCGACCATGGCTGAGGAGTGGAATGCGTCTTAATCAGATTTTGCCAACACGCGCTCCTCGACCACGATCGAGGAGCGAAACCCATCTCCCTCGAATTTCACTAATGCGACTTCCTCTACCACGACCGAGGAGCGGAACGCATCTCCATCAGATCTCACCAATGTGCACTCCTCGACCACGGTCGAGGAGTGGAATGCATCTCCATCGAATCTCGCCAATGTGCGCTCCTCGGCCATGATCGAGGAGCGGAATGCATCTCCATTGGATCTTGCCAACGCACGCTCCTCGACCGTGGTCAAGGAGCGAAACGCATCTCTATCAAATTTTGCCAACGTACGCTCTTCAGCTACGGTCGAGAAGCGGAACGCGTCTCCATCGAATTTTGCCAATGCGTGCTCTTCGACCACGGTCGAAGATCGGGATGTGACCCATGAAATTCATGAAAACATGCTCCTCGGCTGTGGCCAAGGATCGTAATACGTTGGCATGAATCATTCGCCACTTCTCAGTCACACCGCCTAAGATCTATGCTAACCTATGTCTCAAAAAAGAAAAATTTGACGAAGAACATACGAGCACAACAACTTATCAAAAAAAAGGCTTTGTATTAAAGTTAAGTATTTACAAGTGATGGTCGGCCCAAACAAAAATACCTCGGCAAAAATCAGAGGCAAACAAAAAAGGCTGACCTAAAAAAGATCGGACATGCTCGATTAAAGTGGTAATTAAGCTCCATCCAGAGCTCTAAATTTGCCGACCTCCACCTGATCTAGCAGGGTGATGACGGTTGGGGGAGGTACCGATGCTGCATCCTCGACAGCTAGGTCATCATGCGCGGGGCTGAAGACATCTTCCATCTGAATCTTCCAACCCTCAGCTTCCTCGGCCTCCTCATCGTCTGACTCTAAGAGGTCCAAGTTCAAGTCGGGGAAGATCTTCTGGACCTTCTCTTTCAGATCTATGCCCGTTTGTAGGTAGGAGAGTGATGCGAAATCCATCTTGATGTTGCAGAATTCTTTCGAGGCATGGAAGGCCTCGACCGCCTCTACCTTGGCGGCCTCCGCTCGTGCCTTCCTGGCCTCCCTCTCTCCCAGCACTCGAGCTTCAGCCTTAGTCAGCTCGGATTTTAGCTACTTTACCCTCTTCCTAAGGGACCTAGACTCTTCCTTGGCCTTCAGATGAGATAGCTGAGCATCGTCCGCCCTTCGGTGGGCTTAGGCGGCTTTCTCCTTGGTTTCTTTAGAGAGGCACCGAACCTTACTAATTACTTCGACAAAATGATCCACATGATGGACAAGCTAAAAAAAAAAGAAGCTGAGCCGAGGAATGAATGAAAGAGCTAAAACGAAGATCGGTAAAAAGCCAACACGTACCCAAAGAAGAGAATCGTAGGAGTCTTGGATGCGGAAGGCACCCTCGGCCTCCTCGAAGGTCTGAATGTTGGTCGGTAAAATGACTGACTTCAGCAAGGAACGGACAACACGGTAGTCGCCGATGCCCTTCCTTTTATCCTCGGTATCTGAGGGAACTTCCACTGAAGAGACACACTCCGAAACATCGGATCCGCGGTTGAACATCCGGATGGAGATCTTCGATCCACCCGAGCTTCTTTTGGAAGAGGATGCAGAAGGTCGGAGGATGGACTCCCCTGGAGCAGCGGACCAAATCGGTATCACAGCCTTCGTTGATGCTGACTTATCCTTCCTCGGAGCGTTGGCCGCTCTCGAGGAACCTCCTATCGTGGGCTGCGCTAGGACACCTCGGTCCGAGCGCATTTGGAGGCTACGATCGTGCTTGTTTTTCTCTTCTTCGCCATCTGATGAAGAATTTCAAGGTCGGACGGGTTCATCGCTGGACAGAAGACACAAGACTCGGTCAATGATAATGACAAGGAAAGAAAAGATGATCCAAACAAAATTGCATGAGAACACTTACTCCTCGGATCAGTTGGAATCAGTCTGACTTTAAATAAGTTCTCCTCGGTAAGAAATCTGGATAGTGGAAGAGGAGCAAGACTAAAGATTTGACTCAAAACCTCCTCCTCAGCGTCGGACAGTGTTGGAGGTCTGACAGCCGACCATAAGGTCGTCCCCATGATGTGCTGAAACCTCATGTTGCTCGGCCGACACAAGAAAGAAGTGCTCCTTCCAATTATGCACTGAGGAAGGAGCACCTCAAAAAAGGCAGCATCCTCTTCGAGGAGAAGCATACCACCACCCGACCTCCGTCGGATGCTCCTTTAAAGTGAAGCAAGCTCGGAGAAGACGGGAGGTAGGCTTGATTTCGAGGAGGAGGCAGTGGGTGAAGAAGCCTAAAATCGATCGTTAGGAGTTCGGTGCCAAATAACAAAAGCTAATTCTATACGGGTTCAGAAGCTCGACAATTAAAAAATGAAAAGGCAATCTAAGACCGGCCTTTAGTGATTGCTTATAAACACCGACCCGTCCAGGCTGAGAAAGAGCTATACGCTCCCTGAGACCGATGACCTCTAATTTAAAATCATCGGGGATATGGTACTTCATCCTAATGACTTTCAGATCCTCTGAGATGTGGACGGAATCTATTCTGAAAGGACCATAGTCCGAAACTTCACGTTCTTTGGATTGGCCCGGAGAACCTACTACCTCGGAATCGTGATGCTCGCCAGAAGGGCTATCCGAGCCCCAAGAAGATCGGGACAGACTAGATTGACTCATGAGTATGGAGGAGACTGACCTAAAGGATGAGGAGGTCGAGCAAAAAGGGGTGTTAGGGTGGGATCGATGATAGCTCTACTGAGTCCGAGCTATTCCTCGCGCAAAGTACCGGAGTTCACCCTTTAAGCAATAGTAGCAGTCAAAAAGAGTAATACAGACCCTATTTATAAGAGGCATGGACGGCTTCGATCTACTTTTGTTTCATTTACCCTTTTGGATCTTCGTCAGATGTCAGATACCCGTTGGTTGGGATGGGTAGACCCAGAGCAAAGCAATGGACGATTTGATTTCGTGGCTGATGGACTTTTTTCAATCTTATCATGTTACCGATCTCCAACGTTGCAATGTGGGCACGATTTGAAGATCGTCCTCGGCTTCAATAGGGTTCTTGCATCGGTCGCTCAGAGGTAGATTGATCTCGTAAGTGGGGGGCAAATTATTATGGAATGGGGTTGATGTGGCCTCGGCTTGTTTAGGATCGATCGCTGATTTATCCTGATGGATCATTTGAGCGTAACAATGCGACACTTCGTCCGCGGTTAGCTGTAGGTCGGCTTAAGTCGACCTACAATTTTGGCCGACCTACTGAAGATCGCCTCCTGGCAAAACAAGATAGGCCTTCATACTTCATCCTCGTCGGATTCAGGTCGACCATCGAACTATATGAGTAGGCTCATAGCTCATCAATGATCGACCTACAACCGTCCCTATTGAAACTGCGTCCTCTCCGAATCGAATAACTCGAATAAAGAGAAATCTTTCGCAATCCCGTCTTCCAAGAAGGAAAGAAATCTTCTGAATCAATCCAGGGCGACTAACTCGGAAAGTCGTTAGTGTCCGAAATGAATATGACTCTAACTCCTCTCCTATAAATAAAAAGGCTTCGGGATCCTTCAGGTACGTCATTCAATTTGATACTTTCTCTCCTCATTGTTCTCCAATCTCCTAACTTGAGCGTCAGAGGATCTTTACTGGAGAACACTCCGGTGGGGACTATATTGCAGGTGAACGAATGAAGCTTCAGCAAAAGTTCATCTTCGACCTCATATTCCTCGATCGGTCGAGCTCCTCCATCCTCGTCGGCCGACCTCAAGCCAGGAGATTCAGGAGCAATAAGTTTAATGGCCACCTCCCCATGGGATCCTATGGTTGGTGCTAATGATACACCGTAGCTTTTGGTTAGTCCTCTTCATGCAGCGAAGCTTATTTTATTTCGATACGGACTACTTTCATCGACCTGTATGTCACTGTGAAAGATGCCTAGCCTATGCTTTGAAAATTTTCTCATTTGAAAGTAAGTGTTGCATTTATCACAAGAGAGCATATAACTACTTAGGGGTGCAAATCGAGCATCTTGGGTTATGTTGGAGATTGCTCCAAGTCCAACTTGAGACCCTAAGACCTCTGCGTGGAAGCCAATCCGACCTGGCCTTTAACCCATGCACGCCTCAACCCAAACTCAACCCGGTTTAATTTTCTGAGCTTGGTTTGAAATCGGATTGATATATATATATATATATATATATATATATATATATATATATATATATATATATATATACTATAGTAGTATATATTAGTATATGATGTATAGTATGTATGTATGTATCTATATATATATATATAGTCATACGTATATATATAATATATATATATTATATATGATAATGTATTATATATATTAGTTATAAAATATTAAAAAAATTATGTATGTTGCTATATATATATATAATATATGTATATATATATAATATATATTATATATATATATATATATATATATGATATATAATACTATATAACTATATGTATGTATATTATATTATGTATGATATATATTAATATATATATATGATATATATATATCTATATATATATATACTATATATATTATGTATATAATATATATATATTATATATGATATTTATATATGTTATATATGTTGTATACATACATAAATTTACATACTATAGTAATACTATATATATATATATATATATATATATAATTATATATATATATATATATATATACTAATTATAGTATAATAATATTATATATATATAATACTAAATATATATTATAGTGTATGGTAATGTAGTGTATGTATGTATGTATATTATGATGTTACATATACCAAATTTAATACCTATTAATATGACATAAATACACTATATATATTGAT